>CM057747.1:9800146-10230146 GCA_030064425.1 Trapa bicornis
TTTGGGATTATAGTGTTTGATCGCCTTATCTTTCAGAAATTTTCTCCTAAACTTAAGGACCTGGTACGATTTATCTACTCTTGTTTTTCTTCTTTCTTTAATTCATGCTTTAACTTCCTCGTGTCTCTTATCCTTTGGAATTTCTCAGGAATTTGTATCTTAGTTCTTTAATAGTAAATTGTTATACCTAGGACTTCCTGTTGTTGTACTTTCTCTCCATCTTTCCCTGGTGGACTTTATACTTAATTTCTTTTTCTTCTCAATCAACTTCTATTCTTTTGGTTCCTTTTGGGATGTTATACTTCTTTCCAGGTTTTGTTCCATATCCTAAATTCTCAGAGTTAAGGACCTGGTTCCTTTTGGTGGTTGCTACACCAACTCTCTTTTTCCTTTTTCTTAGAATCTTCATCAGATGAATTTCTCCTTATCGCATTTCTAAGGGTAAGTCTTAAGGGTTGAGTTTAACTATCCATAACTCATTCTTCCTTAATGGCATTTCTTCCCTTTTATTTAAACTTTTATTATCATACTCTTAAATTTTCTTCAAGGAACTCAGGAGTTTTAGTAAACTTTTACCTTCATTTAATCAAGAAATATTTTCTTGCCATAATTTGGCTTATTACATGAATTCTCTACCCCTTAATCCCTTGGGGTCATAGGGCTAGAGTTAACCTTAGAATGGTTATGAGATTCTTGATCAGAAGGCTCTGAGGAACTGATTGGGGTCCATTCGTGCTCCTCAATAGGACGAATTTCATGTATGGCCTCTAGTACGTACTGCCTTAGTACTTCCACCTCACACTCATAAGTCCACTTCACCCATTGAGACGGATTGAAGTTAGGTTGAGTGGGTGGAGGTACTTGGTGGACCTTCATGAAGGTGGCATATGCATCCCAATAGTTATCCCAGGCCTCCTTCTTTGTGGGATTCCTCTTCGGTTGTTGTGGCATTGGAGGAGAAGAGGTTGGACTTCTAGGAGGTGATGCTGGTTCCTCTTGTCTAGGAGGAGGGTATATGATGCCTTCTGGTTCTAGAAAGGCTCCAACTCATTTCCAGTAGTCTTCCCCATGTCCTTTGGCACCCTTTTTTTGCCTCTTAGAAACCTTTGAACAGCTTCCTCCCTTGGGTTGGATGTCTTTTTCACGATTATAGGGGAAGGTCTAGATTTTTTCGTGAATTTCCAAGGGACTTTCCTTCCTACACGATAGTTTAGAGTTGGGTTAATATTAGGGCATAATATTGATAATGTTCTAAGGGAACTAAGCACTGATACCACTCTAGTTGTCATGCCCCAACCCGGTTTGGTTGGATCCCTGTGAACAACCCGCTGCTCTCTCGGTTCAAGAGGAGTTTCCTCCTTTAACTTGAGATGAGTCGGGCATAATTTCAACCTTGTTCCCTAGAAAGACATATCAAATAAAATGCACGCTTAAGGAAAATTAAGCATACCTGACAGAGGGTAAGGCTCGGTGTTATTCCTAGTCATTATCTATTTTCCTGAAAAAGGGATAGAAAAAAAGTGTAAGTTTCTATAACTCAGTGAATGGGTTTTTGAAATTAACTTTGAGGAAAAATATTTATATTGGAGTATGTCATTCTCCTTATTTTCTTTCAAAAATATTTTTATTTCAAATCTCTGTTTTTATCACAATTTTTTTATTAATCACAGTGTGTTATCATCCAACACACATCTTTCATCATGAAGGTCAATCACACATTCGAAGGCCAGTACGTCCACTAAGCCCACTTATGGCGTCAGAGTGACTTTACTGGCCACCTAAATAGAAGCACGTTCACTGGCCTGAGGCCTTGGCCTATAAGAGTTATTCAAGCTCCCATCAAGAAGGTCTCCCAAATCGTTTAAGCATTGGCACACGGTCAGGGGAGAGCACTTCTAATAAAATAAATTTTCAACTATCCATCATACCAACCAAGTATGAGGATATCTCCACTCATAACCGATGAACGGGTTTTTCACTTGCTTTGAGGAAGTTTCATCATACCAACCAGGTATGATCTACTTACAATCTTTAAGTAGTTTTTTCACGTGATTTTTACATCACTCCTCTAAGTTGTGATGTTTAAAATACTACTAAATGATTTTCATTTCGAGGTACTTATCATTCCCAATCGGGTATGATATAAGATCCCACTCACTCGTTAATGTAGTGAATCCCCTCGATCGATTCTTTGTGTTCACGCAAGCTTGTCCTTGTTGGCATTCTCGATACTTTGTATTCCTACACGATATGAACATCCTTTTTCATTATTCCTTGGCTTAATATACTTCATTCATTCTAAATGAATGAGAAAATACAACTTTCTATTTATTTGCAATTAGGTCCCTAAAATTATTTTTCTTTAACTTTAAGTCCCTAATGTCGGTTTTTCCTCAAATTGAATCTCAAAACTTTTAAAATTTATCATAGGACCTCAATTTATTCAAATTCACAAAAGGGGGTTTAACTTTCCAAATTTCCAATTTGGTCCCCAATTTTTCCAAAATTACCATTTTGCCCTTCCTTTACAAAAATGGTAAGTTTCACCCCAAAAATTCTAAAATTCCTCAATTGGCCCTCTAACATTCTTATCATGCCCAATTTAACCTCAATTTTATAAAATCACATTTTGGTCCTTCGAATTTTTGAAAATCCCAAAATTTCCCCCAATTCCAACTTCCTAACACAGTCGAATTTGATTTCATCAAATTGACCGATCAAACACTTCCACTTGTTGAAATTAAAGTTAAAATTGAGTTTCTACATGTTTATACGATTCTTTAGCATCTTGAGTCGCAAGTTTTAATGCTGGAACGAGCTCAAATGGAGTTTCACTAGGAAATAAACTATAGAGAGAGAAAGCTTTGATTGTTCACTGGTGAGGGCGCGGTAGTCTAAGCTTTCTATCTAGGCAGGTAGTTCTCCTTCTGAGGTTCTTTCTAGGATCAAGAATGACATCAATTGGTGTCAAATTAGATTAGAATTCTGACATTGAAATTCGGCCAACTCTCTCTAACATTGATCGAAAATTGTAGAGGGGAGTCGAATTAACTTAACTTTCAATCCTAATTCGATTGTGGAAGAGTTGAGGAAGTGTTGGAAGGGCTTGGTTTAGCCTGAGGAGGGCTTAAATTGTCCAATTTCAGCTCAGCTAAAATAGGACAGCTTCGGTCCATCGGAGCTACTTCACTGTTCAATCACGTCGGTGCTTCTCCGACAACTCTTAGAATGAGTGGATACCACCACAGTGTAGCTGACTTCTCCCCGATTCTAAGGGACCCAACCTCGCCTTCTTTGGCTAAAAAATGGCCCTATATCGGAGCTTTGATGTGAGCTTCACTGGAAAACTAAGTAGTTGAGAGAGAGTGAGTTTTTCAGGTGTGGAGAGGATGAATGGAGAGGGGCTCTTTATATAGGAAACTCGAGGACTCGTCAGTATTCCGTTTGGCACCTTTATGACAGACATTGATGGACCGATCCGAACCGGGTTCAAAGCTTAAATCAACCAGTTCACCCTCAATTTGACCGAATTTTTCAAATCTAAAAATTTCTAAATAAATCTAAATTCATTTTCTATCTAATGGTATCTCAAATATGAATTCTTTAAGCCACCTAGAAAAATGAATTTATAATCTGGTTCAATAGTAGTTCAAATCGATTCAATCTAGTTTAGATCCGATTCACCTGAACCAGTTTGGTTTTCATCTCCAATTCTTTATCAAGTCCATTTACATGACTTTTGGAACTCTTTGGGTCACTTGGGATTTATAAATTTCCCAGTTTACCCTTTCTCTATCGACTCCGGTTTATAAGTCAACTCGGTTCATAAACTAGTTCTATCTGGTTCGGACCCGGTTCACTTGAACCAGTCCAATTTTTCTTCCCCAATTCATCCTAAGGTTCTTTTCTAAAATTTATGAACCATTTTGGGTCACATGGGAGTTGTAAATTCTCAATTTGTCTATTTCCTAATAATCGGGCTTATATACCGATTCGATTTTAAAATTTGAAACTGGCCGGTTCTTTCCCCGATTTTCTCATTATCAAAGGACGGGGTTTACAAGGAGGGTCTCAGGAGGTTTGAAGTGGTCAATTCTAGCGGCGGGAGGTCTGAGAGGGTCAGGGTTCGATCGGTCAAGAGCTCACTATTTCAGGGCTCTAGAGCAACTTTACTGTGCTATCGCTCTAACACTTCTCCGATTGTCCTCCGGTTGCTTTGAGGATTTTCTAAGCTAGGGGACTCCCTCCCAGTTCTAATGCC
This sequence comes from Trapa bicornis, assembly GCA_030064425.1. NCBI lineage: Eukaryota > Viridiplantae > Streptophyta > Magnoliopsida > Myrtales > Lythraceae > Trapa > Trapa bicornis. The sequence continues at coordinate 9,804,408 of CM057747.1, forward strand.
ACCCACCGGAGCTTCTTTGGTCGAAGCTTGATCGAAGCTTCATCGTAAAATGAGTGACTTATCTTTAAAGAGCGCCTAAGTGGTGAGGAGGCCGAGTGGGAGGGTGCTCTATTTATAAGGAGCTCGACAACTATTTGGGCTACTAGTCGGCGTGAGACTCAGCTCCTACCCCGTTCGCCGACGACCTGACCAGAGCAATTTATGAGTTGCTAGAGATTCCGCCTTCCCTCGTTCTCTCTCCATTATGTCAGCGGACTGAGGTTGAAGACAATGATGTGGTGGGCATGCCACGTGGCGCATTGTGATTGGTTGGTTTTTCTGACGGGGTGTTCCATTGGCTAACTGGACAAGTGGCAGCCTCCCATTGGTTGCTCGTGTATGTGTGGCAAGCTGACAGGTCACCTGCTGACTGTTGACTGGACACATAGCAACCTCCTATTGGCTGCCCGGGTCTATATGGCTGCTGATTAGGCGTCGTTGACCATTAACCGGTTCAGTCTGTTGACCAGATGGACCATTGACTAGTCTAGTTCGTTGACCGGCTTGATCGTTGACCAATCCGGTCCGTCCGAGTTCGGTGACCCAAATTCGAAATTCGGCCGGTTTAGGCCCGATTCGACCGGTTTTCTAAAATTTAAAAATTTTTAAATTCATCTAAATTAATTTGCTATCTAATGATGGCCTCAATTTTCCAAATTAACATTTTTAAGCCACCTAGACAAATGAATCATTGAACTGATTCTTTATGGTTTAATCCGGTTCAGTCCAGTTCGGGTCTGGTTCACCCCGAACTTGTCTGATTCTCTCATCCAACTCCCCTCATGGTTCTTCCCCATGATTTTTGTAAAAAAAATTTCACTTGGAATTTCCCAATTTCCCATGTTAACCTTTATTTACTATTTTCTGTCATTAAATGGGCCTAGTTTTTCATATGAAGTTGGCAGGTCCTTTTCCCTATTTTTCTTTGATCGAGTGAGCGGGTTTTACAATTATTCTACAAGATTTTTGTAATTTATTGGCTAATTGAGAATTTTCAAATTCTCGTTTTGACCCTTATTTACCAAATTTCATTCTGTTTAAACTCTTGGTTTCCCTCTCTTGAGAACTTCTGGTTCTCCTTCTCGGTTCTCTTAGTCCCAGAGGACGGGTTTTACAGGTTCCATCCCAAAAAAGGAACATTTTGGGTAGTTTTATTGTGCATAAGGATGTGAGTAGCCCAGATATATTAAGCCATGAGTTGCCAGGTTAAGGCTCTAAGCCGTGAGGAATCGAAGGTGCCATCCGAGCATAGGCTAGGATATGAGCACGGGACAAGGGGTCCCGGTATTCGCATCTTTGTATGAGGCCAATTAGTTAAATAAAAAATGGGGAGACTGAGGATAACCTGACCATATTAGAGACTACGAGTTTGACGGCTCGAGACTTATAGCTCTGAGGGCAAAATAAACCACGGGACTCATACAGGTGGTACGAGTGATAAGTTAAAAATTATGCTAGGTGGTTTATGGAAAATATCTAGGTCATGAATCATGTATTGACGTGACGTCAGTGTCTCACTCACTGAGTTATGAGTTCATCTCCTCCACTAAAACATACTGCAGGTTGAGCAAAGAAGGCGCGAGGCAAAGTGGGAAGAAACTTCCTGGGATGAACGATCGCCTAAGGTAACCTTGTTCCCTGCACACGAAAGTTTAAATTTTTATCATGTTGTTACTACTACCATGTTGTAGTGCAAACCATTTTGGTGGGCTACCATAAGAGCATGTAATAAAAGTTCTAAGTTTTTGTTGCTTTTCATAACGATTTTTTCTATTTTGAGTCTAGGTTTCGTTGGTTTTATCTTGGTGAATGATCTCATCACGGTAAAATTGAAGAAATTCATGAGATGTAAGGACCGCTAACTGATGAATTAAATCAGGGTATGATAAAGGTGGATGGTTATAGTTTCCAAATCATATAAGATACTAGAGAGATATATGGTAGAGATAAAATAAAAAGAATAAAAAAACAGTTGAAGGAGGGGTGGGCAGTTCCCATTAGAGCTAACAAATGTATCTCACCAGATGTCATTACCATGTTCCTATCGGGAGGAAGGACACAATTATGAAATTTGATGTTCCATATATCATGGCTCTTTTCTAATTCATTTGTTCTCTTTTATGTTGTTTTAGAGAGAAGAAGAATATAAATTATTCTCTGGGACAATTCTTGATGTTCACAATTTTAATTTATGTGAAATAATAATATTAACAAATTAATAATTAACAAAGAAAATAGGAAATTTTATATAATTTAATTTAATATTTATCACGCTATTAATATATTTAACCACTTATATGCTTATTCACACCACTTTACATTAATACATTGATGTAAATGGATTATTCATAAAATGATGCTGATCGGCTCAAAGTCCAACACCAAGTAAAAAGGCTTCCTCTGCCCGGGAATCCGCCGCACCCACCCCCAAGCAACAAACTGAGATAAGATATGAGGTGTACAGAGTAACAGAGGAGAGTTGACTTTTAATTCCCTCAATGGATGCTGACTTACGTGCAGACACAAAAATTGCAATATTTAGCAGCCATTTTGAAAAATGTCACAAACTGATAAACCGTTACTTGACTTAATTGTATTAATATGATTTTCAAATAAGAAATAAATAAAACTTAATAGAGAAAATAAAAAAATAAAATGAATTTATGATCACTTAATATGGAACAAAGGACTTGCAGCTCCTATATGTAATATATGGATAATAATATATTTACAAGTTACTTCAAACAATTCAAGCGAAATAGAGAACTTCAAATTAAGATTTTCTTTGTGTTATTTCAAATTCACGGTCCTAAATAATCGAATAAATGTGAAGATACTGAACAAATAAAAGGTAGCTTCCACCTTGCACGTCTTTCTCTCTTTTTCTAGTTTCCGTACGTTGTCCTATTTTGTCTATATATATTCATCCATACGCCATTGGTCTTAATATCTCTCTTTCTCGCTAAAAAACGACATAGACAGACATTGAACACGGCATCCTTGGATAGCACTCGCTGAGGATCATTCTGTTCGCGGTACTCATAAATCACAGATTCTTCTTCTCCTTCATTTTCTTTCTTTTGGTGTCTCTCTTTCTTATATCTCTGTCTCTGATTTGGAAGGGATTGGGCCGAATCGCCTGCTAAGATGATGTACGAACAGCACCATCCGACTCCCTTAGCGACCCCGCAGCAGCCGAGGGCCGGCCACCACCAGCAGCTGCAAACGAGGGACACGAGGGCGGCGGATGCATTAGGCACGACTGAGGAGCAGCCGCGGCTGGAGATCGTGGATCTCAGCGGACTCTCCCTCGAGACTCTCCCGAGCCCTTCCCTCAATCTCGGCATCATCTACAAGCTCGATCTCTCCAACAATAACCTTCAGGTGATAATTCACCCATCAGTTTATCCATAAAGCATCTGTTTTTTTGTTGTTTGTGAATGGATTTCCCAAGATCCATGGGAAAGTCTCCCAGTACATCCAATCCAATTAACCACTTGTTATATTTTCTTAGATATAGATTCAAATAAGGTAATATTTTCCATTAATATAGTTTAACTAAATTAGTCATATATTAATATAATTTCTAAATAGTAACAATCATAAAAAATATTTAAATATTAATGACATAACATAATTTAGATACAAATTTTTATGTATGAATTTAGTTACATGTATTTTATTAATAATTCAATTAAAAAATATCTCCTTGCAAAATCTAGCCATAATTTACACCATCATAAAAAGTTATAAAGTTATGTGAACCACCAATAAATTTATATTTTGACCCTTATTTAAAACTTTTAACATATATTCTTTAATCTAATATTTATTATTTTTGGCCTTCACACCGTTTTAATGATTTTTAACACATGTTCTTTAATCGACTATTTATTATTTTGAGAGTTATTGATTTTTATATAATTTATTTAATATAATTATATATTTTAAAAACATAAAAATAAATCCATTATATTATATTTGTATGTCACTATGATCGATGCACTTGAGACTCTCGTCTCGATTTCATTGCATCCATGAGTTCACCGTATTTTCTAAATTTCAAAATTGATTTTTTAAGTCATATATTTTTAAAATTTTAAGACTTAAGTTTTATATTTTTTAAATATTCTTTCAATATTATATTTAAAAAATAAAATTTCAAGTTTATATAATTAAAATGATTTTCTATATATTTGATAAAATTAACATTTTTAATCCTACAAAAATTGACTTAAAAACTTATTTTCAAAAATAAAAGATTGAAAATATCATTTTTTTAATATATGACTGATCATGTATATTTTCTTTTTATTGTGTGACTCAAGCTACTGAAATAAAACATACTTTGAAGATAAAGTTCATACTCTTACCATGTATTATAAATAGTGAAAAAACTTTTGACATGAGAGGGCTTGCACCGTTTTCTCTGTCACGTAATTTCTTCGATTCCTGGTGGCTCTTCGTGGTCCCGTGGTGATAACAGAGAAGATATCAATAATTTAGCTCAAGTCAGCGGTGCTTTTTACAAATAATAATAAGCCTAAATCACTTGTCATAATTCCGAAAATTTTACAATACAAAACCTTTAAAATATGTGAAAATTAGGTATAAAATATTTAAATCATAATAATAAAATGTACTATGTTTTGAAAATTATTATTATTATTTTAACATCCTCTTTTGGTATTTGGGCAAGAAAAAGAACTGGATCTCTACTACTAGATTGGGACTTCATCACCAGGTCCAATATGAAAGACCCAAACTCGGTACTTCTAGTGGTTCGGGTTCATAGGTAGTCACCTCGTGCAAATTGGGTCAAATATCCATAGGTACTCCCCACTGCTCCTCTTCCTCCAACAACCACATGGGAGGCTAGAAGATCGGAGGAGGGGCTGCCAGTAATCGCCCCACTAATAAAAAAATTAGAGGGGTTGCAAGTCCTCTTATTGTCATTTTTAAATTGTTTAAAATTTTAAATAATATTAATGAATGTTTAAATAATATTTTATACTAAATACAAAAAATTATTATACAAATAAAACTTAATATACTTTTAAATAAAAAACCAAAGTTCAAACTTCATCTAAAATTTGGATTTTTTTGAGCCACTAACCTAATTTATCTGCATTGACTAGTTGAGATGATAAGTTATGAATGTTTTCTAAGGTATTTGGTTCCAATGTTGTTGATGAAGTTCAGTAGGCGACTTGAATCTATATCAATTCTAATTGACTTCTAGAAACTATCTGGCTATACTGAAAATTATATAGATATATTTTATCATATTCCTTGTAGATTGATGGATAGGTGCATGAATGGACATATGGAAAACGGTGTGATAAACATTTTTGTTCGTATAATTTTCTACTATTAGGTTGAAAATAGTATTATTGTGCCATAAAATAATACTCAAAGTTTAATTAAATTTTGATAATTTATATTTGACTTGGGAATGACAAACTACTTGAGCTCTCCAAAACATATAGGAGGAGGACAAGTGGGCATTAATATCATTCATAAGTTGCCTAGATGGTTCACTGGTTTCTCTATATGGAAGGCTTAGATTTTCCATGTAAGGTGTGATATAATGAAGTCTACATGTGCAATATGAAATGAACAGAGTATACCCGAGTCGTTAACAGCGAGATTGGTGAATGTGATGATATTTGATGTCCACTCCAACCAGCTGAAATCAATCCCAAATTCCATTGGCTGTCTCTCCAAGCTCAAGGTTCTCAATGTCTCTGGAAACCTCATCGAGTCCTTCCCCAAGACCATCGTGAACTGCAAGTAATACATCTTTCTTCATCTTCTATTTCTTTTCTTCCTATGGTTATTGATATATATATATATATATATATATATATATATATACACACTTAAATAATCTGGTGGGGGTTGGCTTATACAACAACCTATAATGTTTATTTTACAACTTGAATGAGAAAAGTTTCCGAAGCCTTGAACTTCTTGGTTCCATCTTCTTATATAGGTCACTAGAAGAACTGAACGCCAACTTCAACAAACTCAGCAAGCTCCCCAACGCCATAGGCTTCGAGCTGACCAACCTGAGGAAGCTGTCAGTGAACTCGAACAAACTGGTCCTCCTGCCCCAATCCCTGCCCCACCTCACCGCCCTGCGTGTCCTCGACGCCCGCCTGAACTGCCTCCGATTCATACCGGACAACCTCGAGAATCTCGTCAACCTCGAGGTCCTCAACGTCAGCCAGAACTTCCAGTACCTTGAGGCCCTCCCCTACTCCATCGGCCTCCTCACCTCCGTCATCGAGCTCGATCTCAGCTACAACAGTATCAAGGTCCTCCCCGACTCTCTGGGCTGCATGAGGCGGCTCCAGAAGCTCCGCATCGAGGGAAACCCGCTTGTGTCTCCGCCCATGGATGTGGCTGAGCTCGGTCTACGCGCAGTGAAGGAGTACCTCAGCGAGAGGATGAAATCCAGCGGCCGTGACGGAAGCCAAAAGAAAAGGTCGTGGATTCGGAAGCTCATAAAGTACGGAACCTTCAACGGATCGAACGTCGGAGGTGGCAGTGGCAGGCGGCGGGAGGACAGGGAAGGATTTGTCATGTCGGATTACCGGTCCATTGATGGGCTCGCTTCGCCGAGGTATATGGGCATGTTCTCGCCCCGTCGTCTCTTCTCTCCCCGCCCTTCCTTCTAAATGAAAATACGAAAATTTTGATATATTATGAGAAATATTCGTTAAAAATAGTCAGTCATATTATATGTCAAACACACCATTAGCATCACAATAGACAGTTATATATTATATAATTACCTATATTATATAAAATAATGTAAATTTTGTGATATGACTGACTATTTTAACAAATATTTATCAGAATATGTTAAATTTTCTTTAATGTATATAGGTCCTTCCCGTCATCAAAATACACAAGGCATGCATATGCATATGCATGATACATGCTTGTTTTGTTTTATCTCTCTCATTTTTAGGCTTGTAAACTGTGTTTTCTGCAATATAAGTTGTGTAGAAGATATTAATATGTGGCACGTTTACTTAGGTGTGGTGGTATGGTATATATGTAGTGTGTATACATGGCTCTTTTGTAGCTATGGCAGTTTCAAACCTTTGCTTCCATGTTATACTATACAGGTTGTAAGTAATAATTAAAGGAAGAATCTTCTACTTGTCATAAAATTTCCATTATATAAGCTGAATGTTGGAGAATATATGCGAATAAAAGGGAGACTTGGCATCTCAGAGGGAGGAGATTCGAAGGGGCGCCTTGAATCTCCTCACGCCGCCCAAACCCTTAAATGTGTTGAGTTTCGGACAGGGAAAGAAAGGTTAGGGGAGCTTTCTATGACCATCCCTACGGTGATCCCCATAGGGGTGCGGCCTCCTATGGGGTGACGGGAGGAAGCCCTCCAGCTTCCCTCTTTTGCCCAAGGGCCAGTGAAGTTTATGGACATTTCCCATTCTCCTCTACGTCCACTCCATGGGGTCATCTAGAAAATCTTCAATCATCCCTTTCTTCCACCCTAATCAAAGAATAGTGGAAGTCTCCAACTCCTCGACTTTGTCCGAACTTCTCGACTCACCCAACTAACTGAGTTTAATATGAATCCTATTTATTTGTTTATTAATTGTAGAAAATGCATACCATCATTTTGTAGAAAATACATACAGTAAGGTGACACTATATCCTTTGTAGTCAAATACACATTATATAACCAACTCATTTGATTACTTACAAATTGTACAACAACCTCCTATATCTTGGTACGTACATATTATATAATATTCCCCTAAAATATTTTGTACATTTGTTTTATTATTATTTGTCTTTAACATACCAAAAACTCTACAAATATACACTCATTCAATGAATTGAACAAATTGGTTCAAAAATTAAATAATTCTTATCTTTTTACATTTTTCTTTAATTATTTCTTTATGGTATCAGAGATTTAACACTTATAAGTATTACCCAAATTCAAGATCTTAAGATATTTTATTCTCTAATATACGGATGCATCTCTATCACATGCAATACAATAAGAAAACTCAAGATTTAGCAATTTCACAGTTTCTCTTCCATTCTCACTACCTACCCTCCCCATCAAATTGGATTATTCAAACTATTACTTGTGTAAGAACAACATGAGTCATCTCCTCCAAACCTACAAACTTCTTGGCTATGCTGATAGATCCACCCCTTCTCCAACTCCCTTTCTTTGTCACAAATTTGCAGATGAAAATGAGCTTCAACACCCCAATCCTGAATATAAATCATGTGTTATCCATGATCAATTCTGCCTTACTACTATCCTTGCATTTTCTCACCATTGAAATTAATTTACAGGTCATTTCAACAACCATAACCGTTTAAGCATGACAATAGCTTGTCACTCTTTTCAGTTCCCAAATTTAGGTACAATTGGACATCCTCGACCAACAATAGAGTGATCTCAAGAAACTCGATACCCCCATGTCCACATATCTATCATCCGTTAGCTCTCTCGCCACTAGTATTGCCCAAATTGGACAACACAAAACACCCAAGTAAATCAAGAAGCACATACTTGCTGATCTGGGCTATGAGTGAGAATCTCTCACCTTGTGGCTATCAGCTACCTTGGACTCCATGAGCATTGACACTGTCAAGTCTATCCTTCTCACCCATGAAGCCCGTCGGACCTTCTTATACGGCTCGACTAATCCTGATGCTCCCCTGCCTTTGCTCCTCGGAAATCTGCCCAAATGATGCGTTTTACTTCTCATGGTGGTTTTTATGTAGGATTTCATGAGCCTTTTCAAGAAATTGGTCATTCTTGATTCCAATTATCGGGTTTTCCCAATCATTTCTCAACTTACCTTGTCACGCCCCAACTCGGTTTGGTCGGATTCCCGTGATCAACCCGCTACTCCCTTGGTTTAAGAGGGGTTTCCCCCTTCCTTTAATCAAGAGGAGCCAAGAATAATTTAAAATTTTTCCTTGGAATAGCATAAATCAATAAAATGCAAGTTTAAAAGAACTTTTAAGCATACTTGACAGAGGGTAGATCCTAGTGTTTTCTGTAGTCATGTTTTCCCCTACACTTGAAAATGGATATAAAAGAGGGGGTGAGTTCTACAACTCACTGAGTGGGTATTAGGAGTGAGTTTTCAAGAAATAGAGTATTCAAAAGTGTGCCAAGATTTTCATTTATTTAAGAAGGATCTTTCCTCATATTCCAATTTTCAAAACCTTTTTCCTCAATTCCACATTAGGTATGTTTAGTTGACAACACATGCCCTTTATTAGGAAGGGAGAACACATTCGCAGGTGTAGACCATCCACTGCACCCATTTGTGGCTCAAAGCGTCTTTACCAGCCACCAAGATAGAAGCCCGTCCACTTCTACCCTAGATTTGAATGGATGTTCGCAACATCCGACCCTCAGACTTGAATATCACTACGTATCTGTATGAGGATAGAGATCTCATCCCGACCCCACCCCAGTCTCATGTGCAAGAAGCTACGCCGAGCTTCCTGATTGACTAGCACAGCGAATTGCCCTTATCTCCACCAGGTCTTCTAGTAGCCCTTAAGACGCATCACTACCTCTCTTGGGCATCTTGATGGTCGTGTACCTCAAGTGCATGCACAAACAATGTTTTCACATATAGTAATTTATGTTTGGTGTTACTAGTCCAACACCCTGACCCTCAACCCGACCTGCAACTGTATGTCTATGCCAGTCCATCGACCTGGCCTTAACGCACTACTACCAGTCCCTCGAGTACTGTCAGTCCTATCTTGGTACAATGTAAAATCACACATTCATTTCATTAGAAATTTTATGGCTTTATATAACCCATGTTTGTTTATGAGCTCCTGCGTGTGCCCACTAGCCTTGGGCCCACTGCACGTGATTTTCCAAAACTGGACATTTAGCCCCACAAGTTCAAAAATTGAGGCCTCTAGCCTATTTGAGCTAATCTAGTTCTTGTCAAGAAGGTCTTTTAAAAAGTTTAAGCATTGGCACACAGTCAGGGGAGAACACTTCTAACAAAACACATTTTCACTTCATCACACCAACCAGGTGTGATGATAGCTTCGCTTACAACCAGCAAGCGGTTTTCTTCTTCGTTCAAGGAAGATCATCATACCAACCAAGTATGATTTCATCTACTTACGATCAGTAAGTAGGTTTTAGCTAAGTTTTCCCATCACCCCATTCGGGTACGATGTTAAAATCCCACTTACAAGTGGTTTTTTTTTTCTAAAGTGCTCACCATCCCAACCGGGTATGATGTAAATAAGCCCACTCACCCAATAACTGTGGTGTATTATTCTCCAGTTGGCTTTCGACTCCATGCTAGCTTATCCTTGCTGGATTTTCAGTCTCTCGTGTTCCTACTTGATTTGGGCACCCTTATTTATTAAAGTTTGGCATAACAGCCTTCGTTTCTCACATATGAGCGACTAGACTCAAAATTATTAGTTAATATCACTTAGGTCCCTAAAGTTTATTTTTCTTAACTTTAGGTCCTTACTGCCAACTTTTGCCCAATTTGAGTCTCAAAACCTCCAAAAATTCTCTTTGGGTCCTCAATTTACATAAAATTGTTTAAGGGGCTCAAGTTTTCCAAATTTTTAATTTGGCCCCCAACTTTTCAAAATTTACCATTTTGCCTATACTTTCCAAAAATGGCAATTTGGCCCCAAATGTTTCAAAAATTGACTAATTGGTCCTCCAACATCTTTTTCATGGCCAATTGGCCTTCACTTTTGGGAAATTGCAAAGAGGTCCCTCAGTTTTACAAAATCCCCAAATTTCCTCCAATTTTTCCCTTTCAAACTGGCATAATTTGATTACTTCAAATTGACCATTTAATTAGGTTTATTGCTTCAATTGGAGGTGTAAACCAATCCCTACACATCCATAAGATTCAATTGAGCTTTGAATTGCATGAATTGAGGCCGAAACGAGCTCAAAAGGAGCTTTGTCGGAAACCTATGCGTATAGAGAGAAAGCTTCGATGGCTTACCGTCGAAGATGCGATGGTCCGAGCTCTCTATCTGGGTAGGTAGCTCTCATCCTGAGTTTCTCCTAGGATCAAGAATCACTACAATTCACATCGAATTGAGGGAGAATTCTGTTAGTGAATTTTCATAGTTTCTCTCTCTAACGCCGATCGAAAATGATAGAGGGGGCCGAATTGGCTTGCCTATCAGCTTTGTTACGGTCGTGTGAGGGCCGTGGTGGTGTCGAAAGGGCTTGGTTAGGCTGGAGGAGGGCTGAATTTGGCTGATTTCAGCTCGGTCGAAATAGGACAGCTTCAGCCCTTTGGAGCTACTTCACTGTTTGATTCCGCGAGCGCTTCTTCGGCGCTCCTCAGATCGAACGGAGGTTGCTATCAGGTAGCTGACTTCCTCCGAGTCTAAAGAACCCGACCTTGCCTTCTAAGGCTAAGCAAAACTGCCAAAGTCGGAGCTCTAGTTTCAAGCTTCGCCGAAAAATGGAGAAGTTGAGAGATAATAGAAATTTCAGGTGTGAGGACGATGGATGGAGATGAGCTATTTATATAAGGAGCTCGAGGACTCTCTGCCCGACCGTTTCACATCTTGGTCAAGTTTATCCTCACCTTGAAACGGCCTGAATAGAGCCATTTTTCCTTCGCCGGTGCTGTCCATTTCTCCATTGAATGAACAATGTTATCATTTGAAGGAAGAAGATGACACTGTTTTGAATTGGACTGGACCGGTCTGACCAGTTCAATGTGTAAATCGGCCAGTTCAGGCTCGATTTGACCAATTTTCTCAAAATAAAAAAATTCTCAAAATTCATCTAAATTAATTCTCTATCCAATGTTGTCTTCAATTCCCCAATATGAATATTTTAAGCCATCTATAAAAATGAATTTAGCAACTAGTTCTATGATGGTTCAAACCGGTTCAGGTCTGGTTCACATGTACCAGTCAAGTTTTCTCTTTCAATTTGTCCCAAGGTCCTTTTCCATCACTTTTATGACTCTTTGAGTTACTTGGGGTATGTCGATTTCCCATTTTGCCCTTTCTCTCTTGAGCTAACTGGTTCTTTCCCGGTTTTCTTATCTTTAAGGGATGGGGTTTACAACTCTCCCCTCCTTTTAGGGGTTTTGTCCCCAAAACTAAGTCAGCCATCATTTGCATTAGATGTGACTTTCCTTGATGTTCTCCTAGGGTTTGCTAGGTGTGCTATCTCTTTGGCTACTCCTTTCATCTAGTCCTTTAGCCACATACTTGAGAAGTCTTTCTTTCTTTATATCTTTCATTCACTCCAGGAGTGTATCATGAGTGGTCATGTTTAAATTACCTATCCCAAGGTACTTCCTTAGATCTCTTTCTTACTCCACTCAGGGTACGACTTTTCTTCTTAAGCGTTCTTATTCGTGTCATTGGGTTGGATGTTGCATATATATCTGATCGTCCTTATTTTCCCTTCATTTCTTAGATTATTGATGCTCTTAGTTTAGTATCCTTTCTAAATTTATCCTTAATCTCGTGTGTAAACCCCGCACTTTTGAGTTAAGGAAAATCAGGAAAAGAACCGGTCAAACCAAGTAAGAAAACCGAGACGGTTTACAAACCCGATAATTTGGGAACAAGCAATTTGGAAATTTACAACTTTCGAGTGATCCAAATGGTTTATTAAACCTTAGAAAAGAGACTTAACACAAATTAAAATAGAAAAACCAAATTGGTTTAGGTGAATGAGAGTCTATAAAAATTTTAAAGTTAAACGTGCTTGCTCGAGAGTAGTGTGAGGATGGGTGACCTCCTGGGAAGTATGATTTTTTGTAACCTGAAAAGTGCATGATTTAAAGTGGGCTAAGTGAAAGAACGACCAAAGTATTAACATTTCCAAGTTGACATTTAGATATGTTTAACCCGGAATGAAAAATGATGATTTAGTTTTGGGGACAAAACACCTGAAAGGAGGGGAGAGTTGTAAACCCTGCTCCTTTAGGATGAGAAGACCAAGGAAAGAACCGGTCAACCCATGTGAGAAAACCGAACCGGTTCACGAACCCAAACCAATAGGAAAGGGCAAACTGGGAAATTTATGAATCCCGAGTAACCAAAAGAGTCACAAAAGTCATGAAAAAGAACTTTAGGATGAATTGGAAGTGAAAACCAAATTGGTTCAGGTGAATCGAACATGAATCGATTTAAACCACTATTGAACCAATTTCTAAATTCATTTTTCTAGGTGGCTTAAAAAATTAAATTAGAGAATTGAGGCCACCATTTGATAGAGAATGAATTTTGATGAATTGAAAATTTTTTAATTTTGAAAAAATTGGTCAAATCAGGCTTGACCTGATCGGTTTAAGCTTTGAACCTGGTTCGAACCGGTCCGGTTCGGTTTAGAATAGTGTCATCTTCTTCCTTTAGATGATAGCATTATTCACTTCTCCGAAAAATCGAGTAGCGCCAACGAAGATGAAAAGTCTCCGGCCAGGGAGTTTTAGGAAATAAATGACCACCATTAAGGTGCCAATCAGACGGCCAAGAAGTCTTCGAGCTTCCTATCTAAAGAGCCCCTCCTCATTCATTGTCCTCAAACCTAAAAACTCCACTTTCTCCCTACTACTCCATTTTCTGATGAAGCTCGAACCAAAGCTCTAACTTTGGGCATTTTTCTGAGCCAAAGAAGGCATGGTCATGTTCTTTGGATTCAGGGAGAAGTTAGCTACACGCCTGTAGTTTCCATTTGCTCCAAAGGTCACCAGAGATATGCTTGTGTGATAGAACAACAAAGCAGCTCCAGTAGGCTAAAGCTGCCCTGCATAGGCCGAGCTGAAAAATGGCCAATTAGAGCCCTTCAGCTAAACCAAGCCCTATCAACACTTCCATAGCCCTCATACAATTGAATTAGAGCTGAAAGGTAAGCCAATTTGGCTCCCCTCTGTAAATTCTGATTAGTGCTAGAGAGAGAACCAGCGAAGCTTCACTAACCAAATTCTCCCTCAATTCGGCATCAATTAATGCGATTCTTGATCCTAAAAGAAACCTCAGGATAAGAGTTATCTGCCCAAATTGAAAGCTCGGAGCACTATAACCCCGACGGTAAGCTTTCGAAGCTCTCTTTCTAAAGTCTAGTTTTTCGGCAAAGCTTCGTTTAAGCTCATTACAGCATCAAATCATGCGATTCAAAGTGCAATTGAATCGTATGGATGTGTAGGAACTTAAATCTATCTTCAATTTCAACAATTAACCTCTTTTTATCGATCAATTTGATGAAATATCATTTGGCCAAGTTTAAAGGTTGAAATTCGGAGGAAAATTGAGGAAATTTTGTGGAATTCAAAAATTCGAGGGACTAAAGTGCAATTTCATAAAATTGAGGGCCAATTGGGCAAGAAAAAGATGTTGGAGGACCAATTGGTCAATTTTAGAATTTTTTACGTGAAATTTACCATATTTATGTAGTAGGGGCGAAATGGTAGTTTTGGAAAAATTGAAGACCAAATTGGGAATTTGGGAAACTTGAACCCCTTTCTAAAATTTTGAATAAATTGAGGTGCCAAAGTAAAATTTTGATGTTTCGGGATTCAATTTGAGGAAAAATTGGCATTAGGGACCTAAAGTTAAAGAAAAAAAACTTTAGGGACCTAATTGAAAATAATGGAAAGTTTGGGTATTTTATTCATTCATGATAAATGAAGGCTATTAAGCCAAAAGATAATGAATAAAGATGTTCATATCGTGTAGGAACATGAAGTATCGGGAATGCTAGCCAAGACAAGCTTGTGTGAAGGCAAAAAGTCGGCCGAGAGGAAATTCACTGCGATTACGAGAGAGTGGGATTTTTATATCATATCTAGTTGGGATGATAAGCACCTCATAAATGAAAACTCACTACTAAGAGGAATTTCAACCATCACACCTGAATGGAGTGATGTGAAAATTTCACGGAAAAACTACTTAATGGTTGTACGTAGATTATACCCAGTTGGTATGATGAACTTAATGGAAGGAAGTAGAAAACCTATTTATCGATTATGAGCGGAGATGTCCTCACACCCGGTTGGTGTGATAGACACCTGAAAGATTATTTTTTTTGGAAGTGCTCTCCCCTGACTGTGTGCCATTGCTTAAACATTTTGAGAGACCTTCTTGACGGGAGCTCGGCTTAGATAGGTCGGAGGCATTGGTTTTGGAACTTGGGGGCTAATACACCTGATTTTGAAAATCCCATACAGTGGGCCCAAGACTAGTTGGCATGAGCAGGAGCTCGTAAATAAACATGAAGTTATGCCATGAAAATTTTAAATGAATGATGTGTTTGGCCATGGTACCAAGTCAAGTCCAACATACTCGATGGACTAGTGGCAGTGCAACAAGACAGGTCGACGGACTAGTCGAGACAAACAGGTACAAGTCGAGTTGAGAGTCGGGGTCATTGGACCAGTGGCACCATAGATTAAATGGCTTATGAGGAAAACTGTTGTTTTGTGCATGCACTGAGGTACAGGACCTTTAAGACGCCTAAGAGGGGTAGTGATGCATCCTAGGGGCTACTTGACGACATGGTGGAGATAAGGATAGATTGTCATGCCAGCAGTCAGGGAAGATCGACGTAGCTTCATGCGCATAAGACCGTGGTGGGGTTGGAATGAGGTCTATGTTCTCATATGGACATGGAGTTTTATTTATGGTATTGAGGGTCAGATGTCGCGTACATCCACTCATTCTTAGGTTAGAAGTGGGCATGATTCTATCTAGGTGGTCGGTAAAGTCACTCTAACGCCACAAGGTGGTGTAGTGGACGTGCTACCCTGCGAATGTGTGTTCCCTTCATGATGAAGAGCATGTGTTGATTGATAAACACACCATTTGTGGTTATTGATGAGATATCGCTATGAAAACCTAGATTTTTGTTATTCCAAGAAAGGTACAAGTTTAAAGGACGCTTTACTCCTCAGGGTTTAAAAGAATGGGAAAACTCTTAACAAACTGGGAGAGTGGTGAGTTGATCATGGTGATCCGACCAAGCCAGGTTGGGGCATGACACATGTCATCTTCCTCGCCCAACTATTTCCCCAAATTTGCCTTGTTTTACCCGATATATCACCGTTGACCCACTAACTTCGCCACTTGGGGAAATTAATTTATTGCTAGCACTACAAGCTATGAATTAATTAATGGAAGCTACGGATTGATTGTCAAGGAGGTATAGATCACCTCAATATAAATTAGGGTTGCTCCTTCCCCGAAATTTGCTCATAATACTTACCCTACCACTAACTACTCCCAACTCCAACGATCCGACTACTAGAGAGAAATTTTTCATCGTCCAACCACCTCTAATGATGTTCTTGGTACCTCAACTTTCCATCGCCAACTCTCTCGACCCTCAACTCCACCTCTATCGTCATCGATGAGATTGCACAATACTTGATCTCCGGTGACCAGAAACAAAGTAGTTATTTTCAAGCACAATTTTGACGGCCCTCATGAGCTGAGGAAAATTGAGTGAGTTTCCTACACCACCATCTTTTTATAGCCTTTGGCCTTGCCTAATTTGAATAAGAATTGGATATGAATTAAATCATCAAATTTTTATATCACGGGTAAAGGGTTCGTGTCACACCCCAACCCGGTCTGGTCGGATCCCCATGAGCAACCTGCCACTCTCCCAGTTTATTAAGGGTTTTCCCTGTCATGCCCCGACCTAGTTTGGTCGAATCCTAGTGATCAACCTGCCACTCTCTAGGTTTATTAAAGGGTTTCCCCTTATTGTAAATCGCAAAGAGTAAGGCGTCTTTTAACCTGCACCTTTTCCTAGAATAGCATAATCAAAACTGCATGAAATTTAAAACTTTACATACCTGTCTTACAGGCATCTTAGTTGACGGTCTTTAAGGGTAGGCTTTCCGGGATTTCCTAAAAGGGATATAAGGGAGGGGGTGAGTACAACTACTCAGTGAATGGGATTCAAATCATTTGACTAAAAAAATATTTATATGGAGTGTGTTATACTCCTTTCTTTTCAAAAATCCCTTCATTTCAAAATTTGGGTTTTTCCATTATTTCTTAGTTACTACGGTGTGTCATCACTAAACACACATCCTTCATCATGAAGGTTACACACATTCGCAAGTCAGTATCACTACTGAACCCGCTAGTGGCTTCGGAGCGACTTTTCCTGCCACCCAGATAGAAGTACAACCACTTCTACCCTGGGAATGAGTGGATGTACGTGACATCCGACCCACAATCCCGAAATCACTTCTTCGTGTTCGTATGAGGATAGAGACCTCATACTGTCCCCACCTCGGTCTCATGCGCTTGGTGCTACTCCAAATTTCACACAGACACCTGGAACGATGAAGTGCCCTTATAGCCACCAGGTCGTCCAGTGCCCTTAGGACGCATCACTACCCCTCATGGGCATCTTGATGATCCCGTACTCACAGTGCATGCACAAACAATGTTTTCTTATCAAGCCATGTAATATGTGGTGCCACTGGTCCAACAGCTCCGACTCTCAACTCAACCTGTAGTTGTTTGTCTTCACTGGTCCGACGACCTGTCATGTTGCACTGCCGCTAGTTGATTGAGCATGTCGATCCTATCTTGGTACCATGGCCAAACAATTCACTTATTAAGTTTTATTGCACATATATCATGTTTGTTTATGAGCTCCTGCTCGTGCCAACTGGCCTTGGGCCCACTGTTTGAGATTTTCAAAAAAAAATTGGGCATTCTAGCCCGCAAGTTCCAAAATCGAGGCCCTCGGCCTATAAGAGCTATTCGAGCTCGCGTAAAGAAGGTTTCCCAAATAGTTTAAGCATTGGCACACAGTCAGGGGAGAACACTTCTAACAAAATAGGTTTTCACTGTCCATTATACCAACTGGTATAAGGACATCTCCGTTCATAACCGATGAACGGTTTTCAACTTCCTTCGAGGAAGTCTCATCATACCAACCGGGCATGATCTACTTACAACCGGTAAGTAGTTTTTCCAAATAATTTTCACATCACTTTCTCTAAGTGGTGATGATTAAAATACCACTAAATAGTGGTTTTTTATACCGAGGTACTTATCATTCCCTACCGGGTATGACGTAAAATTTCCACTCACAACCGGTAAGTGGTTTTTATCTTTAAGTTGTGCTCATCATCCCAACCAGGTATGATGTTAGTAAACCCACTCACCCATTAATGCCGTGAATTCCACTAAACTAGTTCTTTGTATTCACGCGAGCTTGTCCTTGCTGGCATTCTCGTTATTTCGCGTTTCTACACGATATGAACAACCTTGTTTATTATTACTCAGCATAATAGCCTTCATTCATTTCCAATGAATAAGAAAACCCAAACTTTTAGTTATTTGCAATTAGGTCCCTAAAGTTATTTCTCTTTAACTTTAAGTCCCTAATGTCGGTTTTTCCTCAAATTGAGTCCCGTAACTTTTAAAGTTTATCCTGGGACCTCAATTTATTCAATTTCACCAAAAGGGGGTTTAATTTTCTAAATTTCCAATTTGGTTCCCCAATTTTTCCAAAATTACCATTTTGCCCTTCTTTTACAAAAATGGTAAGTTTTGCCCCAAAAATTCCAAAATTCCTCAATTGGTCCTCCAACATTATTTTTATGTCCAATTGACCCTCAATTTCATAAAATTGTATTTTGGCCCTTTGAATTTCGAAAATCCCCAAATTTTTCCCCAATTTCAACTCTTCAACACTACCGAATTTGATTTCATCAAATTGACCAATCAAACACTTCTAATTATTGAAATTGGAGTTGAAATTGAGTTCCTGCATGTTCATACGATTCTAAGAAACTTTGAATCACAGATTTTAACGCTGGAACGAACTCAAATGGAGCTTCGCCGGAAAACAGACTGTAGAAAGAGAAAGCTTTGATTACTCACCGGTGAAGACATGGCGGTCCGAGCTTTCAATCTGGGCAGATAGGTCTCGTCCTGAGGTTTATCCTATAATCAAGAATTGCATCAACTGATGCAGAATTGGATTAGAATTTCGTCATTGAAATTCGGTCGACTCTCTCTCTAGCACTGATCGAAAATTGTAAAGGGGAGCCGAATTGGCTTAACTTTCGGTCCTAATTTGGCTGTGGAAAGGCTGAGGAAGTATTGGGAGGGCTTGGTTTGGCCTTAGGAGGGCTTGAAATGGCCGATTTCAGCTTGACTGAAATAGGGCAGCTTCGGTCCAGCAAAGTTGCTTCACTATTCCATCATGTTGGCGCTTCTCCAACGATTCTCGGATTGACTGGAGTTTGCTATCACATAGCTGTCTTCTCCCCGGTTCTAAAGAGCCCGACTTTTGTTCAAGTCGAAGCTCTAATTCGAGCTTCACTGGGAAACGGAGCAGTAGAGAGAGAGAGAGAAGTGTTTAGGTGTGAGGAGAATGAACGGGGATGACCTCTTTATATAGGTGTAAAACCGTGTATTAAATGGGAGAGATTTATTACTAGTATTAATATTGCCATAAATTATTGGTATTAATTCCAATAATTTAATTTTGATATTAAATTATTTGTATTAATTCCAATAATTAAATATATATTAATTTATGGCTATTTATGATAAGTCGTAGTTATAAAAAATCATACTTCCCATCATCACACTACTCTCGGGCAAGTACACTTTACTTTAGAGTTCTTACGGACGCTCGTTCACCTGAACCAATTTGGTTTTTCTGTTTTAATTTGTGTTAAGTTTCTTTTCCAAGGTTTAATAAACCCTTTGGATCACTCGGAAGTTGTAAATTTCCAAATTGCTTGTTCCCAAATGATCGGGTTTGTAAACCGTCTCGGTTTTCTTACTCGGTTTGACCGGTTCTTTTCCTAATTTTTCTTAACACAAAAGAGTGGGGTTTACATTCCCCTTCTTTAAACCTGTGAGGAGTAAGGCGTCCTTTATGCATGTACCTTTTCTGGAATAACATTAATTAAAACTAAATAAATTTAAACTTACATACTTGTCTTATAGGCTTAGCTAGCAGAAGGTTTTTATGTAGGTTTTTCCCTCGATTACCTAAAAAGGGGTAAAGGGAGGGTGAGTTCGACAACTTAGTGAATGGGT
Organism: Trapa bicornis; assembly: GCA_030064425.1. Classification (NCBI taxonomy): domain Eukaryota; kingdom Viridiplantae; phylum Streptophyta; class Magnoliopsida; order Myrtales; family Lythraceae; genus Trapa; species Trapa bicornis. Next base: position 9,824,526 of record CM057747.1, read on the forward strand.
GTTTGAAAATTGAGTTTCTATAAAATAGTTTGAATTGGAGTGTGATAGACTCGTTATTATCTTTAAAAACATTCTTTTCACACGTTCTGGTTTTCAAAACCTTTTTCCAAGATTTACCAATTCTTTTCCAAGTATTCTCAAATCATTTCCAAGGTTTTCATAACCCATTTCCATGTTAGGTGTGTCTCACAAACAACACACGCCCTTCATCAGGAAGGGTTCATACACATTCGCGAGATGCAATTACGCCGACTACACCTACTTGTGGATCGGATTGTCTTTACTATCCACCCTGATAGAAGTCTCTAACTTCTACCCGAAGTCTGAGTGAACCTCTCTAACATCCTAACCTCATACCAAAAATACTCCGTGTCTATATGAGAACATAAATCTCATCTCGACCCCACCCCGGTCTCATGCGCATGAAGCTATATTGAGCTTCCCTAACTATTGGCACGACAATTTGCCCTTATCTCCACCATGTCGTCCAGTAGCCCTTAGGACGCATCACTACCCCTCTTGGGTGTCTTGATTGTCTTGAACCTCAAAGCATGCACAAACAATAATTTTGCCACAATGCCATTTATCTTTAGTGCCACTAGTCCAATGGACTCAACCCTCAACCCAACGTGTAACTGTTTGTCTAGACTGGTCTGTCAACCTGGTCATGACGCACTGCCACCAATCCATCGAGTATGTCGGTACTGTCTTAGTACCATGGCGAAATCACACATTCCATTCATTTAGAATTTTCATGGCAAAATTATCACATGTTTGTTTATGAGCTTCTGCTCATGCCAATTGGCCTTAATCCCACTGTACATGATTTTCTAAAACTGGGCATTTTAGTCCCCAAGTTCTAAAATCGAGGCCTCTGGCCTATCTGAGCTATTCGAGCTCTCGTCAAAAAGGTCAACCAAAATTTTTAAGTATTGGAACACAGTTAGGGGAGAGCACTTCTGACAAAATAACTTTTCAAAAAATTGTCATTTTGCCCCAACTTTACAAAAATGGCAAATTTGACCCCAATAATTCCAAAAATTGACCAATTAGTCCACCAACATCTTTTCTATGGCCAATTGGCCATCAATTTTGATAAATTGCACTTTTTTCCCACAATTTTACGAAATCCCAAATTCCCCCAATTTCCCCTTTTCAAACTAGCCAAATTTGATTTTATCAAATTGACCATTCAATCTGGTTTAATTAGTGGAATTGAAAGTAAAATTTTGGATCTGAATTGAGCTCAAATGGAGCTTTATAGGAAAACTGGACTTAGAGAGAGAAAGCTTCGAAAAGTTTTCAGGTGTGAGGATGAATGGGGTTCAATCCGATTTAGGTTCGGTTCACCTAAGCTGGTATTATTTTCACTTCCAATTCATCCAAAGGTCCTTTTCCATGACTTTTATGACTATTTTGGTCACTCAGGATTTGTAATTTTCCTGATTTTCCCTTTCTCTATCGGTCAGGGTTCGTGAACCGGTTTAGTTCTTTCTCTTGGTTTTGACCAGTTCTTTCCCTGGTTTTCTTATCCCAAAGGGGCGGGGATTACAGGTCGAGTTTACTAAAATGTTAATTGCATGAGCTACAAACCACCATTTGAGCTGATTCAAGTGGCCACAAAGTCCTTAGAGAGTTAGCTATCTAGATCCATTAGCCTCGATGGCTGATATGCCACCTCCTGTGAGTTTCTAGCTTTGACTCGACTTAGATCATATTGTGTCAATGTTTCTCATGAATCCCAATTGGAGTAATTTCATTTGACTCCAATCAAATCAAGCTTATGATGAGCTAGAGGGAAGCCAGGGACCTTTCCTCTTAATTTGATAGTTTTTAAAGAAACTATAATTATGGGTTAAAGCTCGACAGCCAAAATGGATAGATTTGAAAGTTAGGGGACCCACATGCAATTAAGCTTTCTTTGGGGTCATCCTAAGGGATAAAATAATTTTTTGGGACTAGTTGGGAAGTTTGGGGATTAGTTTGCCTATTGGGAAAGTTCTAGGGACATTTTTGAAATAATGTCAAAGTTATGGACTAAAGTACAAATATGGGTGTTTGCATGGCCAAAGGAGGACCTTTGCGCAGTCCAAGGACATAAACTTAAATTTAAGAAGATTAGGGACCCAAATCAAAAGTTTGAGGGTTAAATGAATCCTCAAGCTTAATTTCTCCCAAGGAGGGGCAAAAATGTAAATTTGCCAAAACTTATGGGCTTGCCAGGAATTCATGGGAAGTAAGGCTTGGAATTTTTTCAATGCCTAATTGGGACAATATTGAGGCTTAAGGAAACTTGAGGGACCCAACTGAAAGACTTGAGAAAGTCTAAGGTCCAAAAGGAAGAGATATTAAAGTATGAGGGCAAAATGGTAATTTTGACTAAATTAGGGACTCGAAAGGGGTAGACAATAGAATCATATAAAGAGTATGGTTGGATAAACTATTATTGGTTAATAGAAAGACTGGTCATAGTATTTCTATACCTTGCAGAAGAGAACGCAATGAGTAGTCAAACAGAATAAAGGATGGGATTTCAAACACCTCGTTGGACTAGTAAGTTCCGTGGAAAAGAGGTGAGTGGATTTTTTATGGGAATTCCTATTAGACTGACTGGGGTATTAAATAATATGCTTGTGTGATAGTGTGATTCTAAGTAGTAAGATGGCCTTAAAACTCATATAAGCAGTGAAATGAATAAGAGCATACCCACTAAAAATGTGAATTTTCTAAATGGTAAATAAGAACTAGACATAAAACCGAAGCATGTGAAGTGAAAAACTAGTTTTGAGAAACTAGGGGGAAATGATTTGTTTTACCCTTGTGTGAATTTGGGAGATGTTCGTTGAGGGTTCAGGCTCTCATTAGTCTTAGAGTATTGTTTGGAATGATCGGGTTCTGGAATATGCCTAAGACCCGAGTCTAAGGCCGGATGGCCAAATTGCATGATACGGTGAGACAGAGCCATGTCAGGTCGGACTCCCGGGCTTGTTTGCATGGCATGGGGGAGTCATTTAGTGAGGGCTCGGACTCCCGAGCATCTCCTTGTATAGCATCTTTAAATTGCTACATTATTGCATGTGTGTGACTTTTGGAAAGTCAGGCGAGATACGCACCAATCTCCCAGTAACGAGATGCGTTTAGCACCGTTACAAAGAATGGTCATTGGTGCCATGATTATGACCATGTGTATGTTGTTTATATTTTGTGAATATAGGTATAGGAGAGCGGGGGCGATGGACGGACGCATAAGATGTTGTGTCATCGTCCGAGCGAAAAATGGAAAGGAGATCGGGGAGTGTATTGTGTGATATCTTCTTTGTTTTCGTGAGACACCCAGATGATGTATAGGTATTGTCCCAGTACATAGTTGTGATGACAATGGTGAAATTGAGTTACATGTGTAAGGGGCATGGGTCGGCGAGAGGCTATTAAGCGACCATGACCTGGAGTGATCAGACACCCAGCTGTGAGATGACACGTGAGGGTTTTGGTTGCGGTTAGAGGGTTCACGACCCTCATACTCTAGTTCCTTATCTAGTATTGTCCTAGAAGGGCAGTACATTCTCGGGATGTGATATATATAGGACATGAGTAGCACATTTGTGTGAGCACATGAGTATCCAAAGTGTGCAGGAGAATGGCATGAGTTCCTCTAGGACTCCGGCGTGCTGAGACACCAATCTACGAGATGGCATGAGTGAAATGTCAGTTGTGGAGAGAGTGCTTTGGGCTTCCCACACTCCAGTTCCCGATCTGATATTGTCTAAGTGGCAATATATTTTAGGCATATGATTATTTGCATTAAGACCATCAGTTGCCCTTACATTTATTAAGGCCCAAGTTTTTGGGTCTAGGTATGGGTTGTGAATATTCCAAATGTGTCGCTTGAGTGTAGGCCATGATTGTGTGCATGACTAAGTCCTGATGTTGGCACATAATACAATATAGACGTGAGATATAAAATGGGACACTAAGAATAACCCAACCGTAGTTAGACTATGGGTCAGATGGGACGAGACTCCAGTCTCGAAGGGCGAAAGTAAACTATGAGACTCGTAGGGACATTAAGAGTAAAGGATATGGAATTTCATGGTAGGTATTTTATGGGAAAGATATGGGTCTTGAGCCATATAGTGGCACAACGTCAATATCCCACTCATTGAGATATGAGCTCACCCCCTCCCCTACATAAGTCCAGATAAGTCAAGAAAGTGACACATGAAGGGGAAAGTTATACCCAAGGCATACCCCTGCTCAAGGTAGCCTCACTCCCTCTTACGAAGTTTCAATTCTCCCTATCATGCTATAGATATTCCTATAAATTTTGAGAAAGTGTTTTCAAGGGCTACCACAAGGGATTTTGAAATAAATGTTCAAAATTTTCGCTACATATTTAACAAGTGTTCCACAATTACGAGCCTTAGTCCTGCCAAAATTACCTTAGTGAATGTACCTACCAGTGTAACATTGGGGGGATTGGCGGGTTGCACGGGACTACCGACCATGGAATCAAGACGGGTCGTGACACAATGTGCCCACACAAATGGACAAATACTATCAGACTATTGGACAAGGTTGTAGCCTTGTACCATGGTGGTCAGTAAAGGCACTTCAAACCACAAGTGGGACATATGAGATTTTTGTTATGCGATTGGGTGATCCATTTATGATGGAATGGGAGATTGTATTATGAACTATGATTTTCCCAAATTATAAACTTCATATGTATTAGATTATAATGTGTGATATTCTTTCTAAACATATGAAAAACTACAAAGAAAAATATAATATTTGAAATCAAAAAATTTATATTCACTCACTTGTTGAACTCACTCATTCACTTAACCTTTTTAGGTATCATGAAGAAAAATATTTATGTTGAAATTCTTGTCTTGTAAGTATAAAATTATAGATTTATATACAATATTTACTCACCTTTATTACGGTATATTTAAAACAAAATATTTGAAAGAAAACTAAAATCTTTTATATCGTTATTTTGAGTTTTACTTTTGCCAAAACTATAATGGTAGTTGTTATTATAGTAAATGAATGAGTGGCGAATTGTTCACAAGTTTCTATTGGCCAAATTGGGTTAGGATATGACATACCACTTCTAGTGTAACCCCAAAGAAGTATGTACATCCATATGAAATACTCAATGCCCACCAAAGGCAAAGAATTTCATATGGAGTGTTTGTAACAAATGCTTACCAACACAAGCTAATTTATATAAGTGAGTGATAACGTGCAACCATTTATGTGAACTTTGTAATGAGTATGGATTTGATGAACACTTATTATTGAATTGTTATTGCACCATGTGTGTGGTTTGAACTTAGTGATTTGCATATAAATTGTGTCAAATATCTTATTTTTGAAGGTATCTAGAAAGATTTTATCAACTGGTATGCTACTGAAATCCTATAACGAATCATTTAAGGGGAGCAGCCACCGGGGAATAATCGGATCTATAGCAAGAGACTCAACTGAAGATACTCAGATGAGGAAAAACGTATATGGTGCAGTCACAGTATTGATGTCATGCCCCGACTCGATTTAGTCGGATCCCCGTGATCAACCCGCCACTCTCCTGGTTTATTAAAGAGTTTCCCCTTATTACAATCCGTAAAGAGTAATGCATCCTTTATACCTACACCTTTCTTGAAATAATATAAATCAAAGCTGCATAAATTTCCAAATTTATCATACCTGTCTCGTAAGCATCTTAGTTGACAGTTTTTAAGAGCTTTCCAGAATTTCCTGAAAGGGGTTTAAGGGAGGGGTGAGTACAACTACTCAGTGAATGGGTTTTTGAAAATTAACTTTTAGGAAAAAGATTTGTATTGGAGTGTGCCAGACTCAATATTTTCTTTCAAAAATACTTTCATTTCAAAACTCTGTTTTTATCACCATTTCTTATTAATCACGGTGTGTTATCACTTAACACACATCCTTAATCATGAAGGTCAATCACATAATCACAGACTAGCCCGACCATTGAACCTACTTGTGGCATCGGAGCGACTTTACCGGCCACCTAGATAGAAGCACGTCCACTTCTACCCTTAGAATGAGTGAATGTATGTGACATCCGACCCTCAATCCCGAAATCAATTCTCTATGTCCATATGAAGATAGAGACCTCATTCCAACCCCACCCCAGTCTCATGCGCAATGAAGCTACGTTGAGCTTCACCAGGTCACCTGGTCCGACGAACTACCCTTATATCCACAAGGTCGTCTAGGGCCCTTAGACACATCGGAGTGAACAAAGACTACAAACGTGTAGCTAACTTCTCCCTGGTTCTAAAGAACCTGACCTCACCTTGTTTGACTTAGAAAAGACCCCATATCAGAGCTCTGATTCAAGCTTCGCCCGAAAATGGAGCAGTTGAGAGAGAATGGAGTTTTCATGTGTGGAGAGGATGAATGGGGAGGGGCTCTTTATATAGGGAGCTCGGAGACCCATTGGTCGTTCGTTTGGCACCGTTATGACTGACATTGAAGACCTGAAATGCCCCGAACAGAAGCATTTCTTCTTCGCTAGCATTTCTTCAGTTTCCCGGCGAGTGAACAGTGTTGTCATCCTGAGGAAGAAGATGACACTATTCCGAACCAGACCGGACCAGTCTAAATCGGGTTCAAAGCTTAAACCGACCGATTCAACCCTCATTCAACCGAGTTTTTCAAATCTAAAAATTTCTAAATTCATTCTCTATCTAGTGGTGGCCTCAAATCTCCAATTTGAATTATTTAAGCTGCCTAGAAAAATGAATTTAGGATCCAGTTCATTAGTGGTTCAAACCGGTCCGAACCAGTTTGGATCCGGTTCACCTGAACTGGTTTGGTTTTCATCCCCAATTCCTTCACAAGTCCATTTCCATGTCTTTTGTAACTCTTTGGGTTACTTGGAGTCCATAAGATTCCCGATTTACCATCTCTTTATCGATTCTAGTTCATAAACAAGCTTGGTCCTTAAACCGGTTCAATTCGGTTCGAGTCCGGTTCACCCGAACCGATCTGGTTTTTCTCTCCCACTTTGTTCTAAGGTTCCTTCCCAAGGTTTATAAATTTCTTTGGGGCACAAGGGAGTTGAATTTCTCTAATTTTCCCATTCTCTATCAATTTCAGTTCATGAACCGAGTCGGTTCACAAACCGGTTCAATCCAGTTGGATTCGGTTCATCTAAACCGGTCTAGTATTTCTCTTCCAATTCATCCTAAGGTTCTTTTCCATGGTATTATGAACTCTTTAGATCACCTAAGAGTTGTAAATTCCCAAATTGCCCATTCACAAATAATCGGGTTTATGAACCAGTTCTATTTCCTCACTTGGTTAGACCGGTTCTTTTCCCGGTTTTCCTTAGCTCAAAAGGGCGGGGTTTACATCTTGGCAGTCCGATTGGTGCCTTAATGGTGGTCATTCATTACCTAAAACTCTATGCCAGATACTTTTCAGCTTCGCCGGTGCTGCACGATTTTTCGGAAAATGAACAGTGTTGTCATATGAAGGAAGAAGATGACAATGTTCCGAATTGGACCATACCGGTCCAAACTGGGTTCAAAGCTCAAACCGTCCGGTTCACTCCCATTTGATCGAGTCTTTCAAATCTAAAAATTTATAAATTCATTTTCTATCCAATGGTGGCCTCAAATCTCAAATTTGAATTTTTTAATCCACATAGAAAAATAAATTTAGAATATGGTTCAATCCAATTCGAATCCAGTTCACCTGAACTGGTTTGGTTTTCATCTCCAATTCATTCTCAAGTCCATTTCCATGACTTTTGGAACTCTTTGGGTCACTCGTGATCCATAAATTTCCCAGTTTTCCCTTTCTCTATCAGTTTTGATTCATGAACCGACTCGGTTCATAAACCGGTTCAATCTAGTTTGATCTGATTCATCTAAACCAGTTTGGTTTTTCTCTTCCAATTTGTCCTAAGGTTCTTTTCCAAGGTTTTATAAACCATTTGGATCACCTGGGAGTTGTAAATTTCCAAATTGCATGTTCCCAAATGATCGGGTTTGTGAGCCGGTTTAGTTTTCTTACTTGGTTTGACCAGTTCTTTTCCCAGTTTTCCTTAACTCAAATGGGCGGGGTTTACAACTCTCCTTTTAGGAGTTTTGTCCCCAAAACATAATTAGCAACCTTGCATGGGGAACCAATTCCTTTGATGTCCATTTGGTATTTGCTTAACATGCAAACTCTTATCTTGTCCTTTCAATTTACTCTTTTTACATCCTTCACTTAAGGAATTTCTTTTCCTTTATATTATTTACTCCCTCCATGGAGTTTATCATAACTAGACATACCTTACTTTGGGATATATTCTTAGATACACATCTTTCTTTGCTTAGAGCAACATTTTTCCCTTTTAGGTCCTATACTCAGGACTAGGAGTTCCAAGATACCTAACCATTCTCGTGTCTAATTAACCTCTTGGTTGTTGAAACCCTTAGCTCGACGTCCTTTAGAGCATTACGTACCTATTTTCATGGATTTTCTCGTCATCACTTTTTTTTCCTATTTTGACTCTTCCTCCATCCGTTGCTCATTACAATTCAGTCCAAATTTTATGTTTGACTTTGTCATACCTATTAACTGACTCTTCCTTATTTTCAGTCATGTTTTCCTCGGGATTGTTGGGTTTACCTGCCCCTTACAGCATGACATTTTCTAGATTTTATCTCTATGTCCATTAGATTTCCAGAACACCTCCTTCAGGGTTATTCCCAACTTTCCCACCTCTTAGGGATTGTATAACTTCATCCCTCTTTTCTTTTGGTAGTATTCCTCAACTACCTTTACCGTTATCCAATCAACTTACAAAAACTGTGTGGGTTCTCCTTACCCACTCGTCCTTTCTCAACTTCCTTATTGAGTCTTTCTAGTTCCAATTATTTGGTTTCCAGGTGATTTACTGACATGCTAGGATTCTTTCCTTCTTATGTCCTTGGCGTTCTTTATCCAAGGATTTTTTTTATTCTTTAATCCACTTTTACTTACTCGTAATCATTTCATGATTCTTCATTCTAAAATAATCACTTTTGATCTATGTGTCGATTCCTTTTTTTGGGAAGGTTCCCTTCTTCTAGTTTCATTCTCTACTATGTCCCTCGCAATAGAGAGTTCCCTTTTTGGAGCTACATGCTCAACCTTCTTATTATTCCTTGTAGGGTTCTTTCTTCTTTTCTTCACACCCCTATCTATATTAGGGCATTTGCCCGTATTGGATCCTTCTTTATCCATAACTTCTGTTTCATCCCTTATTCCTTACCGGAGATACATTCAATTTTTAGTCTTATTTTGTACACTTCACACTATGCTAATCCGTCCACTCTTTAAGCTTCCTATGTGCGTGTGGACTATGACCTATCTTACCAATTGTGGTTATTCCTCGTTAACCACATATTATTTGGAGGGCTTACTTTCCCAATGTTTCTCAGACGTTCTTTCCTTTATTACCTTATTACGGATAGTCCACTTATTCTTACTTGTCACAGCATCTTTTTATGCTAACTTCCTATCTACTCATTAACTTATTTCCTTGGGTCCTCCTAGTATGCTTTCTTGATTTTTTCACCTCAGTTTGCACTTCATTTGCAAGTTTATTTCTTTTTCCCTTTTACTTGGTTCCATTATCTCTTAGTTGGGATACATATGTCTTTCCATGGTTTCCTTCCTCGGTAGGACTCCTTCCCTTTCTTCCGAAATTTTTTTTCATTTGTTTTAAGGAATAATATCTACCCTTAAATGACATCCCTTGATGTTGTCTTCTCCTATTTACCTTTACTCCTCAAATCTTGCAGGCACCTCTTTTATACTTTATCTACATCCTCATTTGTACCCAGTACATGTCTATTTCTTTATGGAGTGTTCAAATCTTCCTTGTTTCAAGATTTCTTGACCATTATGTGAGGGACTTGCCTATTCCTTTCTTAGCTTGAGTTTAGTCGTTAATTTGGCCTTTGGTCCTTTTAAGGATTTCTTTCATCCTTCTTTTCTCGAGTATTTAGCCTTTCTGCCTCTCTTTTCTTTGTTGGAACTCAAATTATAGCTTTCCTGTGTATGAGTTCATTAACTGCCTCGCCTCCATCATTCCTTTGGTCTAAATTTCTTAGGGCAGTTGTTTCTTGAGTCATCCTATCCTTAACGTCCATCTCACTGACCTTTTTAGGGTGTAGTCCTTTCTACCTCCAAGTCTTCCTTAGGGTGTCATTTATTCTCTTTGACTATCTTTTTATAATGACTTGCTTTCTTTTATCATGTTGGTCCAAAATTCCTATTTGGCTTCATTGTTTTTTCCAAGGTGATTCATTCCTGTAATCCCAATACATCCCATTTGTCGTCAAATGTTTGTCTTGTCTTCTCTTATGGTTGCTCTCCCTTCTTTACTCCTAATATTTACAATTTTCTTCTTTCAAGGGAGAGTTCTCTTTGTTCTATTTGTGGTTTATCGAGGTCCTACATTTAGTCCCCCCTTTTTTTTTCTTCCTACCAATATGCTAGAATCTTGAAGAGCTTACTCTTGGATGTAATTGAAGTTCCAAGCAGGAGTTGTATTTCTAAAGATGGTATCCTTTCGGGTTTCCTATAGTTATGGGAGAATTATTCTTGGAAAATATTGTCCTGACTCGTTGCAGTGTGGGACAGTTTTTCACTTCGTGTTCTATTCCCCTATATGTTAACTTAATTACTATCCTTAGTAGGGTTAGGCACTTCTCCACGCAGTATCTCTATTGTTCATACTTGTAATTACGTGAATATAAGTGGTCCCTCCTGCCATTTTTCTAGGGAATTGTTAGTTTTGGTGCTCCTTCGTCCTTGAGTCTAGATACCTTGAGAGTTTTTCTTGTGGAGTCTTCTTTGTCAATTGATCACTCTAAGAGTCCTCCTAGATTTCTCGATTCCCTAATTTAATTTCCTTAACTTGGATGGGATTCTCCTTAGTTTCTATGGTAGTACAGGCTTGTTTGGTCACTTTCTTTGGGGCCATCTTCCTTGAAGATCACATCCTTTGAGGGATGGGGTTTTTAGGAATTTGGAGTACTTCAATAATAGAGTAGTACAATATCTTGGGTGTTTTGGCCCTATTACAAAAAACGATCACAAAATAACTAGGGAGCTATAGGATTCTTAATAAGCATCCTCCTATGTAAGGTTATATGCCCTTTGCTGGCATTTATGGCTTCATGCTTGGCTTCCTTCATACTTTGAGTTGTGACCTCAATAGGTCCTAGTACCATCCTCTTGGATACTTCCTCATTTGGCTTTTGAGACTTCTACCATACCTCAGGCATTGGTAAGCTTCTAGGGTTGTCTTCCTACGAGAACAAGGTATTGAATAGAGTCATTCTACTTTTCTTGGTTCCTCTCCTAGGAGCCATCTAAAAATTTTAAGATCAACCCTATTAGTTAGTATATTTTATAGTCTTGATTATGTATTCGAGGAAACAGGCTCTGATACCACTAAGTTGTTACGCCCCAACCTGGTTTGGTCGGATCCCCATGATTAACCCACCACTCTCTCAGTTTATTAAAGAGTTTCCCTTTATTACAAACCATAAAGAGTAAGGCGTCCTTTAAATCTGCACCTTTCCTGGAATAACATAAATCAAAACTGTATAAAATTCTAAATTTATCATACTTGTCTTGTAGGCGTCTTAGTTGATGGTCTTTAAATGTAGGCTTTCTAGAATTTCCTAAAAGGAATTTAAGGAAGGGGGTGAGTACGACTACTCAGTGAATGGGTGTACAAAAATTAACTTTTAGGAAAAAAATTTGTATTGAAGTGTGCCAGACTCCTTATTTTCTTTCAAAAATACTTTCATTTCAAAACTCTATTTTATCACCATTTCTTATTAATCATGGTGTGTTATCACTCAACACACATCCTTCATCATAAAGGTCAATCACACAATTGCAGGCCAATCCGTACACTGAACTTACTTGTGGCATCGGAGCGACTTTATCGGCCACCTAGATATAAGCACATCCACTTCTACCTTGAGAATGAGTGGATGTATGCAATATCCAACCCTCAATCTTGAAATTAATTCTCCGTGTTTGTATGAGGACAGAGACCTCATCCCGACCCCACCTCGGTCTTGTGCGCAATGAAGCTACGTCGAGCTTCACAAGGTCACCTGGTCCGATGAACTGCCCTTATATCCACCAGGTTGTCCAGGGCCCTAGGACACATCACTATGCCCTAGTACACATAGTGAATGCACAATCAGTATTTTCATCTCATGCCTTATCATATGTGGTGCCACTGGTCCAACGGCCCCGATCATCAACTCAACCTGCAGTTGTTTGTCTTGACTACTCTGAAGACCTATCATGACGCACTGCCACTAGTTGACTGAATATGTCGGTCCTGTCTTGGTACCATGGCCAAACAATTCATTTCCTTAAAGTTTTATGGCATATATCTTATGTTTGTTTACGAGCTCCTGCTCATGCCAATTGGCCTATGGCTCACTGTTCGAGATTTTCAAAATTGGGCATATTAGCCCCCGAGTTTCAAAACTGAGGCCCCTGGCCTATAAGACCTATTCGAGCTCCTGTCAAGAAGGTCTCCCAAATCATTTAAGCATTGGCACATAGTTAGGGGAGAGCACTTCCGACAAAAATATGTTTTCAACTATCCATCATACCAACTGAGTATGTGGACATCTACGCTTATAACCGATGAATGGGTTTTCCACTTCCTTCGAGGAAGTTTCATCATACCAACCGGGTATGATCTACTTACAACCGGTAAATAGTTTTTTCGCGTAATTTTCACATCACTTCTCTAAGTTGTGATATTTAAAATACTACTAAATAGTGGATTTTCATTTCGAGGTACTTATCATTCCCAACTGGGTATGATATAAAATCCCACTCACCCGTTAATGCAGTAAAATCCACTTTACCGGTTCTTTGTATTCAAGCGAGTTTGTCCTTGTCGGTGTTGCTAGTACTTCATATTCCTACACAGTATGAACATCCTTATTCATTATCCCTCGGCCTAATAGCCTTCATTCATTCCAAATGAACGAGAAAACCAAACTTTCTATGTATTTGCAATTAGGTCCCTAAAGTTAATTTTCTTTAACTTTAAGTCCCTAATGCCGGTTTTTCCTCAAATTGAGTTCCGAAACTTTTAAAATTTATCTTAGGACCTCAATTTATTCAAATTCACAAAAGGAGGTTTTATTTCCCAAATTTCCAATTTGGTCCCCCAACTTTTCCAAAATTACCATTGTGCCCCTCCTTTACAAAAATGGTAAGTTTCACCCCAAAAATTCTAAAATTTCTCAATTGGCCCTCTAACATTCTTATCATGCCCAATTGACCCTCAATTTTATAAAATTGGATCTTGGTCCTTCAAATTTTTGAAAATCCCCAATTTTTCCCCCAATTTCAACTCCTTAACACAGCCGAATTTGATTTCATCAAATTGACCGATCAAACACATCTAATTGTTGAAATTGAAGTTAAAATTGAGATTCTATAGCTTCATAGAATTCAATAGCACTTTGAATCGCAAGTTTTGATGCCATAACGAGCTCAAACGAAGCTTCGTCGAAAAACAAACTATAGAGAGAAAAAACTTCAATTACTCAGCGTCGAGGGCACGACGGTATGAGCTTTTGATCTAGGCAGATAGCTCTTATCCTGGGGTTCATCCTAGAATCAATAATTGCATCAATTGATGTTGAATTGAGTTAGAATTTCATCATCAAAATTTTGTCAGTTCTCTCTCTAGCACCGGTCGGAAATTGCGGAGGGAAGCCGAATTGGCTTACCTTTCAGTCTTAATTCGGGCATGGGAGGGTTGAGAAAATGTTAGGAGGGCTTGGTTTGGCCTGAGGAGGGCTCGAATTGGCCAATTTCAGCTCGGCCAAAATAGGATAGCTTCAGTCTGCCGGAGCTGCTTCACTGTTCCATCACGTCAGCGCTTTTCCGGTGACCCTCGGAGTAAACGTAGACTATAGGCGGGTAGCTGACTTCTCTCCGATTCAAAAAAACCCGACCTCGCCTTCTTTAGCTCAGAAAAGTGCCCAAGTCGGAGCTCTAGTTCAAGCTTCATCGGAAAATGGAGCAGTTGAGAAAGAATGGAGTTTTCAAGTGTGGAGAGGATGAATGGGGAGGGGGTCTTTATATTGGAAGCTCAGGGATTTCTTGGCTGTCGGATTGGTGCCTTAATGGCGGTCATTCTTTGCCTGAAACTCCCTGGCATGAGACTTTTCAGCTTCACCGCTACGCGATTTTCGGACGAGTGAACAATGCTGTCATCTGAAGGAAGAAGACGACACTGTTCCGAACCGGACCGATCCGACCCGGGTTCAAAGCTTAAACTGGCCGGTTCACCCCCCATTCGATCGAATTTTTCAAATCTAAAAATTTCTAAATCAATTTAAATTTATTTTCTATCCAATGGTGGTTTCAAATCTCAAATTTGAATTTTTATGCCATCTAGAAAAATGAATTTAGAATTCGGTTTAATAGTGGTACAAACCGGTTCAATCCGGTTCGGATCTGATTTGCTTGAACTGGTTTGGTTTTCATCTCCAATTCATTCTGAAGTCTATTTCCATGACGTTTGGGACTATTTGGGTCATTCAGGATTCATAAATTTCTCGGTTTTCCCTTTCTCTCTCGGTTCTGGTTCATGAACTGACTCGGTTCATAAACCGGTTCAATCCAATTGGATCTGGGTCATCTAAATTGGTCTGGTTTTTCTCTTCCAATTTATCCTAAGGTTCTTTTTCAAGGTTTTATGAACCATTTTGATCAACCGGGAGTTGTAAATTTTCAAATTGCTTGTTCCCAAATGATCAGGTTTGTGAACTAGTTTGATTTTCTTACTCGATTTGACCGATTATTTTCCCGATTTTCCTTTACTCAAAAGGGCATGGTTTACAATTGAGCTCGAGTTGGCCACACTAATGTTAGGGGCTAGATGGGCAAGTGAGATGGGAGCATTTGAAGTATTTGTGTCAAATATGTTATTTTTTAAGATAGCTAGAAAGATTTTATCAACTAGTATGCTACCAAAATCCTACTAGCAAGTGCGAAAATGAAATTGCATGACCATTGGTAGATAAACTAGAATGCCAATATCAGGTTATAGCAAATATTAAACGAGTTTTTGGAGAAATTGTAGATCATATACTAATATGTAGAAGACAACTCAGGGACCTAACCATTCACCTGACATCTAATCATCAGTGTCTTCCCCTAGCGGGCAACCTCAAGATCAACTGTAATGACTCATTTAAGGGGAGCGGCCACCGGGCAATAATCGGATCCATAGTAAGAAACAAACTCAATTGGAGATACTCATATAAGGGAAAAATATATAGTGCAGTCACAAAATTGAACCCAAGTCAACTACACTAATGTTGGGGGCTAAATGGGCAAGTGAGATGGGAGTATTTGAAGTATTTTTGTCGAATATCTTATTTTTAAAGGTAGGTAGAAAGATTTTATCAACTGCTACCGAAATCCTACTGGTAAGAGCGAAAATGAAACTGCGTGACATGTTGGCAGATATACTAGGAAGCCGACGGAGCGAAACATGAACATATATTACAGTTTTTTGTGAACTTACATATCATACACTAGTATGTGGGAGACATACCTCCGGACCTAACCATCCACCTCACATCTAATCATTAGTCTCTTCCCCTAGCGGGCAACCTCAACATCATCTGTAACATCATAACCTCAACATCATCTGTAACATCATAACCTCAACATCATCTGTAACGACTCGTTTAAGGGGAGCGACTACCTGGCAATGATCGGATCTATAGCAAGAGACTCAACTGGAGATACTCAGGTGAGGGAAAACATATATGGTAGTTATAGTATTGAACCCGAGTCAGCCACACTAATGTTGGGGGCTAGATGGGCAAGCAAGATGGGAGCAGCAGCTAACCCTCCACACAATTGTTTGGGATATTCACATATTCAAATTAGTATAGTATACGTTAGTAAAATTGTATGCAAATGTTATAACAAGAGGGTCCGGAGTTAAGTAGGAATGAATCTATTGCACCCTCACTTTTTACACCATTTATTTTTAAGGATAGTAAGCTAGGAGTAGCTTAATTTTGGAAATTAATTATTGTAAACATGTTTATTTATGATTAATATATTATTTTAGTGAACAAAAAATATGAGTAAGCAAAAAAAAAGTATCGCTCCATACCTCACTCATGTTTGGATGTCATTATTGGCATATTGACACAATGGAAGTTTTAATAAATATGGGTCAGTCAAAGTGAATACGTAACTCTGATTAGTACCAGGACAGACTAGTCGAAGAGATTATGGAGCGTGAAAGAGATGATGCAAACACAATACATACACATATAATATATATGTTATAAGCTTACTAATTAGCAGCTACAATGCTTACAGACATGGCGACCCTCTTCTTCTTCCTCGTACACACAGACAGCAGGGTCGCTCCATGACTCAACGAAAGGAAGCTGAAACATTAGTAGGCAGATTTGTACTCATAAACCCATAGTCCCGGCCTTCCACCAGCTCCTGGTTTTCTTCTACTAGGCACAACCTAACAAGACTTATACCATTCCCCCAGTTAACCTTCTCCCTCTCCAAACATGCCTGAAAAATGTCCCTTAGCCACTTCTCAAACACATTGCGAATAAAAGAATCACCCCCACCACCTCCCTCTCCTAACACCTCATCTAACACCCTATCTTCTATACCCAAAGTTATACCATTTTTTACCTTCTTATTCCCACCACCACTGCCGCTGCCGCCTCCATTGACAGCCTCGTCAAAGGACCCTCTAATCCTCAATGCGATATGCTCCCTCATCTCCCGATCCCTGGCCGGGCTCCTGTTGAAGGTGAATCGGTGCTCTATCAACTCCATGAGCTCCCTTGGCCTGCTTTGGATCTCACCTCCAGCCGTATTCTCCCTCGTCAGATCGCTCGAGACTGGGCTTATGTCCTCGTCATGATCCTCTTCCTCGGCACTCACATTCAGATCAATCTGCTTTGAGACTAGTTTCTTGCACATTAAGGAACCTTTCTTCCCATCGAGTATTCTAGGGATCTTGAGCTTATTTAAGAACCCGTCCTCCTCGGCCTTCCTCTTGTTATCATAGTTCACCTTTAGAACCAACCGCATCGCTGGTTTATGGTCCCCTTCCGCATCATATCCGGCTGCAGGATCTCCATTAGCCAGCATGAACACCAGCCGCCCATTGATACCCTCTTTATTCCCGTACTCTGTGGACTTCCCTGCCTCAAATCGATCTATTAGATACTTCATGAACTGGGAGTCGGCAAATTCAGCATCCTCCACGAGAACAACAGAGTTCTGCAGGCTTCCAAGGGTCCTTATAAGCGATTGATCGGACAGGTCAGCTTCCTTGCTGTTATTCCTTGGCCTCATGTTCAGGTAGAGAACCGAATGGACCGACCCGAAAATGGACTCTGCAATGGCACTTGCTAGCCTTAGCTTCCCAACCCTATCATTACCTTGGATTAATAGCCAAGTCTCCTTTGTGAGGGTTGAATCTATCAGAGCCTCAACAATGCCAGGAACATTCTCACTCTGCCAAGGGACATAATCCTTGATCACTCTACATATCTCGGCTCTCTTGATCGTCCTCCCGAGCGAATCGGGTTGGTTCCCTAGAGCCAATGTGATCTTCACCTCTTTGTTCTCAGTATCCCTTAGGGAGCTCAGATTCGGCTCGATGAACGTTTGTGGGCTGGTTTGTCTCCTGAAACGAGGGATCGAGTTTGCGGGCTTTGATGCCAGACCGGTGAAGGAGATCGAGCTCTTATCGGGAAACAAAGTGGCACTCGTATTGTTAGCAGGCCAACAAAATGAGTGCTGCTTTGATGAGGCATTGGGATTGATCTGATTGTTGTTGTTGTTGTTGTAGAATGAGAGGTTGTTCCAATTGTTATCTGCAATCTGCTTGTTTCCCTGGTGAAGGGTCTGGCACAGCTTGCTCCATTTCCTTCTCAGCTCCATCAGGTCCTCCTGTGAAACAAGTTATCAATTCCACAGCTTTAGTTGGAATGAACTATACTCATAAGCATTCAGGTGACAACTTCTTCATAAAGAAAGTTAAATGATCCAAAAAATGCACAAATATACCGTCCATAGAGAAAGTGATGACTTTCTTATATATACATGAAAGTATTGAAGTTTTATGATCGAACGAGGAAAACAGAAAATTTTGTGTATTTTCAGATAATGCATGAATCCTTTGGCGAAAGACTAAAGTTGCAAGTTCCGCACCTCATGACCCGGGTCAGTCCGGAGAGGCTGCAACCAGGAGGGAAGTGGACTGCTGTTGGCAGGCTTCAGCCCAGCTTCTTTCTCAAACTTGAAGGTGCATTCCTCACAGCAGGTGAGCTTATCTTCAGCTTCTTTGGCGGATAGTGGAAACTTGAGGAAGGGAATCCTTGGTTCACTCATGCTGAGGCAACATTAACAAAGGATAAGTCAGAAACAAGCATAATAGTTTACTAATTATCTCCGCATTGGCTAATCCTCGATTTAATGGAATTTGAATATAATCTTCTTCTACCGATCATCAATAATCATCCTCAATTCTTTCTCCCATTACATGCTAGTATCCTAAAGGGGAATCCTTAGATGAGCCCTATTAGGCCCCGTTTGATAGTAATTAGTAATGAAATAGGGTTACCTTTTGGTAGGATAAAGTGAATAAATCAAAATGATATTTAATTAGTGTTTTGGATTTTATCTCTCCACTACCAATCCTGACATTATAGACTAAATAAGCATGAAAAATGCCACTGCGTTGAGTACTATAATTTGGAATAAAGCTTCTTCACCACCCTGTATTCTAGCCATGCCGACTGTTCTCACCTATGTCCTATCGGAGGTCCCAATCAGGAGAACGTGTCCCCTATCAAAACCAAAATAAAAAGAAGAAAAAAGCAGATTGCAGAAAAGCTACGACAAGTCCTCAAAAGATGTGACATCAATAATTCTCACTAAAGCGTTCAAATGTGGGGAGAATTTAGGAAAGAGGAGAAAGGGAATAATGAGGTGAAAAAGGGCAAAATATTCCTTTATTCCCTCTTCTCCTTTTATCACTCACTCATCTACTTCATCCCTCTCACACTTCCTCATTCACTTTCATCAGGTGCATAAGCTGACAAAATAGAAAGGAACAAGGGACACTGAGACACACTAGCTCACGCTCGGTCTCAGGCCAGCAGCAAAACATGCTTTTTTTTTCCTTCTGCTTTTTCGACATCAGCTCAGAGAGACTTATAATTCCAGACACAGTCCCGAAGAACAGTCTCTGGTTCTGAAAGATACAAATCAAAAGGCCTCGCTGAGGGCCATATGGGCAAGCAAAGCAAGCAGACCAATATATATGGTCAGCCACCGACAGCCAACCAACTGGGGTCAGTGCTGTTGTAGAGAGAGCTATAACTTTCTTTGTATGATCTATCTGACTTGGGACATTATATATTGTCTTCTTCCTTTTGCCAACTATCAACATGTAAAATACAACATGTTTGTTGTACATCTATTAGGCTATACTATTTAGAGGAGAATGATAGGTTGATCTATATTTTAATTTTTTTGTAGTTAGGTCAAATATATTTAAAAGTAATTTTTTTTTCAATTTTATATATTTAAAAAATAATGACACTTTAACCTAAAAAACTTGGCAGATAAAACCAAAACTGCTATTTTTTCAAATATTTAGTGTATAAAAAATATTTTTAAAGATATAAAACAAAAATTAGAAAATATAAGACTAAGTGATAATATATATACACACATAGATACAACTATGTCTTGCTTCATATAGCATTGTCATATTGATAAGAGTATACATGTAAATAAAACGATGGAATTTATGAGGATTAAAAAATCTTAATTCACTATGTTTTAAAGCAGGTTACCAGTTTTTTTTTACTGACCTGGGACTATGGAGGCCGTTGGAAGGGAGTGAAACTGGTTGGAGTCCCCATTGAAGGTCAAGAGGAGGCTGGAACTTCATCTGGCACTTCATGTACGTCGGAAAGCTTGCAGTGCCTACCACCCAAACCCTAGGGCTTGGTGGACTCCTCGTTGCTTCACGGCGGTTATCCAAAACAAGTTTCCCGATCTCCTCAACTAGATGACCTACTGCAGTACTAATGATTGTTTCTTCATCATCATGAACAGCCCACTTGAGATCTCCAACATAAACTATGGCTCCCAATGACAGCTCCACTTTCCTCCTCATCTCGGACAGATACTTTTTCTCCACGTCATCTCGATCCATAAACTTGAGACCATCAGCCTGGAGCTGGAGCTTGACGAAGCTGATCGATTTCAGCTCGGACGGCACCTCGCCCCTCTCGATCCTCTCCTTAAGTCCCATGACGAGACCTTCAGCGGTGGATGGGGAGTCTCCAACTATAACAGTGCTGCTCCTCTTCTTCCTCAACATAACCTCAATGACTGGTTTCACATTACCTTGATCTTCCTTCGGAGAGGGAGTGAGAATAAGGTCATGAGCATGTTGCTGATGTTCTTGCGAAGGGCTGTTCTTTGGGTGAGGAGAGAGGGAGAAGGAGAGTGGGCTCTTCTCGTGGGAGTGAATGTTGAAGAGATTAGAAGGCCAGAAGGAGGTGAGCTGGTGATGAGGGGAAGGTGGTAAAGAGATGAGCCCAAAGGTAGAAGCATTAATGGCAGAAGGTAGCTGAAACACAGGAGGCGATGAAAGGGAGTCCTCCATACTCGTCTTCACCGCCGTGCTCGAAAATCCAGCTTCTCTCATAACCCGACTAACACTCGGATCGTCTAGTATTGACAGTACAAGTTGCTCCAATTCCACCTGGAAAATTCAAGAGATGATTCAGCATTGATCATGTTAATACTTCTGAGATAAGTACGTTTCTGCTATAAAGGTAACACTTGTTTACAACACTCAATTTAAAATGTTAATATGGGATCATATTATCATCGGTTTTGAACTTATAAAACATACACATCTCCAAGTAGTAGTACCTTAGCAGCCAAAAGAGGTTGATTCTGCTGTTGTTGCTGCTGCTGTTGCTCGATGGAGCCTCTCCTCTGGTGAGCCTGAGCCCTCTTAAGGGCAGCAACCAGAGCGTTTGAGAGGGACGGCTGCTGAACAGAAATATACGGTCCAGAGGGCAGTGAGGCGGTGATGGTGGGGAGCCGGTTGAGGGCCACATTGAAACAGAGCTCGAGGGCCCGACACTGGAGCGGATGGGAGGAGGAACCACCCTGGTAAGGCGACGTTAGTGGCCGCTTCTGGGACCTGAGGCAGGCTCTCCGGAGGAGGTCGCTGGCCCGGGAGCTCAGAAGAGCACATGCCACATGCAAGGGGGTGACCTGTGCATGGCCCCTCTTACTCGCTAACCCTAGAGAGAGCTTCAACACTGAAGCCGCCTCCGATGTTAGGGTTTGGTGCACCGAAAACGCTGTAGCCCCTCCACGCATATCACTCTATCCCCCACCCCCACCCCCACCCCGAGAGAAAAATCGGTCGCCGCCGTCTCCAAAGACTCGAAGAGGAAAAACTTCAGCTTATGGTCTCCCCTCTGCCGCCGCTCCTCCCCCACCCCGGCTGGAATTAAGAGGTTGAGAAGAGGTGTTTTGGGGAATTTGAAGGGTGCTTGAGTTTCAAAGTATGAAGAGGGGGAAAGGGTGATGACGAATGAGAGTAGTGTAGAGTTAGTTCAGTCACTGGCAATGTGAAACATTGCACTTGGCGGAGCCGCGTCCTTTATACTTATTTGATTGATTATTAATCTAGCTCTCGTTTTTGGGAGAAACCAGGCTCGGCTTTTTTTATGCTTTTTCTCTCTCTTTTTATTTTTTAATTCGTGGATCTCTTCTTCATCCTTTATGAGATGAAGATATACACGCGCATATATTCAGAGGAAATAACTTATTATCTTTGTATATTTTGGATTTTTACACTTAAATTCTATATATATATGAAATTGATTTTTTTCAATTTTATATATTTTAAAAATGAGAATTTAAACATATATTTAGGAAAAATATTTTTGAAAATTTTATATATTTAAAAAAATCAAATATTTCATATTTATCTATACAACTTGTTAGGACTAAAAATGTAAATTTCATCAAACATATAATATTTCAAAACTATTTTCATGGGTATAAAATCGAAAATATTTATATTTTAAATAAATAGTACTGAAAAAATATTTTAAAAAAATATATTATTTAAATATAAAAAATAAAATTATAAGATCAATGATTTCATTATCATTAATTGAAAAATTGATATGGAAAAGAAAGGCAATGATATAAATCAACTTGCAAGCAGTACATTACATAGAACATCCACTATTATTTGTTTTTGGTTGCATAATAGGTCCCCAATGTTACTAGTGACTGTTGTCAAGTCACCCAATAGTAAAAAGCTTTGCCACTCCTGCCATCTCTCTCTTTTCCCCTTCTTTTAGAGAAAGTAATCTCTAGGCATCCAAGTTGGTCCCTTGATTGGAGTTTTTCTTGTTTCATGCAGTCCGCCATCGGCCATACAATGGACTAATTATAGAACTAAGAAAATATTAAAATTGCACAGTAACATAGCTACATGTTGGATGCTCTATGTAGGCATGCATAGGACAATTTATGTCATTTATATGTCACATAACTCTATACTACGCATGTAACAAAAAAATGGATTATGATCTTATTAGTCTCGTATCTTTAAATGTTTTATTACTTGAATAATATATGCTAAATTGAATTGATAAAGAATGTTTCAATTAAATAACTGATGTATTTATTTATCGGTTAATAATAATATAAAAATAACAAATATAATATTAACATATAATCTTAAAATTATACAGAATATTCTAATTAGCTAAAATAGTATCATAATACTATATCATCGACGGTTCTCACTTTGTAGCATATACATTAATCACAACTTGTTACCTATGTGGTTTTCGGAGTAGTTTAGTAATTATATCCACAAGCTAAGACCCGCTCAAATATGAGCTAGTTGAATGCATGAAGTATTTTTATTTACTTATATAACTATACTTAGTACATTATAATAAAATGTCTCAATATTTTAGTTCACTCATAAATACTTGATTTTTGACAATATGTATTATTGTTTGATTGTGACAATGTGATCGCATTAATTAATCATGACACACTCAATTTAACTTGAGCCAAGGCTTTATTCATATTATCTTACAATAAGTATTTACCATGACATGATATTATGACAATGAGAAATAATTATTTGTTTCTTAATTTTCTATAAAATAATATTATCACAAAAAAAAAATACAAAATCCAAATACATGCTAAATTTGCATAAGTGAATCATGCTATTTTGTCATGTCCCTCATTTGAATATACTGGTCATTTTCTTGGGAAGCCATGAAATATGTGAGAATCCCAAGTGTGATATCCAGTAAGAGTAGCTTATATAAATTGCCTTACCACACTCATTATATATTTATTGAGATTATGCAATAATTCTCCATTTTATTACATAAGTTTAATCTCATAAATAATAAGTGAATTGACTGGTTTGCAACCAGGTAATCCACTTTCTTTAAATATATAAAATATATATTTCCTTCATCATATAATAATTTTATCATGAGATCTTAATACCGAGAAAGTATTTAAGCTTTCCAAAATTAATAATCTTAAATTGTTCGCTCAAGAATAACTTTAGTGCAATAATATCATTATCATAATTATCAGTAATGATAAGATCATCTAAATATGTGATTAATATAAGAGTTTTTTCCTTTAAATGATGAAAAAATATTGATTTGTCAGTAGTACTTCTAATCATACTAAATTGATTAAGAGTTTGTGATAGGCGATCAAACCATGCACAAGAAGATTGTTTAAGATCATACAAAAATTTTCTTAAGAGATAGACTTTGGATGACTCCTCATGAACCATAAATTATGGTAGTTGCATCATATATACCTCCTCAATGATGCCATAAAGAAACACATTCTTGACATCTATTGATGTAATGACCAATGTTGAATGACAATGAGAGCAATATAAAAATGAACCAATGCTATTATGCAAAAGGAGAAAATGTCTTATCATAATAAACACTATCTGATTATAAGTAACATTTTACGACCAATCGTGCTTTACATCGATGAAGGGACCCATCAAGGTGAATTTTGATAGTTATTGAGCAAAAAAAATATGAATCTTGATAGTGAAAATTCACTTGTAACTAACTACTTGTTTACCATGTGGTAGAGGACAAAGCTCTAAAGTTTTATTTCGCCAATGAAGTAAGTGCACAATAATGGGCAAATAAAGAAACACTAGTACATAAGCGATCAATATGATAACGAGTGCTAGGACAATAATGAGGTATTTTTTGAAGAGCAATAGAAATATCTAAGATAGATTCATGAGATGAAGCGGTGAAAGGGTTTATGGATGAATTGATCAATTAGTGTAGGGTCAACAGTACAAGAATTATCACCATGCTTAGGTTGGATAATGTTAATATCAATAGAAGTATCATTACCTCAATGAGTGTATACCTGAGTATTAGGAAGCACATGAGGTTCATTCACATGAGAGGGAGGTGATAACGACATATTGTACTTGTTGAAATATTGTGTATACTTGAGTGGAATAAGATGTTGATAAATATAAGAGATAAATGTTATAGGTCATATGCCTAAAATACTGAGAGTATGATTTTACTAACAAGTGACTCAATGTATTACATAAGAGATGCACCTATTGATACACTAATAATAACACAAATATATAAATCAATAATATTCTAATATGATGATATAATTTTAAACAATAAGATTATATTATATAATATAAATATCTAAAATATTATCATAAAAATATAGTATAATATTTCAACACTTCCCTTCAAGATGAACATGGAGTCACGTAAAATGTTCATATTGAAAAATCATAAATATGAACTACCAAATGCTAACTCAATACCAAGCAACCAAAAGTTATTTTATATTCTGTTGGCATAGCATAAACCAAAAGATACCAAAAGTCATTTTCTATCATTTTCTTATAGTGGACACCAAAAAATATTTTATATTCTGTTGGCATAGCGATCAGAGTCTTAACTTGGGTTATAATGTCACACCCAACTTGGTTTGGTTGGATCCATGTGATCAAACCGCTACCCTTCTCTATACTAAAATGGTATTTTTGTCCCATTAGTCTAGAAAAGTAAAGACTCACAAATATTAGTGTTTTTCATAATAAAATTTATAAAATAAACCTTATGAAATTTACCTCTCCTTGATATCTAGGTAGATTAATAGAGTTGTCTTCCCTTTTGAAGCAAAGGCTTTCTTAAAAGGGATTTAGGGAGAGTGGGTGAGTTTATAACTTAGTGAGCAAGTTTTTACTGACATTATGACTTCCTATACACAATTCAGCATGTACTAAAAAATATAGGATTTTTCCTTTTCATAAAAGAAAATTTTTAAATGCCCTTATAAAATAGCTACAACTTGTCTTATAATTTAGAAAAAGTTTCTCAAGTAAATCCACTACTTGTTTCTCATAAGCATCAAAGCAGGTTCCTTCCTAGTTGGTAGAATTTTAATAGTTCATATATGGTGGATTTTCCATAGGTTTGTATCTCACATACATACAAACACAATTTCTTAATAAATGGATAAAACATTCACAGAATAAACCCTCTAAGATTACAACCTTGGTGAGAGACTATTTCGCATCTCATGCATGCACAATCAATAGTTTTCATTAGTTAAACCTGTCACACCCCGACCTAGTTTGATCGGATCCCCGTGAGCAACCCACCACTCCCTTTGGTTCAAAAGGGTTTCACCCCCTTCTAAACCGTGAGGAGTCAAGTATCTTTTTCCCTATTTTTCCTGGAATAGAATTATACAAAACTTAATAAAGGGTACAAACATTCGTAGGTTAGTCCCAGACTGTATCCACTTGGGGATCAGCACGACTTTCCTTTCCACCCCGATAGAAGTCCCAGACTTCTACCATAAGTCAGAGTGTACGTCATACCCTCAGATCCGAATTCCACTTTGTATCTGTATGAGGATCAAGACCTCATCCTGACCCACCCCGGTCTCATGCGCAAGAAGCTCCTAGAGCTTCATGACTAACTGGCACACCAAACTGCCATTATCTCCATAATGTAGTCCAGTAGCCCTTGGAACCTATAACTACCCTCTAAGGTGTCTTGATGGCCTCTAATCCATGAGTGCATGCACAAACAATAATTTTTCATGATTAAGCCATTCTCTTTAGTGCCAATAATCCAACGGCCCCGACACTCCCCTGGCCTGTAGCTGTTTGTTACGGTCGGTTTGTCGACCTAGCCCTGACGCACTGCCACCAGCCCATCGAGCATTGTCAGTCTTAAGTCGATACCATGGCAAATCACACAATATTTTTCCATTTTAAATAGGAGTTTTCATGGCTCTTCCTAATCATGTTTATTTACAGGCTTCAACCCGTGCCCACTAGCCATGGGCCCACTGTAGGTGTTTTTTAAAACTAGGCCTTGAGCCCTATGAGTTCAAAACCAAGGCTTCTGGACTATTAGAGCTGTCTTTGCTCATTTGAAAAAGATCTCCCAAATTGTTTAAGCAGTGTCACACAGTCAGGGGAAAACACTTCTGACAAAATCTCTTTTAATTCATCACACCAACTAGGTGTGATGATAGATTTGCTTACAATCAGTATGCAGGCTTTTCCTTTCCTCAGGAGGCTTATCATACCAACCGTGTATGATGTTTAAAGGATCCTACTCACAACCGGTAAGTAGGTTTTTAGCTTTTAAAACGTGCTCATCATCCCAACTGGGTTTGAAGTACAAAGTTCCCACTCATAGTGGCTTTTTAATTAAAAGTTTGCTCATCACCCCAACCGGGTATGACATTAGTAAGCCCACTTACAGTTACTTTCAACTTAGAAAATATGCTTATCACCCCAACCTGGAATGACATTTAAAATGTCCCACTTAGGCGTTGATTGTGATGTGTTCGTCCCTATTTAGTTTTCAAGTCCAAGCTAGCTCTCTCTTGCTGGCGTTTCGGTCCCAAGTGTCCCTACACGGTTTGGGTATCATTATCAGTAAGGGTTCGACATGTCAGCCTTCGTTTTCTCATGTATGAACGACTATGCCCAAATCATTAGTTTATTGCACTTAGGTCCCTAAAGTTCATGTTTCTTGACTTTAGGACCCTAATGCTAACTTTTCCCCAAATGGAGTCCCAAGGCTTCCAATGTCCTCCTTGGGTCCTCAACTTACTTAAAATATTATATGGGGCTCAAGTTTTCCAAATTCCCAATTTGGTCCAAAATCTTTCCAAATTACAATTATGCCCCTACTTTCCAAAAATAGCCAATTGTCCCCAATTCTTTCAAAAATTGACCAATTGATCCCCCCAATATCTTTCTCATTGCCAATTGACCTTCAATTTTGAGAAATTGCATGGAGGTCCCTTAATTTTTTGAAATCCCCAAAATTTCCCCCAATTTCTACCCCCTTTACTGACCGAATTTGATTTCTTCAAATTGGTCATTCAATTAGTTTTAATTGCTCCAATTGATGGTATGGATCATTTTCTACACTTCCATATGATCAAATGGAGCTTTAAATTACAAATTTGGGTTTGAAAAGAGCTCCAACAGAGCTTCGCCGAAAAACTATTTGTAGAGAGAGAGTTTCGAAAGTTTAACATTAGAGGTGCGGTGGTCCGAGCACTTAATCTAGGGAGATAGCTCTCATCCTTAGTGTCCTCCTAAGATCAAGAATTGCTACAATTAATGTTCATATCAATGGGAATTTTGTTAGTGAAGTTCATCACTTTCTCTCCTTAGCACCGATCTTTAATGACAAAGGATGGCTGAATTGACTTACCTTTCACCTCTTTGGAGATCGTGTGATGGCCGGGGGGACTTTGTGGAGGCTTGGTTTGGCTGGAGGAGGTCTAAATTGGTCGAATTCAGCTCGGCCAAAGTCAGGCAGCTTCGAATCGGTGGAGCTGCTTCACTGTTGGATTCCATTAGCGCTTCTTCGGTAATCCTCGGGTTGAAGAGAGGTTACTGTCAGGTAACTGACTTCTCTTGGAGTCTGTAGGACCTGACTTTTCCTTTTGAGGCTGAGAAAAGTGCCCAAGTCGGAGCTCTGGTTTGAGCTTCATCGAAAAATGAAGCACTTAGGAGACGAGGACGATTTGAGGTGTGTGGAGGATAAATGGTGTGGAACTCTTTATATAGGGAGTTCGGGGACCCTCAGCCCGACAAGTTTACATTCTGGTTGAACTTATCCTCTTTCAAAAATGCCCTGATCGGTGGGAATATTCCTTCGCCAGGTATGGAAAGTTTTTGAACCGATGAATAGTGCTATCATCCCAAGGAAGAAGATAACACTGTTTCGGACAGAACCGGTCTGGTTTGATCGAGTTCAATGACGAAAATTGGCCGGTTCATGCCCGATTCAACAAGTTTTCTCAAATCTAAAAATTTCTAAATTTGTCTAAATTCATTTCCTATCCAATGGCAGCCTTAATTTCCCAATTTGATCATTTTATGCCATCAAAAAAATGAATTTATAGACTGGTTCATGTATAGTTTAAACCGGTTCAAGTTTGGTTCACCATGAACCGGTCTGGTTTTCCTTTCCAACTGGGTTCATTGTTCTTCTCCATGATTTTTACTACTCTTTTGGTCACTTGGGGTTTTATGATTTCTCATTTTACCCTTCTTAACTAATTTTGATTTGTTAATGGCTCGGTTTTCTCTTTCAAAAATTGACTGGTTCTTTCTTGGTTTTCCTTGATTCGAGGTGATGGGTTTCACAACTCTCCCCTCCTTTTATGAGTTTTATTCTAAAAACTTGGTCATGTATCCTTTACATCATGAAGAATTTCCCTTGATGTCAACCTGGGGTTTGCTTGACATGCTACCACTTTGGTTGTTTCTTCACTTAGCCCTTTAAACCACACGCTTAAGGAATTTCTATTGCTTTCCATTATCTACTCATTCCATGGAGTTTATCACGATTAGGCATGTCTTACCCATTAGTCTAAAGGCACATCCTTAGGTCCACTTCTTACTCTACTTAGGGTAAGACTCTTCCTCTTGAAGGTTCATGTCCAGGATTTCAAGATTGGAAGTTCCAAAAAGTCCGACCGTCCACGTGTCCATTTACTCCTCTGAACGTTGCAATTCCTTAGCTCGACATCCTTTCAAGATTTTCGTACTTATTTTCACATGTTTCGGGGTTATCACCTTTTTGTCTTATATTGTTCCTTCCTCCATCCTTTGTTTATTACAACTCTGGTCCAAGTTTTATGTTTAACCTTGTCATGCTTAACTAACCTACTCCTTCTTACTTGAGTTACATTTTTTAGGGACTGTTGGACCTACATGTCCCTTTTAACATGACACGTTCTAGAACTTGTCTTTGTCCATTAAAATTCTAGAACATTTCCTTGATGGTTGTTCTCAACTTTCCAACCTTTTGGAGATCATATAAATTTCGTCCTTTCTTTTTTATCTTGTAGTATTCCTCGATTACCTTCACCGTTATCCAATCACCCTTTTACCTTTGGTGTCATGTCTTTCATAATTGTGTCGATTTTCCTTGTCTACTAGTCTCTTACCAACTTGCTTATTGGGTTTTCCCGATTTATTCTTGACTTTCTGACATGCTTGGGATTTTCCCTTGTTTAGGTCCTGCCACATCTACAATGGGGTCATTTGCTCAAGGACAACTTTCCTCATTCCTTCCTTACTCATCATTACCATTTCATGGTTCCTTATGCTGAGTTAGTCCCCTTCGGTCTACTTGTCGATTCCTTTGTTTGAGGAGTTCCTTTTTTATGGTTTCATTCTGTACTATATCCTTTAAGGTAGAGACTTCTACCTTAGGAGCTAGATGTTCAATCTTCTTACAATTCCCTGAATGTTTCCTTTCTTCATCTCCTTACACCCTTTGTATATTGGGGCATTTGCCTGCTCTTAATCCTTCATTGTCTTATATTCCCTTTTCACCTCTTATTTCTTATGCGAGTAACTCCCAATCATTTGGGTCTTATTTCGTATACTCTTCATTATGCCCATTCGTCAAATCTCAGGTTCCATTAAACATGTGTATACCTTGATCAGTCTTGATGCCCACGGTGTTTCCTTTATTCCTCTTGATTGAAGAGCGTACTCTTTCGAGGTTCTTCAGATATCTTTCCATTTATTTTCTTATTATAGGCACTCCTCAGATTTCCACTTGTTATGACATCATTTGATGCTATCTTACTACTTATTCGTTCCTTTGATTGAACTTACTACTTGTGTCCTCATAGTACGTTTCCCCTAGTATTTTCACCTCATCATGCACTTCATTTGCAAGCTTATCTTCTTATCCACTTCAATTTGGTTCCATTACCTCTTAGTTAGGATATGTGTGCCTCTCTAGGGCATCCTTCCTTGGTAGGATTCTTCTCCCTTCTCCCAGAATTCCTTTTTCATTCATCATTGAGTGTATCTAACCTTAAATGACATCCTTTGATGCCATCCTCTACTGCTTATCCTTACTTTTGAAATCTTGCAAGCACGTCTTTTGTACACCATCCTCATTTCCACTTGTACCTAGTACAAATCTATTTCTTTAGGGAGGGGTTCAAATTCTCCTTATTTCAAGGTCTCTTGATCACCTTGCGAGAGGCTTACTTAATCCTTCTCATGGCTTGAGTCGGTTGTTAATCAATTTTCGGCCATTGATTTCTTTAAGGGTTTCCTTCATCCTTCCTTTCCTGACGCTTGGCCTTTTCACTTCTCCCTTCTTTGTCTAGATTTTAAATCCATAACTCTTATGAGGGTCAGTTCATTAACTACCTTGTCCCTACTACTCTCCTTATTCACTTGTCTTGGTATAGTTATCCCTCGAGTTTACTTTTCCTTGATGCCTATCTCGTTGCCCCCTTTGTTTTAGGATGTAGTCTTTACTACTTTTCTAGTCCTCCGTAGGGCGTCTCCTTGTTCATCCCATAGTCACTAGTTGTAGCTTTTTGCTAGGTTCATTTGTAACCATACTTGGCTCCTCTTTTTTTCGAAAGTATGTCACACTTTGCTATCCTAAGACATCCTATTTACCTTTCAACGTTTAGGGCATGTCTTCTCCATGGAGGTGCTTCCTCCTCTACTCCTAGATGGCTTGTATCTCTCCTTAAGGGAAAATTCCCTTTATCAATATTTTGTTCCGTTTGCATTTTCTCAAGATCCTGCCATTGGTCCTTCTTCCTGTGATTCTTCCTCATGTATTTGAGGCACACAATTGCATCATCATTAAGGAATATAAATTTGTTTTTAGGAATTCAAAATTTTCTTTATTCATTATTGAAGTAGGAATACAGTTTATGGGCTTTAACACCTTTTTAAAGGGAGATTGTTACAATGACGGTTCGGGAAGTACCCACTACTATGCTAGGGTCTCAAAGAATTTCCTCCTGGATGAGATTGGAATCCCTAGTCGGAATCGTGGTTCTTGTGGTGTTATCCCATTGGACTTTTGTAGGTGAGGAGGTGTCATTATTGGAAGGTATTGATTTAAATCCTTGCGGTGTGGGACATTCCTTTGCTATATGTCCTATTCCTCTACACCTATAACATGTTCTCTTGGGACCTGTCCTTAGTAGTATTGGGCACCTTCTCATGTAGTGTCCCCATTGTTCATACCAGTAACATGTTATCTCCTTACGTGGACCTTAGTGGTCCCTCAAATACTTCGAGCATTGAGGGCTCTTTCTAGGGGATTGCAGGTAGATCTATGCTTTGTCGTACTTGAACCCAAACACCTTGACGATTTTCTTGTCGAGTCTTTCTTGCCCAATGATTCCTACAAGAGGCCTCCTAGACTCCGTAGTACCCTAGTTCATCTCCTTATTTGGGATGGGATTCTCTTTGGTTTCCGTGGTGTCTAGGGTAGCGCAGGTTTGTTTGACTATTTTTCTTAGGGCTGTCTTCCTACAAGGTAGGTAGTTTTTCATTTAATTCTTATGATATATAGTCTTGATAATGTATTTGAGGAAACATGCTCTAATACCACTCAAGTTGTCATGCCTTGACATGGTTTGGTCGGATTCCCATGAGCAACCCACCACTCCCTTTGGTTCAAAAGGGTTTCATCCCCTTCTATACCACGAGGAGTCAAGTGTCATTTTTCCCTTTTTTTCCTTGAATAGCATTATACAAAACTCAATATATATTAACAATTTACATACCCATATTAGGGTTCAACTACGAGGGTGTTTAAGG
Source organism: Trapa bicornis (assembly GCA_030064425.1). Taxonomy (NCBI): domain Eukaryota; kingdom Viridiplantae; phylum Streptophyta; class Magnoliopsida; order Myrtales; family Lythraceae; genus Trapa; species Trapa bicornis. Next base: position 9,856,864 of record CM057747.1, read on the forward strand.
TTGGTCTTCCTTTTTACTAAGAAGGGTTAAAGGGAGAGGGTGAGTTTCTGCAACTTTGTAAGTGGGTGTTAGGAGCGAATTTTTAAAAATGCTTAGTTTATCAAAACCATGCCAAGGTTTACCATTCATTTTCAAGGATTTTCTCAAATCTCAAATCTCAGGGCTTTTTCCATTTTCATTTTAGGTGTGTTTAGCTCTCATAGCACATCCCCTTAACTCTGGAGGCGTTTAGCAATCAAACACACGCCCTTTATCATAAAAGGGTACAAATGTTCGCAGGGTAGTCCTAGACTACACCCACTTGGGGATCAGTGTGACTTTGTTGTCCACCCTGATAGAAGTCCCAAACTTCTACCTTGAGTCTAAGTGGACGTCCCAGACGTTCCACCCTTAGACCCGAATTCCACATCATGTCCATATGAGGACCGAGACCTCATCCTGACTCTACCTCGGTCTCATGCGCAAGAAGCTCCCTAATCTTCATGACTAACCGACACACCAAACTGCTATTATCTCCACCATGTAGTACAATAGCCCTTGGAACCCATCACTACCCCCTAAGGTGTCTTGATGGCATCGAATCCATGAGTGCATGCACAAACAATAATTTTTCATGATTAAGCCATTCTTTTGGTGCCAACAGTCAAACGGCCCCGACACTCCACCCGGCCTGCAACTGTTTGTCAACGTTGGTTTGTCGACTTGGCCCTGATGTACTGCCGCCAACCCATCAAGCATTGTTGGTCCTAACTCGATACCATGGCAGATAACACAATCATTTTCCATTTTAAATAGTAGTTTTCATGGCTCTTCCAAATCATGATTGTTTACGAGCTTCAGCCTGTGCCCACTAGCCATGGGCCCACTGTAGGTGTTTTTTAAAACTAGTCCTTAAGCCCTATGAGTTCAAAACCGAGGCCCTTGGCCTATTAGAGCTGTCTTTGCTCATGTGAAGAAGGTCTCCCAAATTGTTAAAGCAATGTCACACAGTCAGGGGAGAACACTTTTGACAAAATCTCTTTTAATTCATCACACCAACTAGGTGTGATGATAGATTTGCTTACAACCTATATGCGGGTTTTTCCTTTACTCAGAAGGCTTATCATACCAACCGTGTATGATGTTTAAAGGATCCTACTCACAATCGGTAAGTAGGTTTTTAGCTTTTAAAACGTGCTCATCATCCCAACCGGGTTTGAAGTACAAAGTTCCCACTCATAGTGGCTTTTCAATTAAAAGTTTGCTCATCACCCCAACTGGGTATGACATTAGTAACCCCACTTACAATTGCTTTCAACTTAGAAAATATGCTTATCACCCCAACTTGGAATGACATTTTAAAATGTCCCACTTAGGCGTTGACTATTACGTGTTCGTCCCTAGTTAGTTTCCAAGTCCAAGCTAGCTCTCTCTTGCTGGCGTTTTGGTCCAAAGTGTCCCTACACTGTTTGGGTATCATTATCAGTAAGGGTTCAGCATATCAACCTTCGTTTTCTCACGTATGAGCGACTATGCCCAAATCTTTGGTTTATTGCACTTAGGTCCCTAAAGTTCATGTTTCTTTACTTTAGGTCCCTAATGCTAACTTTTCCCCATATCGAGTCCCAAGGCTTTCAATATCCTCCTTGGGTCCTCAATTTACTTAAAATTGTGTAAGTGGCTCAAGTTTTCCAAATTCCCAATTTTGTCCCAAATATTTTCAAAATTACAATTTTGCCCCTACTTTCCAAAAATTGTCAATTGACCCCAATTCTTTTAAAAATTGATCAATTGGTCCCCCAACATCTTTCTCATTGCCTATTGACCTTCAATTTTGAGAAATTGCATGAAGGTCTCTCAATTTTCTACCCCATGTACTGACCAAATTTAATTTCTTTAAATTGGCCATTAAAATGGGATTAATTGCTCTAATTGATGGCATGGATCAGTTTCTACACTTCCATACGATGAAATGGAGCTTTGAATTGCAAAATTTGGGTCCAAAATAAGCTCAAACGGAGCTTCGCTAGAAAACTATTCGTAGATGGGAGGGGAAACTTCGAAAGTTTACTGTTGGCGGTACGGTGGTCTGAGCTCTTGATCTCGGGAGGTAGCTCTCGTCTTTAGGGTCCTCCTAGGATTAAGAATCGTTACAATTGATGTTCATGTCAATGGGAATTTTGTTAGTGAAGTTCGACACTTTCTCTCTCTATGCCCTCCATTAAAGGAGAAATTCGATTCTACTAAAGGTGTAGGTAGTATGCCCTCCATTAAAGGATAAATTTAATTCTACTAAAGGAACAATGGAGATGAGGACGTAGAGATGTCGAGGAGAATTTGTTAAATCCACCTCCAATTAAAGAAGCTCAATATTGGATAACGAGGCATATTATAGAGAATACGAAATAAAACTCCAATAACATGAATTCCTTGGTTATGGAATTAAGTACAATTGATAAGCCCAAATGTGCCAATAGAATGTCTATAGACAAGCACACCAAAAAGGTGTGAGTACGAGGAATTAAGTGGTGGACTTCTAGGAAGGAAGAACCCAACATACCATGGGATATGAGAATGGATGATATAAACCGGTAAAACAAACTGATGTGGTTATGGTTTGGTAAATTAGAATATAATTACAAAAATAATCCATGTAAGAATTTTCCATAGGGTAAAGTGAGGATATTGGACAAATTATGGACATATGAAGGACGTACGAAGGAAGTCCTAAAGGAGTAACTATAAGTTGTTAAAGGAGATACATAGAAAATATGAAGAGAATCCATTAATAATTAAGGAAATACTTGAAACCCTAAACATTCCTGAAGGGCATGAATGGGAGGTAAAGGTAAAAGGTGTAAGGATGGCGTATTACCAAGAGAGGTTTACTTATGATCACCATAACGGTAGGAGACAAGTGGTATCTAGGTAATGCACACCACATACGAAATGGAGTGATGAGAAAGTTATAGACAAGAACATTGTTATTAGTAAGAAATAAAGAAGTAAAGGACATATCATAGAATGACCATACATTTCTTATAAGGATTGGGTTATGATCATATGAATGGAGGGAATTGATGTTGGATTCAAGGAAATAACACTAAGCATGAGGAGTAAGAATTTCAAGTTTGAAAAGTGTCTCACCAAGAAATACAATGATAAAAAAAATGCCAACCAAACAAAGGCTAGTTAAGCATCCCATAAATCATAACCCTATGACCACAAATTAACTTATGGATGGATACCTCAAGAGAGGGTTTCTTAACCCTAAATGTCATAATGATTGGACCGAAGAAAATACCTTTAAGTAGATAAGTAAAGGGAAGCCAATCATAAATGAGTTCCATGGAAGGAGTTGATGCTCGAACAGTGGAAAGAACCCTCAATGATATTATCTAAAGGATGAAGAAAAAGAGTGTCCATAGTGACATTTTGCCGAGGTAATCATATGAGCAATGGAACATTCAAGGGAAAAGAAATGGGAGGCCAGATCCCTAATAGATCCACACCTCGCGTTTAAATGCCTAATCATGTCATTAAGAATGATGATGAGTAATTAACAGATAATGGACGTAAGATGGAAGAACGAAGGATTGGAAGTCCAAGATGAGAAATGGGATATGTTGTGCTCCGAAAAGAAATGGTAGAGATATGAAGTATGGTATGAGTAGTGCCAATTGGAAATGGCATGAGAGACTCAAAATACTCCGACCAAAATCATTACGAGAAATAATTTATAACCACTTAGAATGAGTGGTTAGATAAGAAGAATAAAGAGGTAATAAGAAAGGTCATGGAAAACTTCCAGTGTGACATAACATTCACTTCAATAGAGGATGGAATTAAGAATAAAGGAAATTAATATTTCCATAGGTAATACTCTAACGAAACATGAATAATGTAACACTCCTGTAGATTAAGGACAAGAGCTTGGGAGAACAAACATGAATACTCGAATAAAGCTTTGTAGAAATAATATTTAATGGATGAAATAGTGAGGATTCAATACTGGTAAAATCAAAATAATTATAAAAAATGGAGATTTACAAAGTAAGTCAGGAATGACTAAATAATTGAGATGTATGCATTGAACATTCATGAAAATGTTCTAAGAAGTATATTGAGTAAAAGTAGTTTTTGTATTAAAGACACGTAAGTCCAAACGACTGAAATGGCATAACCTATGGTGAGAGGAGTCATTCATCGGACTATGAATATGTCAAAAGAAAATCTAGAGAAGAACCAAATGCTTATAAGTGAGATAAGTGGCCTTTGTGCTAGGAAGCTAAAAACGGGCAAAGGGATAAAGTTAAAGGTCCATGAAGGAAGGACTTTCAAATTAAAAAAAATTACACGTACAGACTATTCAAGATGGATAATTAAAGCCTTATGTTTAGATAAGGCATGAATTTACCAAATAAATAAGTTTTTACTCACACCATATATGTGAAAAATAAAATGGGGAGAACTCAAACATTTATCAAGGACCACATCATCAATATGACGATACATGCTAAGGGAATGTGACTCTAGATGGATTGGATGTACAGATAACACCCTCTATAAGGGTATCAGTCAAATCTAAAGGAAGGGTCCTGATACGACCATGAGCCAAAAAGGGTATGAAAATATCCTATAAGGGGATCTCACGATTTACAGTGCCTTCAAGTAACTCTTGAGAAAAAAAGGGGATCGTGTAAAGGCCATGAGGTAAAGATGGGAACTTTAATGAAGGACTAAAGTCGAAGAGTTCATATGATGTATGGCATGTTCGAATTATGAATCGACAAGAAAAGAATCTTAATAAAGAAAGGATTCCAATGGTAAAAGTATTATGGCACTATGGTCAGATCGAGAAAGAAATGGGAGAAAAGGACCCTTTGATATGAGAAAATGATTTTTGACAAAATGACGTATAGCGTGTTTTGGGGATAAAACTCCTTAAATGGAGGGGAGTAGCTCTAAACCCAATTCTCTCAAAATAGGAAGCCGTAAATGTGAAATGAAAAATTTTGAGAGAAAACTGTGGAGCGTGCGTGCCCTCTTCCTCGCCTAATATCTTACCAAAATTACGTTATTTTTACTTGATAACTCAGCCAGACAATTTGAATCCACCACTTAGGGAAATTAATCCATTCTCAAGGCATCATGTTATGAAATGAAGAAAGAAGCCTATAGCTAGATTGCCACAGAGATCTAGATCACCTCCATATAAATTGAGTTTGCTACATCATCAGAATTTGTTTAGAATCCTCTCTCAACCATCAAATGCTTCCTTTTTCGGCAACCCGACTACTAAAGAGAATTTCTCTACCATCTGACCATCTCTAATGATGTTCTTGGTACGTCTAGATGAGGACCTCAACTTTACATCGCCTCTCGACCCTCAACTCCATCGCTTTCTTCATCGAAGAGATCACACATTACTCGATCTCCATGACCTGAAATAGAGCATCTAGTTTAGGAGTTGATTTCGATGGCCACAACAGTCCTCATGAGCTAAGAAAAATTAGGTGAGTCCCATGAGCCTCCAATTGTCCATAGCATCCGACTTTGCCTGATTTGAGTAAGATTTGGGGGATGAATTAAATCATATAATTTCCAAATCTTAGCTCTAGGGGTCAAGTTGACTAAAACATTAACTATAGGAGCTATAGACCCCCATTTAAGGTCATTCAAGTTGCTAGAGGTTTCTAGGAGAGTCAATTTTCCAACCCCACTTGCCTTGATGGTCGATGTGCCACCTCTGGTAAGATCCCGACTCCAACCCAACTCTAACTCGCCTACAAGAAAGCTTCTGATCAAGCCCAATCTAAGCACCTCTGGACAATCCCGACCAAAATAAGTTTATGACGATCTAGAAGGAGGCCAATGGATCTCTCCACTTAGTTTGGTAATGTTTGGAAATACTTTAGTTATGAGTTAACGGTCAGGGGCCAAAATGCAAACATTTGAAACTTTGGGGACCCAAATGTGATTAAGGTTTTTATGGGGTCTTGCCAAGGGGCAGAATAAAGTTTTGGGGCTAGTAGGAAAGATTGGTGAAGGTTGGGGACCAGGGTTTCCAATGGTGGAAATACTAGGGACCTATTTGCAATAAATGCAAAGTTAGGGACCTAAGTGCAAAAACATAGTTTTGCATGGCTAAAAGGTAAGCTTTGGGAAACCTATGGACCCAATCTTACTTAAAAGTAGTTTGGGAACCTAAATGAGGAATTTGGGGGTTTAATGAACCCCAAACCCTAAGTTTTAAGAAAGAATGACAAAATGGTAATTTTGCTAAAATTTAGGGTTTTTGGTAATTTTCAAAAATATGGCTTGAAATGTTTCAAATGGTGATCAAGGACCAAAATGGGACTCAAGGGGACCTTGAGGGATTAAAATGTAAGATCTGGAAAAGTTAAAGTCTAAAGAATAAGATGTGTGAAAGGGTAAGGGAAAAATGATAATTTTACCCAAAGTAAGGACCAAATATTAAATTGGTGAAAATGAACCCACCAAGTGGTCCAAAAAGAGATGTGGGATGTTTTAAATCAAGTACTCAACATAAAGAGCATAAGTATGAGCTAAGGGTCGACATTAGAAAAAGATTTGACCAATGGTTGCGTTACTAGTTAATAAATCTTGTAACTTGGGATCTTGGGGTAAAGCTGAAGAGATAGGACTATAGAAAGGAATAAAGTGGTTTAAATGGTAAAAGGGCAGAGGTGAATATGACATTAGTGTTAATTCACCTTGCAGATAATGCAAGCAACACTAAGTGGAATTAAGAGCGGGATTCCGAGATACTAGATGGGATGAACACGTTTCGTGAATCGGGTGAGTGGGTTTTTTGACGAGGCATCCTATTGGACCGACCATGATTAAATTAACTTGCTTGTGTGACCATGTGTGTAAAACCCGCCCTTTTGAGCTATGGAAAACTGGGAAAAGAACCGGTTAAACCAAGTGAGGATTCAGAACTGGTTCACAAACCCGAACAGGCAATTTGAGAATTTACAACTCTCGGGTGATCCAAAGAGTTCATTAAACCTTTGAAAAGAAAATTAAGACAAATTAAAAGTGAAAAACCAAATTGGTTCAGGTGAACGAGAATCCATAAGAACTGTGAAGTTAAGCATGCTTACCCGAGAGTAGTGTTTGGATGGGTGACCTCCTAGGATGTATGATTATTTTTGTAACCCAAAATTTTGGTCAAAAAATTTTTGTGGGAGTAGTGTTTGGATGGGTGACCTCCTGAGATGTATGATTCTTTTTGTAACCCAAAATTTTGGTCAAAAAATTTTTGTGGAATTAATAAATTGCCATAAATTAATATATATTTAATTATTAGAATTAATACCAATAGTTTATGGCAATATTAATACTAGTAATAAATCTCTCCTATTTAATATACAATTTTTACACCTATATAAAGAGGTCATCCCCATTTATTCTCCTCACACCTGAACACTTCTCTCTCTCTCTACTGCTCTATTTCCCGGTGAAGCTCGAACCAGAGTTTCGACTTGAACATTTTTCTTAACCTCAGAAGGAGAGGTCAAGCTCTTTAGAATCAAGGAGAAGACAACTATCTAATAGCAAACTCCAGTCAATCCGAGAATCGTTGGAGAAGCGCTGGCATGATGGAACAATGAAGCAACTCCAGCGGACCGAAACTGCCCTATTTTGGCGAATCTAAAATCGACCATTTTGAGCCCTCCTCAGACCAAACCAAGCCCTCCCAACAGTTCCTCAGCCCTCCCACGTCCAAATTAGGACTAAAAGGTAAGCCAATTCGACTCCCCTCTACAATTAACGGCCGGTGCTAGAGAGAGAACCGACATAATTTAAATGATGAAATTCTAACTCAATTTGGCATCAATTGAAGCAGATCTTGATTCTAGGATGATCCTCAACATGAGAGCTATATACCCAGATCGAAAGCTCGGACCGTCGTGCCCTCATCGTTGAGAAATCGAAGCTTTCTCTCTCTACAATCTGTTTTCTGGCAAAGCTCCATTTGAGCTCGTTCTGGCATTAAAATTTGCGATTTCAAAGTTTCTTAGAATCATATGAACATGTAGGAACTCAATTTCAACTCCAACTTCAACAATTAGAGGTGTTTGATTGGTCAATTTGATGAAATCAAATTCAGTAGTGTTGTAGAGTTGAAATTGGGAGAAATTTGGGGATTTTCGAAATTCGAAGGACCAAAATGAATTTTATGAAATTGAGGGCCAATTGGGCATGAAAATAATGTTGGAGGACCAATTGAGAAATTGTAGAATTTTTGCGGCAAAACTTACCATTTTTGTAAAGGGCAAAATGGTAATTTTGGAAAAGTTGGAGAACCAAATTGGAAATTTGAGAAATTAATCCCCTTTTAGTGAAATGGAATAAATTGAGGTCCTATGATAAATTTTAGAAGTTTCGGGACTCAATTTGAGGAAAAACTGACATTAGGGACTTAAAGAGAAATAACTTTAGGGACCTAATTACAAATAAATGAAAGTTTGACTTTCTCATTCATTTGGAATGAATGAAGGCGATTAGGCCGAAGGATAATGAACCGAGATGTTCATATCATGTAGGAACACGAAGTACCAGGAACGCCAGCAAGGACAAGCTCGCGTGAATACAAAGAACCAGTCTAGTGGAATTCACAACATTAATAGGTGAGTGGGTTTACTAACATTATACCCAATTGGGATGATGAGCACAACTTAAAATTTAAAAACCACTTACCGGTTGTGAGCAGGATTAAATATCATACCCGGTTGGGAATGATAAGTGCCTTGGTATAAAAACCCCATGTTTAGTGGTATTTTAATCATCACCTCTTAGAGAAAGTGATGTGAAAATTATGCGGAAAAACTACTTACCGGTTGTAAGTAGATCATACCCGGTTGGTATGATGAGACTTCCTTGAAGGAAGTTGAAAGCCCGTTCGTCGGTTATGAACGGAGATGTTACAGTGAAAACCTATTTTGTCGGAAGTGTTCTCCCCTAACTGTGTGCCAAAGCTTAAACTATTTGGGAGACCTTCTCGACGGGAGCTCGAATAGCTCTTATAGGTTGGGGGCCTCGGTTTTGGAACTTGGGGGCTAAATGTCCGATTTTCAAAATCTTGTACAGTGGGCCCAAGGCCAATTGGTACGAGCAGGAGCTCATAAACAAACATGATATATGTGCCATAAAACTTAATAAGTGAATTGTTTGGCCATGGTACCAAGATTGAACCGACATGCTCAGTCAACTAACGGTAGTGCGACATGATAGGTCGACGGACCAGTCAAGACAAACAACTGCGGGTTGGGTTGAGAGTCGGGGACATTGGACCAGTGGCACCACAGATTACATGGAAATATAAGAAAACATTGTTTGTGCATGCACTATGAGTACGGGATCATCAAGACGCCCATGAGGGTAGTGATGTGTCCTAAGGGCACTGGACGACCTGATGGCTATAAGGGCAGATCGTCGTTCTAGCTGTTTGTGCGAAATCTAGAGTAGCACCAAGCGCATGAGACTGGGGTGGGGACAGGATAAGGTCTCTGTCCTCATACAGACATGAAGAAGTGATTTCGAGATTGTGGGTCGGATGTCACGTACATCCACTCATTCCCAGGGTAGAAGTGGTCGTACTTCTATCCGAGTGGCAGGAAAAGTCACACCAAAGCCACTAGCGGGTTCAGTAGTGATACTGACTTGCGAATATGGGTAAACTTTATGATGAAGGATGTGTGTTGGGTGATGACACACCGGTAACTAAGAAATGGTGGAAAAACCCAAATTTTTAAATGAAGGGATTTTTGAAAAAAAAAAGGGACTCTGGCACACTCCATAGAAATGTTTTTCTTAAAAGTCAAAAGCTTTTAAAAACCCATTCACTGAGTAGTCATACTCACCACCTCCCTTATATCCCTTTTAGGAAATCACAAAAAGCCTCCCCTTAAAGACCGTCAACTAAGATGCCTGTAAGACAAGTATGTAAAGTTTTAAATTTCATACAATTATGATTATTCTATTCCAGGAAAAGGTGCAGGTTAAAGGACGCCTTACTCTTTACGGTTTACAATAAGGGGAAATCCTTTAATAAACCGGGAGAGTGGTGGGTTGATCACGGGGATCCGACCAAACCGGGTCGGGGCATGACAATGTGAATTTAAGTACCAAGTTGCACTTAGAAACTCATATAAGCAATGCAAAATGGATAATTGTATGCCCACTAAAGCAAATACGATCTTCGAAAGAAATGAGTAAGAATCTATCATAATGATTGAAGCATGAGATTTTGACTGGTCTTGAGAGATCTAGGAAATGTACCTGGGTGTTGGGAGTGAGTTTCCAAACACAAGATATCTTTAATCGGAGTGTGCCTGACTCCTCATTTTTTTTAAAAACATTCTTTCCTCATGTTCCACATTAGGTGTGTTTAACAGTCAACACACACCCTTTACCAGGAAGGGATCACATATTCGTAGGCAGCCCATCCACTGTACCCACTTGTGACATCAAAGCAACTTTACCGACCACCTAGATAGAAGTCCATCCACTTTTACCCTAGGTATGAGTGGATGTTCACGACATCCGACCCTCAAACTTGAAATCAACTCCGTGTCCATATGAGGATAGAGACCTCATCCTAACCCCACCCGGTCTCATGCGCATGAAGCTATGTCGAGCTTTCCTAACCACTGGCACGACAAACTGCCCTTATCTCCACCATGTTGTCCAGTAGCCCCTAGGACACATCACTACCCCTCTTGGGCATCTTGATGGTCCCGAACCTCAAGTGAATAAACAAACAATAATTTTTCCACAATTCCATTTATCTTTGGTGGCATTGGTCCAATTGCCCTGACCCTCAACTCGACATGCAGCTGTTTGTCTAGGCCGGTCCGTCCACTTGGCCCTAACGCATTTCCACTAGTTCCTCGAGTATGTCAGTCCTATCTTGGTATCATGGCGAAATCACACATTCCTTTCATCTAGAATTTTCATTGCATAAATATTATATGTTTGTTTACGAGCTCTTGCTCATGCCAATTGGCCTTGGGCCTACTGTACGTGACTTTCCAAAATTGGGCATTTTAGCCCACAAGTTCCAAAACCGAAGCCTCTGGCATATATAAACTGTTATAACTCTTATCAAGAAGATCAGCCACAAATTTTAAGCATTGGAACACAGTCAAGGGAGAACACTTTTGATAAAAATAACCTTTTAACTCATCACACCAACCGGGTGTGATGACATCTTCGCCTACAACCGGCAAGTGGGTTTTCTCCACTCATATCATCATACAAACCGGGTATGACCTCTCTACTTACAATTGGTAAGTAGTTTTTCCACTCATATCTCACATCACTCCAACCAGGTGTGATGTTAAAATCCCACATAGAAGTAGTTTTTCATTTACGAAGTTCTCATCATCCCAATCGGGTATGACGTTAGTAAGTCCACTCATCCGATAACTCAAGTGTACTCTTCTTTAGTTGGTTTCCACGTCCATTCTAGCTTGTCCTTACTATTTTTTCGGTCCCTCGTGTTCTTACACGATTTGGACATCCTTATCTATTAATATTTGGCATAACAGCCTTCGTTCTCTCATGTATGAATGACTAGACTCAAAATTTCCAATTAATTGCACTTAAGTTTGTAAAGCTCATTTTCCTTGACTTTAGGTCCCTAATGCTAACTTTTCTCCAAATTGAGTCCTGAAACTTCCAAAAATTCACTTTGGGCCTCAATTTACACAAAATTGTTTAAAGGGCTAAAGTTTTCAAAATTTCCAATTTGGTCCCCAATTTTTCAAAAATTACCATTTTGCCCATACTTTAAAAAATAGCAATTTGACCCCAATTATTTTCAAAAATCGACCAATTAGTCCTCCAACATCATTTCCAAGACCAATTGGCCCTCAATTTTTGGAAATTGCAATTTGGTCCCTCAATTTTATGAAACCCCCAAATTTCCCCAAAATTTTCCCCAATCCCCCTTTTAAACTGGCTGAATTTGTTTCCATCAAATTGACATTCAATCAAAGTTAATTGCTCCAATTGAAGATATGGATTGGTTCCTACACTTCCATACCATTCAATTAAGCTTTGAATTGTGTCATTTGGGTTCGAATTGAGCTCAAATGGAGCTTCACCGGAAAACTGAGCGTAGAGAGAGAAAGCTTCGAAAGCTTACTGTCGGAGGTGTGGCGGTCCGATCTCTCTATCAGAGAGATGGCTCTCTTCCTGAGGTATCTTCTAGGATTAAGAATTCCTACAATTGACCCCCAATCAAGGTAGAATTTCGGTAGTGAAATTCTATAGTTTCTCTCTCTAACTCCGACCTGCAACGATTGAGGAGGGCATAATTGTCTTACCTATCAGCTCAGTTGAGGTCGTCTAAGGGCTGTGGGGATGTTGGGAGAGCTTGGTTTGGCTTGAGGAGGGCTGAATTTGACCAATTTCTACTCGCCCGAAATAGGGCAGCTTTAGTCCGTTGGATTTGCTTCATTGTTTGATTACGCTGGTGCTTCTCCGGCAGTCCTTGGTTCGAACAGAGGTTGCTATCAGATAGCTAACTTCCCCAGAGTCTAAAAAACTTGACCTCACCTTCTGAGATTGAGAAAAATGCCCAAGTCAAAGCTCTGGTTCGAGCTTCACCGAAAATTGGAGCAATTGAGAAATAATGGAGTTTTCAGGTCTAAGAAGGATGAACGGGGAGGAGCTCTTTATATAGGGAGCTCGGGGACTCCTTGGCAATCCATTTGGCACCTTTATGGTGCTCATTCATGGCCTGAAACATCTTGAATGGAGGCGATTCAACTTCACTGGCACTGTTCGTTCTTTCGGCGAACAATGAAGCAAATCCATACATAACCGTGATAGTTTGATTACGCTGGCGCTTCCTTTAGATGACATTGTCCAATCATCCTTCATGCCTTTAAGGTCATGCCATACATAACCGTGATAGTTTTCCTTATCCACTTGCCCTTTCCCAACTTCCTTATTGGATCTTTCTGGTGCCAATCATTGGGTTTCTCAATGACTTAGTGACATGCTGGGATTCTTCCCTTTTTAGGTCCTTTCTTACTCCCAGTGGCGTCCTTTCCCAAAGGTCTTTCCCATTCCTTAAATTCATTCATACTCGCTCGTGACCATTTCATGATTCTTTATTCTGAGTTAACCCCTTTCAGTCTATGCATTGATCACTTTATTTTGGGAGTTCCTTTCATATGATTTCATTTTCTTCTATATCCCTCAAAGTAGAGACTTTCACCTTAGAAACTACTCGCTCAGCCTTCTTATCATTCCTTGAACGTCTCTTTCTTCATTTCTTCACACCTTTTTTTTTTATATTGGGGCATTTTCCCACTTTGAATCCTTCCTCTTCTTAAAATTCAATTTCATCCTTTATTCCTTATCAGAGGAATTTTCGATTATTGGCCTTATTTTGTGTACTCCACCCTATGCCCAGCCGCACACTCTTTAGGCTCCATTATGCGCATGTGGACTACGACCCATCTTAATATTTGTGGTTGTTCCCCCTTAACCACTTCTTATTTGTAGGGCTTACTTCCCTAACGTTTCTCGGACATTCTTTCCTTTATTTCCTTATTATGGGAAGTCCACTCATTCTTACTTGTCACAACATCTTTTGATGCAAACTTCCTACTTACCCGTTCCTTGGGTTTAACTTATTCATTGGATCCTCCTAGTATGCTTCCCTTGGTTCCTTCACCTCAACCTGCGCTTCATTTCAAGTTCATCTCTTTATCCCTTTTCACTTGGTTCCATTACCTCTTAGTGGGGTTACATATGCCTTTCCAGGGTTTCCTTCCTTGGTAGGACTCTTCCCTTTTCTTCAGAATTCCTTTTTCATTTTCCATGGGGAATATCTATCCTTAAATGATCCTTTCATTTCGTCTTCTCCTTTTTACCCTTGCTCTTGAAATCTTAAGGGCACATCTTTTGTACCCTATGCACATCCCCACTTGTACCCTAGTACACGTCTATTTCTTTTAGGGAGAGCTCAAATCCTCCTTGTTTGAAGATCTCTTGATCATCATGTGAGAGGCTTGCCTACCCCTCTCTTGGCTTGAGTTTGGTCGTTAATTTGGCTAATGGTGTTTTTAAGGATTTCCTTCATCCTTCTTTTTCCAAATATTTGGCCTTTCCATCTCCCCTTATTTACTGGAGATTAAATTATGACCTTCACGAGTATCAATTCGTTAATTGTCTAATCCCTACCATTACCTTGGTCTAATTATCTTAGGGCAGTTATTTCTCGAGTCTTCTTGTTCTTAATGTCCATCCTACTACCCTTTTTAGGGTGTAGTTCTTTCTACTTCTCGGTCTTCCTTAGGACATCATTTATTCTCCTTAACTATCTTGTTGTTATGACTTGCTCCCTTCTATTATGTTGATCCAAAACTCCTATTTGGCTTCACTACTTTTTCCAAAGTGAGTCGTACTTGTCATCCTGAGACATTCCATTTTTGTTGTCCAAAGCTCAACTTGTCTTCTCTTGTGGAGGCACTCCCTTCTTTGCCCCTAAATGGCTGTAAATTTTTTCTTAAGGAAGAATTCCCTTCAGCTACCCTTTGTTCTTTTTTCGGTTTATCGAGATCCTATCTTCAGTCCTTTTTCCTTCCTGCCATTACGTTAAAATCTTGAAGAGCTTCCTCCAGGATGTGGTTGAAATTCTGAGCAGGAGTTGTGTTTCTTGGGATGGTATCCTCCCGTAGTCCTATAGTTGCGGGGGCATTTTTCTTGGAAATTATTGTTTTAAATCCTTGTGGTGTGGGGACAGTCCTTCACTTCATGTCCCATTTCCCTTACACTTTGTAATAGGTCGTTTCCTTGCTTAGTTGTTACTCCAAGAGCTCTCCTAGACTCCTTATTTACCTTGATGGTTTTCTTGTCGTGCCTTATTTTTCAATAATTCCCTTGATTCATTCCTTTATTTGGGATGAGAATCTCCTTGGTCTCCATGGTGTCTAGGGTAATGCGGATTCTTTTGGTTACTTTTCTTGGGCAATCTTCCTACAACTAAGGTGCAAGGTCGCATCATTTTTTGGAGATAAGGTTTTAGGAACTTGGATTTCTTTATTATTGTAGAAGTAGTAAAATATGTTGGGGTCTTAGCCCTATTACAAAAAGGGGTTACGAAATAGATAGCGAGCTATGGGGTTCTTGACGAGCGTCCTCCTTGGTAAGGTTATTAGCCATTGATGGCATTCCTGGCATTAGGCTTGGCTCGCTTCGTACTCAAGATTGTGACCTCAATAGGTCCTGGCACCATTCTCCTGGATACTTCCCACTAACGTCTCTTGGTTCTTTGGGACCTCTCGAGTATTGAAGGTCTTTTTAGGGTGATCTTCCTACAGGGATAGAGTGTTGGGTGGTGTTGGTAATGCTTGTCCTAGTTTTCTTGGTTCCCCTCTTGGGAGCCATTTGAAAATTTTAAAAATTTCTCTTAGTTACTAGGTTATACAGTCTGGATAATGTATTTGAGTAAACAGGCTCTGATTCCACTCAAGTTGTCACGCCTCGGTCCGATTTGGTCGGATCCCCATGAGCAACCCACCACTCTCCCAATTTATTAAAAGTTTCCCTTCTTTTTTTAAACCGCGAGGAGTAAGGCATCCTTTTTACCTGTATCTTTCCTGGAATAACATTAATCAAAACTGAATACATTAAACCTTACATACCTACTTTGTAGGTTCAGCTACAGGAAATTCTTTAGGTTTATTTTCCTTTGGTTACCTAAAAAGGGGTAAAAGGAGGGGGTGAGTTCGATAACTTAGTGAATGGGTGTTGGGATTGAGTTTCCAAACACAAGATATCTTTAATTGGAGTGTGCTAGACTACTCATTTCTTTTAAAAACATTCTTTCCTCAAGTTCTAGTTTTCAAAACCCTTTTTTCTCAATATCCACATTAGGTGAGTTTAACAATCAACACACACCCTTCATCAGGAAGGGATCACACTTTCGTAGGGCAACCCATCCACTGCACCCATTTGTGGTGTTGGAGAGACTAAGGGCGGTCTGTCGTCCAGTATGTCAAGAAGCATTAGGAGCTTCACACGCACTGAGACCGAGGTCGGAGGGGGAAGAGGACTCTTCCCACATTGCGGACATGAAATATGGCTCAGGTTTGAGGGTCAAATAACTGATGTCCACTCAAACTTAGAGTACAAGTCACAAGACATCTATTAGGGTGGATGGTAAAGGCACTCTGATCCACAAGTGAAACATTTGAGGATTGTTCTATGAATGTGTGATCCCTTTTTAGTGATAAAAAGGGTGCGTGATTGTGTTTGCAACCCAATTTCCTAAATAACATAGTAAGAGAATGGGAAAGTCAAGAGCTAATGAGAAGCCCAAACAAAATTACCTTTAAGATTTCCTACTCACTGAGTTGTAGAAACTCATCCCTTCCCTCTAGGAAATCCTTACACCAAGACCTAGAACTCTAGGTAATTTACTGTTAATGTCATTAGTTTTGTATAATATTATTCCAGGGAACAATGACCTAAGGTAAGCTTGACTACTCATGGTTTGGAAGTGGTAACTCTTCCTGGACCAAAGGGAGTGGTGGGTTGCTCACGAGGTTTCGACCAAACTGAGTTGGGGCGTGACATGAGTAGTGCGAATTTCATAATTTAGTTTTCAGTAAAATTGCAATGCGAATAGTGAATTCCAGCAAAGGGCAACAAAGGGGACTTACCAAAATGGTTCAGGGAAGGTCAGGACTTCTATAGGGAAGGACGGGACTCCTATAGGGAAGGGTGGGAGGGCCTGGTTTGGTCGTAGTTGGCTCGAGGGTAGCTCAAATTGAGCTCGATCAATTCTAGTCTTCGTCTACCGAAGGAGCGACGGTACTGTGTGAGCTCACCAACCCTTCTTTGGTGATGCTTGAGCTGAATAGAGTTTACCATCGTGTAGTTGACTTCCTCAAGACTGTAGGGAACCGAACTTGCCATCAAAAGTTGAGGAAAAGGCCCAAGTCGGAGCTCTCGTTCATGCCTCGCTGGGAAATGGAGTTGTTCTCCTTCTTCAGTCATTTGAGCGATGAGGAAGATGAATGGGGAGTAGCTCTTTATATAGGGAGCTTAGTAACTGATAGGTTTATTAGTTCATCTATGACTCGGCCCCAATCTCGCCCATTCACGTCTGTATGAGAGGGTTTTTTGGTTGACACGTGTCAGATCCTTAGTGGTCAGCCATGTTGATGAGGCTTCTCCTTAGTTGATCGTTGATTGAGGACACATGTCACTCCCTCATTGGTCGGTCGTCGGTGATGTGGATTTTCTTTGTCTGGCCGTTGACTAGAGATATGTGTCACTCTATGATTCGTTAGCGCTGACTAGGCACACTTTGCCATGCGTCATGCTCTGATTGGTCGCACCCGCTAACTAGAGGCTGAACTGGCAGACGGTCCGTTGATCGAATGGACCATTAACCAGTTCTATTAGACCGGGTTTGGTGACCTAAAATAAAAAATTGGCCGATTCAAGCCCGATTTTATCAGTTTTCTAAAATCTAAAATTTTCCAAATTTGTCTAAATTCATTTTCTATCTGATGGTGACTTCAATTTTCCTAATTTATATTTTTAAGTAACCTAGAAAAATGAATTATTGAACATGTTCTTCACGGTTCAATCCGGTTCAGGTTTGGTTCACCCTGAACTAGTTCGTTTTCACATCCAATTCCATTAATAATTCTTTTCCATAATTTTGGATATTTATTAGCCATTTGGGATTTTCAATTTCTCCATTTTGACCATTATTTACAAATTTCCTAATCACTTTGATCCTTGGTTTTTTTCAAAAAAATTTTGGTTTCCAATTACGGATTTCTTAATATTGAAAATGGGTTTTACATTAACTCATATATCATTTTTTATCATTTTAATTATAATTATAATTTATTTCATAAGCTCATTAGTCGATGAAATCATATGCATATGTGAAATGTGTGTGGCTCAAATTCATTCAATATTACATATTGATCCATTTTTTATATGGATGGGTAATTGAGAAATGGTGTAAAGTCGTGAAAAAAGACTTTTCTTCCAAGTCATGTGATCAAAAGCACCTAAGTCAACAATTCGTGATGATTTGTATCATGTCCCGACCCAATTTCTCGGTCAGTGCAATGACAACCCGCAACGTACCATCTATACTACAACAGTGGGTACCATCACCATTTTATGATAGAGTGGAAGAAAAAGTTAGAATATAAAAGAGTTTCAATTCATTAAAAAAATAATACTTCCATGATAAAGAAACTTTCAAAATATGTATAAAATCCCATAGAATAATAATAGTGATAATAATAAATAATATTTGTGTTGAGTTTTTGAGAAATATACCTCAAGTCTATTTTAAGGGAAGTGTGTTAGTCTGACATTTGCAGATATCATTGAGTTTCTCTCTTAGGTTTTATAGATTTTTCACAAGTGCATATACGTGGTTCATTACCCTTTTTCACAAATGTTGTCATGTCAAACCTTAATTGATAAGGATACCCAAATTGTGTAGGGATACGAGAGACCAGAACACCAGCAAGGGAAAGCTAGCATGGACTTGGAAGCTGATTGGGGACGAACGCGTCAAAGACACCGGGTGGGTGGATGAGCACTATTTTAAATGGATAAAACCTACTTACCGGTTGTAAGTAGGAATAAATGAACATCATACCCAGTTGGTATGATGAGTTTCCTTGAGAAAGGAGAAAGTCGCCTACCAGTTGTAAGTGGAGCTATCATCACACCTGGTTGGTATGATGAGTTAAAATATGAATTTTTGTCAGAAGTGTTCTCCCCTGACTGTGTGCCTATGTTTAAAATATTTGGGAGACCTTTTTTACGGGTGCTAGAATAGCTCATATAGCCAAGGGGCCGCGATTTTTTAACTTAGAGGGCTCAAACGCCCAGTTTTGGAAAACACGTGCAGTGGGCCCAAGGCTAGTTGGCACGGGTAGAAGCTTGTAAACAAACTTGATTACGAAGATCCATGAAAACTCCTAATTAATGGAATTGGTTGTGTGTTGTGCCACAGTACTGAGTCAGGACCGATAGTGCTCGATGGACTGGCTGTAGTGCATCAGGGTCAGGTCGACGGACTGGCCTAGACAAACAGTTGCAGGTCGGGTTGAGCATCGAGGTTGTTGAACCGTCAGCACTAAAGATGATGGCTAATATGTAAAAACTTTTGTTTATGCATGGATTTGTGGAACAAGACCTTCAAGACATCCTAAGCGATAGTGATGGGTCCTAAGGGCTGTTAGACGACATGGTGGAGATAAGGGCAGTTCGTCGTGCCAGTCAGCCTTGAAGCTTTGGGAGCTTCATGCGCATGAGATCGAGGTAGTGTCGGGATGAGGTCTCCATTCTTATACGGACATGCAGTGGCATTCGAGTCTGAGTGTCAGACGTTTGGGGCGTCCACTTAGACCTAGGGTAAAAGTGGATGGGCTTCTATCTTGGTGGATAGTAAAGACACTCCGATCCATAAGTGGGTGCAGTGGTCGTGCTACATCTGCCAATGTATGTACCTTTCCTGATGAAGGGCATGTGTTTGTTTGCTAAATGCCTCCTGAGGAAAGGGGATGGGAGAAGAGAGCTAAACACACCTAATATGTAAATGGAAAAAAGGTTTTGAAAAGTTGAATTTGAGGAAACCCTTTTAAAAAGAAAATGTTAACCTTGGCATGGTAAACTAAAGATGTTTTGAAAACTCACTCCCAACACCTGTTCACTGAGTTGTAGAACTCACCTCCTCCCTTTACCCATTTTCAAGAGTAAGGAGATAAAATGAAAGAGAGCCTGAAGATGTACCCTCCATCAAGTATGCTTAAAGTTTTGTTTAAATTTATTTTAGATTCATTTATGCTATTTCAGGGAACAATGTTTGAATTTACACCTAGCTTCTTTAGAATAAAAAAAGGGAAACTCCTCTTAAACCAAGTGAGTGGCGGGTTGATCACGGGGATCCGATCTGTCACGCCCTAACCTGGTTTGGTCGGATCCTCAAGAGCAACCCGTAACTCTCTTGGTTTATTAAAAGCTTTCCCTTTATTTTAAATTGAGAGGAGTAAGGCGTCATTTATACCTGTACTTTTCTTGGAATAACATTAATCAAAACTAAAAAATTTAAACTTACATACATATCTTACAAGTTTAGCTAGTGGAATGTTTGTAGGTAGGTTTTTCCCTCAATTACTTGAAAAGAGGTAAAGGGAGGGCATGAATTCGACACCTTAGTGAATGGGTGTTTGAAACATGAGTTTCTATAAAATAGTTTGAATTGGAGTGTGTCAAACTCCATATATTCTTTAAAATCATTCCTTCCTTGAATTCTCGGATATTCAAAACCAATTTCCTCATTATCCACAATCGGTGTGTTTAACAATCAACACACGCCCTTCATCATGAAGTGATCACACATTCGTAGGGCAACCCGTCCACTACACCCACTTGTGGCATCAGAGCACCTTTACCGGCTACCTAGATAGAACCTGTCCAGTTCTTCCCTAGGAATGAGTGGATGTTCGTGACATCCAACCCTCAAACCCAGAAAGCAACTCTATGTACCTTTGAGGACAGCGACTTCATCCCAACCCCACCCCGGTCTCATGCACATGAACCTACATCGAGATTCCCTAACTGGTGGCACGACAAACTAACCTTACCTCCACCATGTCATCCATTAGCACTTAGAACGCATCACTACCTCTCTTGGGCATCTTGTTGGTCCCGAACCTCAAGTGCATGCACAAATAATAAGTTTTCCACAAAGCCATTAATCTTTGGTGCCACTGGTCCAACAGATCCGACCCTCAACTCAACTTGCACCTATTATTCTAGATCGGTCCATTGACCTTGTCCTATTGCACTGCCACCAATCCATCGAGTATATCAGACTTGTCTTGGTACCATGGCCAAATCACATAATTCATTCATTTAGAATTTTAATGGCTTATCATCATGTTTGTTTACCAGCTCCTGCTCGTGCCAACTAGCCTTGGGCCCACTATACGAGATTTTCAAAACCGGGCATTTTAGCCCCTAGGTTCCAAAATTGAGACCTCTGGCCTATCTAAGCTATTCGAGCTTTTGTCAAGAAGGTCTCCCAAAATTTTTAAGCAGTGGCACATAGTAGGGGAGAACACATCTGACAATAACTTTTCACTTGTCCATCACACCAACTGGGTGTGATGACATCTCTACTTAAAATTGGTAAACGGGTTTTTTACTTCCTTCGAGGAAGTTCATCATACCAACCGGGTATGATCTACTTACAACCGTTAAGTAGTTTTTCCACGTATTTCTCACATCACCCCAACCTGGCGTGACATTAAAATTTTCACTTAGTAGTGGTTTTTCCTTTCCTAGGTACTCCTCATCCTAACCGGGTATGATGTGAAAATCCCACTCACTCGATGAATGTAGTGTATTCCTCTTGATTGGCTTTTTGCCTCCACACGAGCTTATCATTGCTAGCATTTTCGGTCTTTCATGCTCCTACATGATTTAGACATTCTTTTTTATTAATATTTTGCATAACAACCCTAATTCCTCATGTATGATCAAAATGCCCCAAACTTTTCAATTATTTACATTTAGGTTCGTAAAGTTTTTTTTTCTTTAACTTTAGGTCCCTAATACAAACTCTTCCCCAAATTGAGTCCCAAAACTTCTAAAATTCACTTTGGGTCCTCAATTTATTCAAAATAACTTAAGGGGTTCAAGTTTCCCAAATTTCCAATTTGGTCCCCAACTTTTCAAAAATTACCATTTTTCCCTACATTACAAAAATGGCAATTTGACACCAAAAATTGACCAATTGGTCCTCCAACATCTTTTTCATGTCTGATTGCCCCACAATTTTGGTAAATTGCATTTTGGTCCCTCAATTTTACAAAATTCCCAAAATTTTCCCAATTTTCCCACTTTCAAACTGGCCTAGTATAATTTCATCAAATTGACCATTCAATCAAAGGTTATTTGATCCAATTGAAGGTATGGATCAGTTCCTACACTTCCACATGATTCAAGGGAGCTATGAATCACGTCATTTGGTCTGAATTGAGCTCAAATAGAGCTTTGTCAGAAAACTAAACATAGAGAGAAAGCTTCGAAAGCTTATCGTTAGGGATGCAGCGGTCCAAGCTTTCTATCAAGGCAGATAGCTCTCGTCCCAAGTTACTTCCTAGGATCAAGAATTATAACAATTCATGTCGAATTGAGGAAGAATTTGGTCAGTGAAGTTTCATTGGTTCTCTCTCTAACACTAATCGGAAATTACAAAGGGGAACCGAATTAGCTTACCTTTCCTTTCTATTTCAATCGTATTGTTGGAAGAGCTTAGTTTGGCTTGAGGAGGGCTCAACTTGCCCATATTTAGCTCAGCTGAAATAGGGTAGCTTTGGTTCTCCAGAGCTGCTTTACTATTTGATTACATCGGCGTTTCTCCGGCGATCATTAGATTGAATGGTGACCACCATCTGGTAGCTGACTTCACCCCGACACCCGACCTCGCCTTCTTTGCCCTAGAAAAATGCCCAAGCTGGAGCTCTGGTTTGAGCTTCACTGGAAAATGGACAGTTGAGAGAGAGATGAGTTTTGATGTGTGAGGTGGATGAATGAGGAGGAGCTCTTTATATAGGAAGCTCGGGGACTCCTTGGTTGTTCTATTGGCGCCTTTATGGCGATCATTCATGCCTTGAAACTCCTTGAATGGAGACTTTTCATCTTTACCTACGCTGCTCGATTTTTTGACGAGTGAATAGTGTTATCATCTAAAGGAAGAAGACGACACCGTTACGAACCGAACTGGACCAGACTGGTCCAAATCGAGTTCGATGCTTAAACCGATCGGTTTAGTCTCGATTAGATCGAGTTTTTCAAAATTAAAAATTTTGAAATTCAACTAAATTCATTTTCTACTCAATGGTGCTTCAATTCTCCTATTTGAATATTTTAAGCTACCTAGAAAAATAAATTTAGAAACTAGTTAAATAGTGGTTCAAACCGATTCAAGTTCGGTTCACCTGAACCGATTTGGTTTTCTCTTCCAATTCATTCTAAAGTCCTTTTCCATGACTTTTGTGACTCTTTAGGTCACTCGGGATTTATAAATTTCCCAATTTTCCCTTTCTCTACCAGTTACAGTTTATAAACCAACTCGGTTTCCTCTTTGAAAATGACCGGTTCTTTTTTCGGTTTTCTTATTATTAAAGGACGGAGTTTACAACTCTCCCCTCCTTTTAGGGGTTTGGTCCCCAAAATAGTTACATGTTAAATAATTGAGGGTACCCATCCCTCATTACA
This sequence comes from Trapa bicornis, assembly GCA_030064425.1. NCBI lineage: Eukaryota > Viridiplantae > Streptophyta > Magnoliopsida > Myrtales > Lythraceae > Trapa > Trapa bicornis. Next base: position 9,880,168 of record CM057747.1, read on the forward strand.
CTCTCGGTCTCCCATGTCTCTTCTTGCACAGGTCCATTTTGCCAAAGAACTTTGACCATAGGAATCCTCTTATTCCTCAAGTTCTTATCCCTTCAGTCGATGATTCGTACGGTTCTGTTTGATAGGTCAAGTTCTCTTCTAGTTCTGGTGGTGGTCGATCCAACACATGGAATACAACATATATTCTCTGTAGGTCTGGAGAACATGTATTCTTTGTACGTCTGGAGGTAGTTAAAATTTGTAGGCCACTGGTCCTATCCTTTGGACGATGGGATAAGGACCAATGTACCTTGGTTTCAACTTTCCTTGTTGTTGAAACCTCAATATTCCCCTTCATGGGGATACCTTTAGAAATACTTGGTCTCCCACATAAAACTCCAAATCTCTTCTCCGATGGTCCGCATAACTCTTTTGCCTGTCCTGAGCGGCCTTAAGGCAACTCTTGATTAGCTTGATCTTCTCTGAGGCATCTTCTATTATTTCGACCTTTTCCAACTTCCTTCCACCTACTTCTTCCCAAAATAAAGGGGTATTGCATGGTCATCCATAAAGGGATTCATAAGGAGCCATTTGAATACTAGCCTAATAGTTATTATTTTATGCAAATTACATCAGGCACAAATATTCTTCCCAACCCTTATCGATGGTGAGTACGCATGCCTTCAACATGTCCTCCAAGGTCTGGATCATTCGCTCAAATGGTCCATCGGTCTGAGGATGAAATGACGTGCTCATGTGGAGCTTGGTTCCCAAGGCACCTTGTAAACTTAGCCATAACCTTTAAGTAAATCTAGGGTCTCTATCCGATACTATGCTCACCGGGACACCATGGAGTATTACTATCTCCTTCATGTATAATACAGATAGTTGTTCTACTGAATTCGTTACTCTTATTGGTAGGAAATGGGTAGACTTGGTTAATCGGTCCACTATGACCCAAATTGCATCTCATCCCTTTCATGTCACAGGTAAACCCATGACAAAGTCCATAGTGATGTGCTCCCATTTTCATTCCAAGATTGGTAAGGGTTGCAGCAGTCTTGATGGTTTTTTATGCTCAACTTAACATGCTGACAGGACAAGCATCAAGCTACATATTCCGCAATATCCCTCTTCATTCCTTTCCACCAATATCCTTGTTTGAGGGTACGATACATCTTAGTACTGCCCGGATGCATCACATACATAGAATCATGTGCCTCTTCTAGAATTAACCTTTTCAGTTCTTAATCTTGAGGCACACACACTCTACCCTTGTAAGTTAGCACTCCATCACTTCGCAAGTCATAGTCCAATTTCGTCCCTCTATTAACCAAGTCCAAATAGGATTGGAGTTCCTTATCAGCCTTTTATTGAGCCTTAATCTACTCTGTTAGACTGGATCTCACCACCACATCAGCCAACAAGCATTCCTCCTTCTTGTCCATCTTCAGGTTCACCTCCATTCTTCCGAGCTATTGAAACAAGGGTAAGTAACTTGTCTTTATTTGCGCCACCTCAGTTTGGTATTTGCAACTTAAAGTATCTGCTACCACAATTTACCTTTCCTAGGTGATATTCTATAACAAGGTCATAGTCCTTTACGAATTCCAGTCATCTCCTCTGGCAGAGGTTCAACTCCCTCTGAGTTAGAAAGTATTTAAGACTCTTGTGATCCGTGTATATCCTACACTTAATCCCGTAGAGGTAGTGTCACCAAATCTTTAAGGCGAACACTATCACCACTAATTTCAATTCATGGGTAGGGTAATTCCTCTCATGTACCTTAAGTTGTTGCGATGCATAGGTGATAACCTTTCCTTGTTGCATTAGTATGCATCCGAGTCCTTGTCTGGATGCATCACTATAGACGATGTACTCCCCCGCACTTGGGTCAGGAAGAATGAGTACCCGTGCGGTTGTCAACTGAGTCTTCAACTCCAAGGACTTTTCATAGCCTTCATCCCATTTATACTCAACTCCATTCTTGGTGAGCTGAATCAAAGGGGCAGCTATCTTAGAGAAATCTTGCACAAACCGTCTATAGTATCCCGCCAAGCCTAAGAAACTTCGTATCTCCAAAGGATTCCTAGGTGTCTTCCAATCAGATATGGCTTCCACCTTTGTTGGATCTACCTTGACTCCATTTTTGGACACTATATGTCCTAAGAACCCTACCTCCAGTAGCCATAACACACACTTGGAAAATTTTGCATATAAGTGGTTTTCCCTCAATATCTCCAAGGTGATTGCCAAATGTTCTTCATGCTCCAACCTAGTCCATGAGTATATGAGAATATCATCTATAAATACTATCACGAACATGTCCAAGTGTGGTTGGAACACTCGGTTCATTAAATCCATGAAGGTTGCAGGGGCATTGGTTAAGCCAAAAGGCATCACCCTAAACTCGTAATGCACATATCAGGACCGAAATGCGATCTTAGGAATATCTTCTTCCCTGATTCTAAGTTGATGGTAGCCAGACCCAAGGTCTATCATGGAGAAGTAAGCTGCTCCTCTTAGTTGGTCAAATAGATCATCGATCCATGGAAGTGGATATCAATTCTTGATAGTGACATGGCTTCCTATAATCTATGCACAGTCTCATGCTCCCATCCTTTTTCTTTATGAACAGGACTGGTGCACCACATGGAAACTGGCTAGGACGTATGAAGTCCTTCTCTAATAACTCGTCCAATTGATCCTTTAATTCCTTCAATTCTGCTGGAGCCATGCGATAAGGGGCTTAGGATATGCGGTTTGCACCTAAAATGATTTCTATGGTAAACCCCAATTGTTAGTTTGGGGGCAGTCCAAGTAATTCTTTCGGAAATACTTTTGGATAGTGTTTAACCACCGGGATGTCTTCCGGTCCCTTCTCCTCAGACTTCTCGTTGATGACCATGGCCAGAAAAGCCATGCAGCCTTTATGTATCATCTTTTGCGCCTTTATATGGGACACCATTTGTACTTCATCCTTCCTTTGGTCTCCTTGGAATTTTAATATGATTGTCCCGGGAGTGTGGAAGGTTACCATCTTCTTTCCACTGTCCATCCTAGCCTGATGGTTACTTAACCAATCCATCCCAATGATTACTTCTACCTCCTTTAGAGGTAATGGAATCAAATCTGCTTCGAGTTTGATTCCTCCAATCTTTATCTCACATCCCTTAAGTTGTTTGTTCCTATTTAACCCTTCTCCTAAGGGTGTGAGAATATTGAGACTTTGCCCTAGAGGGGTGAGTTCTAGGGGTAAACTTGGAATTAAGTCATCTTTGATGAAGGATCTCTCAGCTCCTGAGTCAAAGAGGGCATAGACCTTTCGTCCCCATAATTGCATGTACCCTAGTTGAAGAAATGAATATTTTTAGAGAAAAGATTTATTTTATTGAATAAGATTTCAATTGCAGGTTCTTTCTTAATCTAATTGAGAGGGTTTTAGGATGTACTCACTACAGTACTAAGGTCTTTCCTAGCCTCTTCCTAGGTGAGATTGTATAATCTAGCTGGTACTTTGGCTGTAGCGCCTAGCCTAAAATTCCTGGGGTTTTCTTGTGGTGGTCCAAGCATATTCCTTTGCTTGTTCTCCCTAAGAGTGGGACATTATTTAGCAAAGTGCCCCACTTGTCCGCATGCAAAATAGGATAAGCATGCTCCCTCATGGTGCCTTTGGCACCTAGGACAGCGAGGGTTCCCTTGTGGCAAGGTAGGGATTACTCTCTGGGAGGTGGTGGCATATCCATCCTCTTTTGAAATGCCACTCTATTTCCCCATCTTAAACCATTATACTCCTTCTGTCCTCCCTAACAGTTTTGGCCCTTGTCCTCCTTCTGGGTTGTCTGCTCCATCTAACGATGTCAGGTTTGCACCAGTTGCTCACATTCATGAGCCATATTGATTACTGCCACTAGGTTCATGAGGCATTCTAGTATTCTCATACAGTCTCGTATACCCATATTGAGACCGTCTACAAACCATTGATATATCTCTGTCGGTCCAGCCAAGTCAGGAGCAAAGGGTCTTAACTCATTGAATTTGGTCTCATACTTCGATATCGAGTTAAGCCCTTACTAAAGTCAGAGGAAATCCTACTTGTTCTCATTAATCAAATGAGGAGCCAGGTACTCCTCCGCATACCTCTCCTCGAACTGCTCCCAAATGGGTGTGGAGGTATGCAGGCTTCAGAGATTGTCCCACCATCTTTTGGCACTACCCTCCAGAAATAATTCTGTCAAGATCACCATGTCCTCTATTGATATCCTAACTATCCCCCATCAGCTTCTTGACATTAGCCAGCCAATCCATGTTAGCACCAGCATCTTTCTCTCCAAGGAAAGACTTACACCTCAGTTGACGGAGAGTCTTGAGAATTTTGGGAATGTCAACTGGAGGGGGAAAGCTAATAGGAGGAGGATGGGATTGTACTTCCTCTAGTTCAGCTGAGAGTTGGTGCCTACCTCAAGGACGAGGTTAGATTACCCAAATACACGGGTGAACTCCTCGTACAACCTCTAGTGTTCAAAGTTAAGTCCAAGTAGGGTTTTCTGGGCTCCTTGGGGAGTTTCCACAGGGAAGGGTGGTTGGGCATTGTTGGAGACTGTTGCTCTAGTTGTTGTGAGTTCGACTAAAGAGAATACGAACTTACAAGTCCAATCAACCGAACCTGCAATGGAGCTGAACAATCTGTCACCAAATGAGATGAAGGATAATTTCATACAACAACAGGGCCCAATCACAATACTAAGGGCTAAAAGATTCAAAGATGCTTTATATGGGCTGATTAAAGAGATTGCAGAAAATTCAAGTAGAAGCCCAATAGAAGAGCCCAAGAAAAGCCCTAGAGAAGGTTCAGGTTTAATTAATAAAGATATATTTATTAATATAATAATTTTTTTAGGATATTAAACAATAATGTTAGATATTTAGTTAGTGAAGCTCAGATTTTTATGTAGTTATTTAAATATTCTAGATATTTAGATTAGATATGGTTGGCATATAACCATAAGTTCCTTATTTTTAAGCTATTTAGTTGTTATCTGTGCCTATAAAAGGCATACTCCACAGCATTGGAGAGAAACTTTTGGAAATTCAATTTTGTGAAATTTTGTCTTCTTTCTATCTTAAAAGAATTTTGAACTTATCAGGTTTTTACCTGTAGCGTTCAAGCAATCAAGATTTATCACCCGAGGTTTTCTAAGAGTTTTTCTTAGAGAATTTGGGTGTAGCGTCTACATATCACATAACTTGTTTCTCACATAAACAAGGTATATTTCATCTTTTTGTACTTGTATCGTGAAAATCTTGGGTCTTTGCCATATTTGGTATAGGGCATCATTAGCATATTGGCAAGGTTCACATTAGTTATTATAAGAGCACACAGTTGCACGGCAAGTTTCATCCCATCTTTTATATCTATTTTTTTTATCTTCTCTACTTATTTCTATTCTCTTAAAAAACAAAAAAAAAGTCTAATCTTCTTCTATCTATATTATTTTTATTAAGTGCAAAAAAAGAAAAAAAACCAAAAAAAATTGTGCCAAAAAAAGTAAAAAAAACATCTTGCAAAAAAAGGGCTAAAGAAAAAAAAAAAGAGGCACACAATTCTATCTTGAATTTCATTCTTATTTTCTTCTATATCTAAATTATATTCTTCTTTCTTATATGAGTCTATTCGTACATCACACTTAAATTCTTTTAAAATTAGTTTTTTAAAACCTTATTGATTTGTTTTGATTATTTCTCAAGTTTAACTGTTTCGTAAAAATGATTTATTTTTAAAGTTCAATTATGATTGAAAGAAGACATACGAGAGGAAAAAGGTAAGAGTATTTGAATTTATAAGAAAATCCATTTGAGTGTGAAACATGAGTGAGTGAGAGAAATACGTAAGTGAGCATTTGCAAGGTTCTTCTATTATTTTTATCATTTGTAGGAACTCATGGCACAACCACGAGGAGATACGCCAAATGAAGAAGATTCCCAACAACCGATTCCAAACTTACAAATGCAAGCTATAATAAGTGAAATGAGATGGATGATGAAGTTTGAGTTGGAGCCGCTTCATGAGCGAATGGATCAATTGGAGGAACGAGTGAGGGGTTTACGTCAACATACCCCTACTAAATAGTGACCTCAAAGCTTTCAGTAAAGGCATTTTGATACACAAGAACTTGAGAAGTTTGATCAATATGCTCATAGACAACGACCCCAAGTTGATGAAAATATGGATAATATCAAGTTGAAGAAACCCTCTTTTCAAGGAAAAACTAATCCAAAAGTGTATCTTGAATGGTAAAAGAGGATGGAGATGGTTTTTTATTGTTATAATTACTCAGAGATGAAAAAAGTACGACTTGCTGCTGTCAAATTTACTGATTATGCTATAATATGGTGGGATCAGTTGGTGAAGGAAAGGAAATGAAATCATGAATGCCCCGTGGAGTCTTGGGACGAAATGAAAGCGATCATGCGACGACGATTTGTTCCCAGCCACTATCACCGGGAGTTGTTCAATAAACTCCAAAGGCTTACTTAAGGATCAAAAAGCGTCAACGAATACTTCAGGTAGATGAAGATTGCGATGATTCGAGCAAATGTGGAGGAAGATAGAGAGGCAACAATGGCTAGATTTTTGCATGGTCCAAACCATGAGATAGCTGACGTGGTGGAAATGCAATATCATGTTAAGCTCCAAGATATGGTACATCAAGCTATCAAAGTCGAACAATAACTGAAGAGAAAGAGTTTACATAAAGGGATTAAACAATGGTCACTCGAACTCATGGAAACCATCCTCAAGGCGATCTGAGATTCTGTCAACTCAACCTCAACATGCTCCACCAAAAGAGACAACCAAGCAACTTGTGACCCAAAATCAAGGTAACACCCATATCACAACTCCCAAAACTCATGATATTAAGTGTTTCCGATGCCAAGGCATGGGTCACATTGTAAGTCAATGCCCAAATAAGTGGGCAATGGTGATCAATGCTAATGGTGAAATTGAGATTGATGATGAAGAAGAAGATATTGATCTGGAGAGGCCACCACTTGAAGATGTTGATGAATATGCAGAAGAAGGGGAATTGTTGGTTGCACGACGAACACTTAGAATTCAAGTCCAAGAAGAAGAAAATAACCGGCGTGAGAACTTATTTCATACTTATTGTTGTGTAAAAAATAAGGTCTGTTATGTTATTATAGATGGGGGAAGTTGCACTAATATAGCTAGCACTTAGTTGGTGGAGAAATTGGCATTACCAACCTTAAAGCATCTAAAGCCTTATCGACTACAATGGTTGAACGACCAAGGTGAACTCAAGGTAACCAAACAAGTGTTGGTTGCATTTTCTATTGGAAAATATCAAGATGAAATACTATGTGATGTGGTACCAATGCATGCATGTCATATTCTTTTGGGACGACCCTAGCAGTTTGATCGTCAAGTTATGCATGATGGATTCACTAATAGGTACTCTTTTGTGATGAATGAGAGACCAATATCTCTTGTACCATTGACTCCAAGGTAAGTTTTTGAGGATCAACTAAAAAAAGAAAAAGGCAAATGAACAAAAAATAGAAGAAAAAAAGAAAGGAGAAATATTAGAGTTGAAAAAAGAGGGAAAAGTCAAAAGTGGAAAAAAAGAGAGTAAAAACAATTTTATTGCAAGAAAAGGTTAGATCAAGTGAGCTTTACTTTCACATCAGGCTCATATTGTACTTATGTACAAGGACGCCTTTCTGAGTACTAACAATCTTGTCGAATCTTTACTGAGCAATATTATTACTGTTTTGCAAGAATTTATGGATGTCTTTCCTGATGAGATACCACTAGGTTTGCCACCAATTCGAGGAATTGAACATCAAATTGATTTCATCCCTGGAGCGACGATTCCCAACCAACCAGCATATAGAAGTAACCCTGAGGAAACAAAGGAACTTTAACGCCAAGTCCTAGGGATGATGGAAAAAGGGGTATGTTCGAAAGAGTATGAGTCCATGTGATGTGCCAGTGTTACTTGTACCTAAGACGGACGAAACTTGGCAAATGTACGTCAATTGTCGAGCCATCAACATCATCACGGTAAAGTATCGCCACCATAATCCTCGTTTGGATGACATGTTAGATGAGTTGCATGGATCTTATTTATTTTCGAAAATAGATCTTAAGAGTGGATATCATCAAATTTGAATTAAAGAAGTGGATGAATGGAAAACCGCATTTAAAATTAAACAAGGATTATATGAATGGTTAGTTATGCCCCTTGGATTGACTAATGCACCTGGCACTTTCATGAGATTAATGAATAATCATGTATTGCGTGCTTTTATTAGGAAGTTTGTAGTTGTATATTTTGATGACATTCTAATCTACAGCAAGACCATGGATGAACATGTAGCACATTTAAGAGCTGTGTTAGAAGCTTTAAGGCAACATAAGTTATTTGCCAACTTGAATAAATGTGTCTTTTGTTCGGATAAACATGTGTTTCTTGGATATATTATAAGTTCGGAAGGGATTGGAGTTGACGAGGAAAAGATTAAGGCAATTCGCGACTGGCTGACACCTAATTCGGTAAGTCAGTTAAGAAGTTTTCATGGATTAGCTAGTTTTTATAGGTGTTTTGTTCCTAATTTTAGTAATTATGTTGCACCTCTTACTATTGTTATAAAGAATAATGTACCTTTTAAATGGGGTATTGAGCAACAAAATGCATTTCAATTGATAAAGGAAAAACTAACTACTGCCCCCATTGCTCTCATTGCCTAATTTTTCGAAAACATTTGAAATTGAGTGTGATGCATCAGGAGTAGGTATTTTTAGGTGTATTAATGTAAGACGGAAGACCAATTGCATATTTCAATTAAAAGTTGAGTGGATCAACCCTTAACTATCCTACTTATGATAAGGATTTATATGCCCTAGTTCGAACTTTTCAAACATGGCAGCACTATCTATGGCTGAAAGAGTTTGTGATTCACATATATCATAAATCTCTTAAGCATCTCAAAGGACAATACAAGTTGAGAAAATGTCATGCAAGGTGGGTAGAGTTCATTGAAACATTCCCATATGTGATCAAGTACAAACAAGGTAAGGAAAATATAGTTGCAGATACTCTATTGCGAAGGTACGCTATGCTTTCAATGCTTGATTCTAAATTGCTTGGTTTTGATTATATCAAAACCATTTGTATGCAAATGATCATGATTTCTATTAAGTGTTTAGAAGTTGTAGAAGTGGTAAGTTTGGGAAATTTTATTTACAAAATGGATTTATTTTTCGAGAAAACAAAGTATGCATTCCCTCAATCTTCTTTGTGTGAGTTACTTGTTAAGGAAGCACATGCTGGAGTACTTATGGGACATTTTGTGGTAGCTGAGACTATGGCGATAATGCATGAGCATTTTTTTGGCCTCACATGAAAAAGGATGTTGAGAAAATTTATTCTCATTACATTACATGTAAGGAGTCTAAGTCTAGGCAACAACCTCATGGCCTGTATACTCCTCTTTCGATTCCTAATGCACCTTGGATTGATATTTCCATGGATTTCATTTTAGGATTACCAAGAACTAAGATCCTATGTTTGTGGTAGTTGATAGGTTTTCGAAGATGGCACATTTCATTCCATGTCATAAAACCGATGATGCACCAAATGTTGCTAATTTGTTCTTTAGAGAAGTTGTCAAATTGCATAGTATGCCTATAAAAATTGTTCTAATCGCGATTCTAAATTCTTGAGTTACTTTTGGAAGATCTTATGGGGTAAATTGGAAACCAAACTGTTATTTCAACAACATGTCACCCACAAACTGATGGTCAAACAGAAGTAGTAAATAGGACATTATATACTTTATTACATTTTATAATAAAAAAGAATTTGAAATCATGGGAAGATTGCTTACCACATGTTGAATTTGCTTATAATCGCTCTGTTCATTCTACAACTAAGTTTTCACCATTTGAGATTGTTTATGGTTTCTATCCATTAACCCCTCTAGATCTAACTCCACTTCCTTTAGGTGAGCTAGTAAATTTTGACGGAAAGAGAAAAGTAGAGTCCATGAAAGAAATGCATGAGAAGACAAAGATTCACATTGAACATAAGACTAAAGTTTATGAAAAGCAAGCAAACAAGGGTCGCAAATGTGTCATTTTTTAACCTGATGATTGGGTCTGGCTCCATATGAGGAAAGAACAATTTTTGGAACAAAGGTAATCAAAACTTCTTTCTAGAGGAGATAGACCATTTCGAGTGTTGGAACGCATTAATAATAATGCTTACAAGCTAGAGTTACATGGTGAATATGGCATTAATGAAAGTTTCAATGTTACTGATTTAATGCCCTTTGATGTAGGTGATAAAGAAACAGAAGATTTGAGGACAAATCATTTTCAAGAGGGGGAGAATGTTGTGAGTTCGACTAAAGAGAATAGAACTTACAAGTCCAATCAACCGAACCTGCAATGGAGTTGAACAATCTGTCATCAAATGAGATGAAGGATCATTTGAGACTACAAGAGTGCCCAATCACAATACTAAGGGCTAAAAGATTCAAAGATGCTTTATATGGGTTGATTAAATAGATTGTAGAAAATTCAAGTAGAAGTCCAATAGAAGAGCCCAAGAAAAGCCTAAGAGAAGGTTCAAATTTAATTAATAAAGATAGATTTATTAATATAATAAATCTTTTAGGATATTAAACAATAATATTAGATATTTAGTTAGTGAAGTTCAGATTTTTAAGTAGTTATTTAAATTTCCTAGATATTTAGATTAGATATGGTTGGCATGTAACCATAAGTTCCTTATTTTTAGGATATTCAGTGGTTATCTATGCCTATAAAAGGCATACTCCACAGCATTTGAGAGACACTTTTGGAAATTCAATTTTGTGAGGTTTTATCTTCTTTCTATCTTGAAAAAACATTAAACTTATCAGGTTTTTACCTGTGATGTTCAAGCAATCAAGACTTATCACCCAAGGTTTTCTAAGAGTTCTTTTTAGAGAATTTGGGTGTGGCGTCTACATATCTCATATCTTGTTTCTCACATAAACAAGATATATTCCATCTTTTCATACTTGCATCGTGAAAGTCTTGGGGTCTTTGCCATATTTGGTGTAGGGTGTCGTCAGCATATTGGCGGGGTTCACATCACTTGTTCTCTTAGTTCCTTTCTTGGGAGTCATCTGAAAATTTTAAAATTATCCATATCAGTTACTATGTTCTCTAGTCTTGATAATGTATTCGATAAAACAGGCTCTAATACCACTCAAGTTGTCACGCCCTGACCCCGTTTAGTTGGATCCCCATGAGGAACTCGCCACTCTCTCAATTTATTAAGGATTTTCCCTTTCTTTTAAATTGTGAGGAGTAATGCGTCCATTATACTTGTACTTTTCCTATAATAACATTAATCAAAACTGAATAATTTAAATATACATATGTGTCTTACAAGTTTAGCTAGTGAAATGTCTCTAGGTAGGTTTTTTCCTCGGTTACCTAAAAATGGGTAAAGGGAGGGGGTGAGTTTGACAACTCAGTGAATGGGTGTTTGAAATGTGAGTTTCTATAAAATAGTTTGAATTGGAGTGTGCCAAACTCCTTATTTTCTTTAAAATCATTCCTTCCTTGAATTCCCGGTTATTCAAATCCAATTTCCTCATTATCCACAATCGGTGTATTTAAAAATTAGCACACGCCCTTCATTATGAAGGGATCACACATTCACAGGGCAGCTCGTCCACTCCACCCACTTGTGGTGTTGGAGCAACTTTACCGGCCACCTAGATAGAAGTCCGTCCACTTCTACCCTGGAAATGAGTGGTTGTTCACGACATCCAACCATCAAACCAGAAAAGCAACTTTGTGTCTGTATGAGGACAAAGACCTCATCCTGACCCCACCCTAGTCTCATGCACATGAAGCTACGTCGTCTAGTATCCCCTGGGATGCATCACTACCCCTCTTGGGTGTCTTGATGGTCTCGAACCTCAAGTGCATGCACAAACAATAAGTTTTACACAAAGCCATTAATCTTTGGTGTCACTAGTCTAATAGTCCCGACCCTTAACTCGACCTACAGCTATTTATCTAGATAGGTCTGTCAACCTAGTCCTGTCGCACTGCTGCCAGTCCATCAAGTATGTTGGTCATGTCTTGGTACCATGGCCAAATCACATAATTCATTCATTTAGAATTTTCATGGCTTATCATCATCTTTGTTTACGAGCTCCTGCATGTGTCAACTGTCCTTGGGCCCACTGTACAAGATTTTCAAAGTCGGACATTTTAGCCCCCAAGTTCCAAAATCGAGGCCTCTAGCCTAAATAAGCTATTCGAGCTCTCGTCAAGAAGGTATCCCAAAATTTTTAAGTAGTGGCACACAGTCAGGGGAGAATACTTCTGAAAAAATAACATTTTACTTGTCCATCACACCAACTGAGTGTGATGACATCTCCGCTTACAACCGGTAAATAGGTTTTTTACTTCCTTCTAGGAAGTTCAACATACCAACCGGGTATGATCTACTTACAACCGTTAAGTAATTTTTCCGTGAATTTCTCACATCACCCCAACCAGGCGTGACATTAAAATTTCCACTTAGCAGTGTTTTTCCTTTCCGAGATACTCATCATCCCAACCAGGTATGATGTAACAAATCTCACTCACCCGATGAGTGTAGTGTATTCCTCTTGATCAGCTTTTTGCCTCCACACGAGCTTATCCTTGCTGGCATTTCCGGTCCTTCATGCTCCTACACGATTTGGACATCCTTTTTTTATTAACATTTGGCATAACAGCCCTAATTCCTCATGTATAAGCAAAATGCCCCAAACTTTTTAATTATTTACATTTAGGTACCTAAAGTTCTTTTTCTTTAACTTTAGGTCCCTAATGCAAACTTTTCCCCAAAATTGAGTCCCAAAACTTCTAAAATTCACTTTGGGTCCTCAATTTATTCAAAATCACTTAAGGGGTTCAAGTTTCTCAAATTTCCAATTTGGTCCACAACTTTTCAAAAATTACCATTTTGCCCCTACTTTACAAAAATGGCAATTTGACCCCAATAATTTCCAAAAATTGACCAATTGGTCCTACAACATCTTTTTCATGGTCGATTGGCCCTCAAATTTGGAAATTGCACTTTGGTCCCTCAATTTTATGAAATTCTCAAATTTCCCCAAAATTTTCCCAATTTTCCCCTATCAAACTGTTTGAATTTGATTTCATCAAAGTGATCATTCAATCAGGATTATTTGATCCAATTGAAGGTATGGATGAGTTCCTACACTTCCACGTGATTTAATGGAGCTTTGAATCGCATCATTTAGGTCTCAATTGTGCTCAAACGGAGTTTTGTCGAAAAACTGAACATAGAGATAGAAAGTTTCGAAAGCTTACAGTCGGGGGTGCGATAATCCGAGCCTTCGATTGAGGCAGAATCCTAAGGTACTTCCTAGGATCAAGAATTACAACAATTCATACTGAATTGAGGGAGAATTTGGTTAGTGAACTTTTGTAGGTTCTCTCTCTAACATTGACTTACCTTTCCATTCTAATTTAGTCGTATGAGGGTTGTGGAAGTGTTGGGAGGGCTTAGTTTAGCCTAAGGAGAGCCCAACTTGGTCATTTTTAGCTCGGCTGAAACAGGAGAGCTTCAGTCCACCGAAGCTGTTTCACTATTTGATTATGCCGGCATTTCTCTAGCGATCACTGAATCAAATGGTGACCACCATCGGGTAGCTGACTTCTCCCCAAGTCTAAGGAAACCGACCTCGACTTCTTTAGCTTAGAAAAATGCCCAAGTCGGAGCTCTGGTTCGAGGTTCATTGAAAATTGGAGCAGTAGAGAGAGAGTGAGAGAGAGGAGTTTTCAGGTGTTAGGAGGATGAATGAGGAGGAGCTCTTTATATAGGAAGCTTGGGGACTACTTAGTCGTTCGATTAGCGCCTTTTTGGCGATCATTCATGACATGAAACTCCCTGAACGGAGACTTTTCATATTTTTCGGCGTTGCTCGATTTTCCAGCGAGTGAACAGTGCAATCATCTGAAGGAAGAAGACAACACTGTTCCGAACCAGACTAGACCGATCCGAACCGGGTTCAATGCTTAGACCAACCGGTTTATGTCCAATTCGACCAAGTTTTTTAAAATCAAAATTTTCTAAATTCATTCTCTATCCAATGGTGGCTTCAATTCTCTAATTTGAATATTTTAAGTCACCTAGAAAAATAAATTTAGAAACTGGTTTAATAGTGGTTCAAACCGGTTTAATCCGGTTCAAGTTCGATTCACCTAAACCGGTTTGGTTTTCTCTTCCAATTCATTCTAAAGTTCTTTTCCATGACTTATGTGACTCTTTAGATCAATCGAGATTTATAAATTTTTCGATTTGCCCATTTCTCTACCGGTTACGGTTTATAAACTGACTCGATTTTCTATTTGAAAATAATCGGTTTTTTTCCTAGTTTTCTTATTATTAAAGGACGGGATTTACACAATCAAATCGGGTCAAAACGTGACACGTATGACTTGGTCATCCCCCGTCCACCTCACACTATGGTATATTCAAATCTCTCATAGGTCTCGTGTGACCTAAAATCTAATACATCACACCCACCTTATACCTCATATTCTAGTCAACCCCAAACGTCAACCCTACCTCTCGTAGGTGTCCTGTCAATATCTCATCTTACAACACAATGCAAAGCACAAGCGTACAAAAACGGTCACTTCATCTACTATCATAGATGTTGAGCAAAAAAACATTTACTATCATAGAGACCGACCTCTTCACTCATCATAATGTATATAATATGCATGCAAAAATAAGAACATTATATTGTATCATAGTGAAATTATTTATCATTTATGTGCCTTCTTTAAAAATTTTATTTAGTAGTTTAGAGAAACTCAATTGATCAAGTTGTTGAATTAATTTAACAACTTTTTCAAGGTTTGTTTGTTTTTCAACTAATTGGTTAACGATATTCATTTAAATAGGATGAAAAGGTATGGTAATCCTTTGGGAATGTTAGGACAATCCATTTTACATTATCAAATTTCTTGCCATAAGAACACTCCATATTCTAATTAATAGATGGGAGAGATCCACTTTTACATTTTCCTACTTAAGCTAACAATTTACTAATAATTTTTTTACATCATCGAGTAACAAAAATAATATTTTATGTCTAATTTGACGCACCATTGATGATATGTTACGGCTTGAGTTGATATCTTTATTTTATGGTTTTAGTTGATATATTATATTAACCTAGAAAAATTGATTGTCCTATGTAATATTTTGAAAATATACTAGAGTATCAAGTTAGTTTAAAGTTACGGGAAGCATGAATAAAGCAAGGGAATAATTCTCGTATTTGATGAGAAATTTTCTTAAATAACGTAAAGTATTTAATAAGATTAGGGTTATTGTGTTATTTAAGTGTATTTTCTATGTAGGTGGAGTAAAGATAATCCCAATATATTTTTTGTGGTTTTAAATGTATCCATCTTGACAAAATTCTAGGTTATTTTGTATTCCACGAGATGATATGAATGATACTATTTTCTATCATTTAAATTTTTACTTTTTCAACTTCAGTTGGTATATCATCGGTTAAATATTGTATTTTTTTTCAATTGATGGCAAGTGAATTTCAACAGATGTAAACAATTGTTCCTAAATTTATCTGTATATTTATCAAATTATTAAAAAATTTGGTCCATTTGACTAAAATTAGTTATTTTTTTATGAAAATAGAAGAAATGTTAATAACTAACGAAAAAGTAACCAATAGAAGGAATGCCACTGGTTATCAATAAGATGTCATTTAAAAATAACGGTAAGAGCGAGAAATGATGAGAGATATTTAGGCGCCCCTGAACGAGCCATCAGAATTTCAAGAACAGGAATGTTGTAATAATCGGAAAAGATAGATTAAAAAATAAGCACGGGAGCGAGATGCGAAAACAATCGAAATAACTCTACTATGATAATATAAGCAACTTATAAATTATATATGGATGTCACTATTTATAAGCTAATAATAAGATAAAAATATAATATTACTATATAATGTTAAGATTATATCGAATATTTTAAGTATTTAAAATAATATTATAATAATATATATTTATTATTGTTCTCGTTAAATTTAAAAATATTATTTTTTTTTCTAAATATGAATTAAGAGTAATGATTGAAGGCTGGGTTGTTTTCATGTATAAGAATAAAAATTACTTTAAAAAATATAAAATTATATCCAAAAAAACCCAAAAAAACATACGAGTAATTGTATCTTTTTTTTTCCAAAAACACAAATAGCTTAGTGCATATATGCAATATGACAGGATCACTTGCAAATAATGATGTATACTATTACTTCTTTTTACTGTATAAACCATCTTGTGCATCCATGAGAGGAAGAAGAAGATTATTTTGTCATGATTACTATAGGTTCCAACTAGATGTATCCATTTCAGAGGTTAAAGTTTTTCTAAATAGATTTTCTCAATTTACGTGCAATGAAAAGCCTGAATTCAAAATTTTATTCGAGAGAAATTTATTATATCAACAATTACTTGTATCGATTCAGTGCAACTTTAAAGGCATGCATGATGCACCCCTTTTTTTGGTGATTATTATCTGTAAGATGAAATAAAAAAGAAAGCTGCAAAAAGAGAAGATTTCAATCTTCAAAAGATTGATCACCACTCCCCTTTTTTATTTTCTACTTTTGTGGGTACTGCAGCAAGACCATGTGTACCACACCACCATCAATATACAGCAAAATTATGAACCCAAAGCCAAACTCATAAATGCTCCTTGTATTTTTTTTAATCTTTCCTTTGTGTACTAGGACAAAAAAAATATAGAAATACAATGGTATGATAAAACACCCAATTGGATGGATTCAGTAGATGGGTACCCCTACTCTCCAACAAAAGTTTTGGTTTATTTTTTTACCATTTTAGTGGACAAGGATGTTAAGCACCCAATTAATACGTTTTGGTTCAAATAATCTGATATGTACGGTTTCCCGTGTGTTAATTTCGTACAGCGTCTAATGGTTAAACATATCATATTTACTGCCTAAACTTTAGTTTCGTCTAAAATTCAATTACCAGATTGATTTTTTTCTAATTTACCAAGAACATATTATGTGAAATACTGATTAGCATGCAATCCCACTAATTTAATATTGTAATATAATTAAATATTATTATCTAAATAAAATATTTGTAAATATTAATACCACTCATATATATATAAGATAACATTTAGCATGTGACTTAATACTAAAAATGGAGAAATATTTGATTAATCTTTATATATATTTTTTATATTTTTAATATTTAAGTATTATATATATTTTAAGTGGTTTTTCATTATTAAATATTTTAATAAGTGATACTTTTAGTTTATAGTTTTTAAGATTTTTTAAAACTTATATATTTAATAAAAGTGATATTTTCAATCTCATTTATAAGGGTTTTTATAAATGAAAATATCTTTTTTTAAAATATATATTATTTAATTTATTTTTTAAAAATATATAGTACTAAAAATATCATTTTTAAATAAATAATACTGAAAACATTATATTAAAAATTCAAGAATATAGTACTAATAATATCATTTTCCCGTATTTATTAAAATGAATTAATTGATTAAAAATATTAAAAGGGTGGAAATGTTATCTATAATTTCATCACAACCTTGTACAAGGGAGAATTTAAGTCTCGCCAAGGAGATTGGTCAATTCTTTTGTTAAGCGATCACGAGCTCCTTTGTTTTCAGGAAAAGTTGACTAGATGTACGAAATTTATATTACATATGAAAAATAACCCATACATAGAACATTCATTATATATAGAGAGAGAGGTAATGATGCCATTAATTTTATATATTTTAGATTTCTTATAATATATCTTTAAAAATATTTTTTAGCTCTATATATTAAAAAATTGCACATCTAATCATATAATAATTTATATATATTTCATAAAAATAATATTTTCAATCATATAAAAATCTTATAAAATGACCACACCTACTACTAAGATAAAATATATGAAATTTAAAATAATATTTTTAGATATATATAATTGAAAATATTATTTTTTAAATATGTATGGCTAAAAAATATGGAACTCAACAAATATATATATATATATATATATATATGGAATGAGCTCTTTTATTGACTTTATACAACAACAAAACCAACTAGTTCTCACTGGTGACTCGGTCTTATTCTGATTGAGAGTGATATATATTGTTTCATTAAATAAGTATACATTTTATTTTGGTCATAGAGCAGAAATTCAAAAATAAAGTTCATAAAGGTGAAAGTGGGAAAAAGAAGCACAAGCAATATTAATTCATTCTACTTCTCCTTTTTATCGTCATAGTTTAAAGGTATATTTTTGACGAATATGAATTTAAAAAAAAAGTTCATGTGCGAGCAAAGAAGAGGAGATTCGAAGATGAGCAACACGCCAAAAACTTGGAAGAGAGACAGCATTTCATTCCCTAAGTATCTCAATAAAGCAACAATCTGTCTGTCTCTCTGCCATATTCTTTGTATATTTTATTTTCCTTCTCTCTTCATTTTATTTTCTATACATTTCTTATAAAACAAACTCGGTGAAGAAAAACTAAAGTGATAAAAAAAAATTGAAAAACATATATGTGAAAATTTGGCCAGGTAGAATGATCAACTTGAAAGCAAATAGGTCTAAATGAGTAAATAGTATATAATAACACACTTGATTCTGTATTTTTAGATTTTTTTTATTATTTGAGCTATATATTTTTTAAAATATTTTTTTTTACATTCCAATATATTTAAAAATGTGTCATATTCCTAAATATATGAAACATAAAGTATCATTTTTAAGTACATATAATTAAATAAATATTCTTAAAATATAGAAGTAAATTATTAAAAATCTAAAAAAAATAATATTAACCATAAATTTGTCCCAAGCATAAATACTAATATAATATATAGTCTGGCATTGATCCTTTATTTTGAGAGCCCATAGTTTTTCATATATGCAATTTTTTAATGCGTTATTTACAAGAGCACGTCTATTACTCAGTGCAATTTGGCATTCCTGCATGGGCACGTTCGTTCATCAGAATGAAAAGATAGACATGACCGAAAGAAAATTCATATAGCTAAAGGAAAAAAAACAGTCTTGCTCTTTTTCCTCTATCAATTGAATTCACTTACCCTGCACTCTCTTCGCTGAAAACGCAATGCACAGTAAAGAAGGACAACATGAGTAGGTAAATCATTGGGGAAATGTCTGGATCTTTCAATGGGTCGAGTAATTTACTTTATTTTTATCTAAGAGGGTGAGAGAGATTACTCTTCTTGCAAGAAAAGTATCTACTTTTTCCATTATTCTTCTTCTTCAATGAATTGGAGATATTCAAAAGGGCAATTAGTTCTTCCGCCGGTAATTCCTTCCCGGAGACAATCATTCTGTAGGGATTTTAGCAAACAGAAATTCAACAAAGCGCGTGGTGGATGTGTTTTGGAATGACTCTCTGAACTTGGGACAACAAGAGGCCCACAAACCTCCCCACTACTAATCCTACCTCAGGGCTCGCTTCATTTTAACATGGGAAAGCAAAACAAAAAATATACCCATAGTTCTTCTCCACGGTTACTATAGTGTTCTATCGACCATCCTTTGGCTAACTTGAAAAGTGATGGATGATTTTGGCAAAAAAATAGGGTAATAATATTATTAATCATATATTTTTTATTTTTTTATATTCTATTCACATATTTTAAGAAATATATCTTTTAATATTATATTTGTTGTTTCGAAAAGTGTCAAATTGATCACATTTATATCAGATTTTAAAATTTTAATAGTATTAATGAACCGTTCAATGAGTTCCATTACACATGACATGACATATATAAAAGAAGATCCAGATGAGGGAATTATAGCACCCAATCATCGATCACAAGCCTGACTCCAAATCCGACAGGGACTGAGAGAGCTTTATGCAATAAATGCGACCCCATTGAGACTAGACAGCATATGCTCTGCTCCCCCTTTTATCCTCCCTTGAGACCCGCCACCTAACGGGTGCCTATCGGAAATAACCGACCCTTATCCCCACTATGCGCGCCTATTAACCCGTGGGTCCGGCCAGGCTATGGCGAGGTGCGCGGATTAGCCCCGCAGGGACAGATTGCGCCAAAAAATCCACTCGGCAGGTGCGGGCCGGATGGGTTGAAATCCACCGTTTATTATTTAAATCTTACCACTAAATGTCTTACGAAAATTCACCATCAAATTAATGTCATTATTAGACTGACTATGAAATAATGAAAATTAATGGAATAGAATATTATTTTATATATTTAAAAATAAAATTTATCAAAATATAATCAAGTTTACTATTTTTTATATTGTAATTAATAAAAATCGCTTTTCCAATGCATTCTCATTCTATTAGTTTCATTCTTTCGTATTAAACATAACATAAGAGTCTCAGTTCTTCTACTATTCTTCTTATTATTTTTAAGAGTAATATTTTTAATCCTATCTTTTTAAATTTTTTTACATTTGACTTATATATATATATATTTAAAAAAAAAATTTCATTCACGCATCATTAAAAATATATTAGGATTCATTTTATATATTTTAAAATCATATATTTTAATAAAATGATACCTTCGAATTTAAAGCAATATATATAATTTTTAATATATTAAAATTTAAAAGAATATTTTAAAATATATAAAACTTAAAAAATACTTTTTAAATGTATATGAATAAATTATTTAATGCCAAAAGGCAAAGATATATCGAACTGAATATGTTATTATTTTTTCTTCAATAATTCTTCCTACTTTTTTTTAATTGCTTTTATGCTTTTCAACAATCGGGTAACATTCCAAGTTCCTTTTCGATCAAGAAGCACAAGTGCTCAAAGTTGTTCGTCATGTCTTGCCCACTGTTTTACCTTTTCCTAATGGACAATAATTTCTCTAAAATTTAAATCTTCTCGCAATAAAAAAATATAGTAAAGTCTTCAATGAAATGCTTAATTGCTCTTCTTTACATAATATGATTTATTTTAATGAAAAATAAATTTTAGTTAGATGTGTGTTATTTAATATATTTATAGTAATAAGTGACATAACACTTGAACAATTAACTTTTTCTGCTGTAAATTTGTGATTAAATAATTCAATATATTGAATACTCTTTAAATATAAGACATAATAGATCATTGCAAATTAACAATATCATACAAAATAAATTGTACGATTGGATAGTTAGCTACATAATATTGTGCAATGGATATATATTGGTACTTTGATAGTCTCTTTCTTTTGGGGGCTGTCAACTATGGACGCCCACTTCCAATCATTTAGCAACATCCTAGATATATATCAATATCCCAAACAAGGTATCCACTATGTAAGACTAATAAGACAATACATCAACTAAGAAAGAAACTTGGTGCACTTTCGTTGTTATTGAATGGATGGATGGTTCTATATATCTTTTTATTTTTTACACTTAATTCTTATAATTTTAAAGGAATTTTTCATTATAGATGATTAAAAAAGTGATATTTTTAATCACATATATTTAAAATATTTTTTAAATTATTATGATAAATATGATATTTGTAATCTTATAAAATTCAAATGTATTAGATTGAAAATATTATTTTCTCAAATATATAAGACACAAAAAGTCATTTTAAAGATATAAAACTGAATATTTTATATCTTTAACTATATAGAAGAGAAAATAATATTTTTAAAAAGGATAAAATACAAGAGTAATTCTAAAACTTTTTTTGAACGAGTGCTCAAATTTATCAATGAGTTTTTTTAATCATAAAACTTGTAGCATGAGAGGCACCCCTATAGCTTCACTTAGGTTTGAGAGTACGGGTGATCCTTTGGATTAGATCTGCTTGAAAAAAATTAAAATGATTTAAATTTTAATAAAATTATTTTAAATTTTTTTTAATAGTAGCAATCGATTTGACCTGTTTTATATATCAATTTACTCGAATCATATTTATTTAAATTTAAACTATTTAATTCAAAATTAATTTGAATTTGAATTTATTCGATTGCTACTATTAAAATTTCAACCCAAATTTCAATTTAAGCATATTACTAATTTTCTTTAAACACGATCTAAATTAAAATCTGTCTAGTTTTAATTTGGAGTCCGATCTTATAAACCCAATATCAAATGGACAGTGGGTATGTGTCTGCTTGCAATCCACCGAATCGAGTCTAAGTGGGCTCCGTTCCTAATTCCACCCTCCTACAATTGCCCCTTGATTAGATAGCTACCAACCATTGAGCCTCCTAGAGTCCCATGTTAGGTGAGCATGGCTTGAGAATGGCCGATAAGGGCTCTCACGTCTCCTCTATTTGATTCCTATAGGCCTATAGGAGTCCCCCTCCTCAAAACCCTTCATATTTCTGAGGGGAGGGTTGGCTACATCCGTGCCCTGCTGCGGCTTGCGGCTGCCTCTCTTTCTCCAAATTTTTAATTATTTCAAATAAATCCATTATATATATCACCAATGTTGTGTTTGTTAAGTGGTTTACTTAATAAACTATATTCAATGTCCGATGGCCAAAGTCCAAAAAATCTAAAGTTTAAGAACCTGGTGCACTGACACATTTATCAACCTCATAATCAAGAGATAGTAGGATGATTCTTATTATGTAACACATGTTATGCATCCTTTATAACCAAAAAGAGAAAATGCAAAAGTAATAACTCGGGAGGGGAAGCCATTTAGTGCTAAAATGTAAGAGACTGGTGGGATGTTAAAGTTAGGGTAGGGTATAGTTACAAGACAACGTCCAAAGAAAAGTGAATAATTTCAAAGGAAAAGGAAAAGCGTATGAAAGTGTGTTCCTCACTTTCCCTTTTCTTCTCTTTTTCCTTTTCCAATTTCAATTTCCTGCGTTGATTTTTAATTAAAATAGCCTTATCCATATTGTCATAAGTTAATTGAGATCAATAATATATAATACTATAATATCTTGATAAAAACTAAAACAACCTTCTACTAGTGAGAGCTATCATTAGTTCGAATTTTAATACAATGGTATCTAATACAATATTACATATATTATTTAATCATGTGATTGAGTAAGATTTCATTAAATAAAGTTATATATGCTCTTTAAAAAAATAAAAATTTATATATTTAAATAGTTCTAAAAATTACATGACAATTATGCAGTAAATCTTGTTGATGTATTTATTATGGAGTCATACCACATACTGGTTGATTGGTACGATGAAAATGTAATGGAACATTGTGGAATTCCATGTGTGAAATTTGAACCCCAAACCTTATCAAGAAAAACCAACTTTGTTGGGCTATTTTTGTCTCTAATCCCAATAAAATGCCTTTCCTTCCCTTCTCACCTACCTTTTTCTTTTTTCCTCCTTTTCATGAAACTATGCACAATTTATCGGATGATGATGGAGTGCAGTGAAGAGAAGCTTTCGTGAGATCGATCACAGCATCAACCACTTTCGATCATTCAGCTTTAGTTTCCACTATTTGACTGGTGGAAAGTCGATGAGAGGACCGTACTATACATCGAGGGTTTATGCGGTTCGGGAATACTATACATATGTGATGGCCATATCACCAATTAATTAACCTACTAAAGTAAAGAATGATTCCATCAATGATAAATTTCTTCATTCTCAAATGAAAATCTGCTCATACTAGGTCCTCCACGTGCATCCTGTCATTCTATCACCACTCTAGCAAGTAATTCCTTTTTTATCTTACATAATTACCGTCCTAAGATCCAAAACTCAACGTATGTAGTTATTTTGAGTGAGAGCTTTATATTTTAAAAGTAGATAATTTAGTCAAGACATAGATGCACATAAACATCATAATGCAAGCTATTCCAGCTCTTAGTCTCGTTACTTCGTTCATATTTTTATTGACGATCCAACTAGCTCGATCAATATTTTTTGTTATTAAATTATAGATATAAAATGTGATTATAAGAGAGTATTCTAAACTAATAAATAATTGAATATATATTTATTTAAAAGTTATAAATTATAATTAGTAAATTTTTTGTAATATTATTAATTTATAATATTTTTTTATTTATTAAAATTTAGCATAATATTTTTAATACCCGAACTGATGTATAACATGAATACATGTATAATTTTTATACTCATATTCAACCATTATTTATAAGAAAATTATGATTATTCATTTTTTAAAATAGGAGAAAAATGAGTTTTAAGTTGGGTATTTTTTTTATAATAGATTAGAGCATAAATTAAGTTTACCATCCCTAATTAAGTAAAATGCGAGTAAACTAGTTCCGATATTATTTAATAAAATATTGTGAGCAAATAAAATATTATATCAATATATACTTAAAAATTATTATTTATAATTAATATAATATTTATAAATTTATAAAAATTATTTATTTGATCTAAAATTATTTATATGATCTAAGTTGACATAACAATAATAAAATCTATAGAATCTTATTAATGACACATTATAAACCTAACTTGTTTATTGTATAATATTGGTTGGAAGATGATACACAAATAACCCTCACTAGCTTCCTAATTAATATTGAAGACTTTTGATGTCCTTAACCTAATCCTCCTTACCAAAGTCATCCAGTGGGAGATTTATTAGGGAAATGGAAATGGACTAGGTAACATAACTTATAATCCAACTCATATGTTTATGTGGAAAGTTTGCCACATCCAATACTCTTCTTTTATAATTATATTTAACTGAATTATATACTTTTTTTTTGTAGATGAGTATTAATAGTACCCAACTAAAATTGCTACTCTATCATAATTACTTCAAAAAGAATATTTTAAAAAATAATTGTCTCTCAACAAAGGCCAATGTTTTATTAATGATTTTGATTTCAGTTAATATATTCTTCATTATGTTAGAAATTTTTTAGAAATGCACTTATACAAGATATGGTAGAATGCCTCAGTTATAGTTGGCTCTAGAATTGATTGGTATTGAAACCATGGCAGAATGAGTCATGTTACCTTTTAAAGAGAATATGTAAGCTTTCACCTCAAGTTGGGAGACTTGGACTACCAAAAACTTGTTCGTTCAATGGCGTGAATAAATTTGTTGACTCAAGATCCACACTTCTGTCAAAGGATTACATGATAATTTCATATGTCTGAGTACTATGCAAGGGAATAAAAATCTCTTCATATATATTGTTTGGTACGTACAATTATATCTTTCTTTGTTAATGTAACAATAAAAAAAGAAAAAATATATGATTAATTTTATATATTTGAGGTTTTTGACATTGATTCATTGTATTAAAAATATTTTTTTAATTATGTGTATTTAAAAAATATTTTCAAACATGTCTTTGAATATGATTTTTAAGTCATTTATATTTGAAAAAAATGAGGGTTTTATGAAATATTTATGTAAATTTAAAAATTATTTTCAAAGATATAAGATTAAAAGTGACATTTTTAAATATATAATATTCAAAATATAAAACTTGAAAATATAAGACTCAAATATAAATAAATCCAAAAAATAATATGCAATCAGCATATTTATCAATTTTTTGTCATTTGATAGATCATGTGAATTTTAATATTTAAATAATATATTTAAGAATTTCTATATTTCAAGTGTACAAGTCCTAAAAATATGATTTGAATAAAATTAAAAAGATTACAAATTCACAAGTCCATCCACCAAACCTGCAATTAAGTTAAATAATTTGTTAGAAAATGAGTTAAACAATTTGAGATCAGAAGACTGCCCAATGATAATGTTTGCTTATGATATTCAAGCAATCAGATTTATGACAAGTATTTTTTAAGAGTTTTTCTTAAAAAATTTGGGTGTAACATTTATATCCATAAATTGGTGTATTCCATCTTTTCTTATTTGTATTATGAAAGTTTTAAATTTTTTTACTATATTTGATGTACAGTGTCGTCAGTATATTGACAGAATTCGTATCAGTTAGTATCAAATCAAACAGTTGCACGAGAATTTACATCTTTTTATATCTAGTTCTATTTATTTTATTATCTTCTACCATTTATATTTTCTATATAAAAAACAAAACAAATCTCCTTTTCTTCTATATAGTTTTTATTTAGAAGAAAATCTCATTTTATTTTATTTATTTTTTTCTTATAGTGCAAAAAAAGAAAAAAAACCAAAAAATTCGTGCAAAAAAGTAGAAAAAATAAAGTGTAAAAAAATAAAGTGTAAAAAAATAAAAAAGGAAGAACTAAAAAAAAAGGCACAAAATTCTATCTGAGTTCCATTATTCTTTCTTGTCATTTGAGTATATTTATTCATTATGCTTTATGTGAGTTAAATTCTTCTTTATTATAATTTGAGTATATTCGTACCTCACTTAAATTATTTTAGAATAGCTTTTGAAAACCTTTGAATTTGTCTTAATTATTTTTCAAGTTGAATTGATTCATAAAAATAATTTATTTTTAAATTCAATTAAGATTGAAAAAAAAACATACGAGAGGAAAAATTCAAGAGCATTTGAATCTAAAAGAAAAATTTATTTGAGTGAAAAACACGAGTGATTGAGAAAAATACGTAAGGGAGCGTTGAGAGGTTCTTCTTTTGTTATAAAACATTTGTAAGAACTCATGGTCTAATGACGAGTAGATACACCAAATGAAGAAGATTACCCACAACCGATTCCAAACTTATAAATGAAAGCTATAATAAGTGAAATGAGATGGTTGATGAAGTCTCAATTGAAGTCACTTCATGTGCGAATTGATCAATTGGAGGAATGAGTGTGGGGTTCACGTCAACATACCCCTATTGAACAGCAATCTTGAAGCTTTCAATTCATGTGTTTTGATCCACAAGAACTCGAGAAGTTTGATCAATATGCTCATAGAGAACGACCACGAGTTGATGACAACCTGGACAATATCAAGTTGAAGATATCCTATTTTTAAGGAAAAACTGATCTAGAAGCGCATCTTAAATGGGGAAAGAGGATGAAGATAATTTTTGATTGTTATAATTATTCGAAGATGAAAAAGGTACGACTTGCTGCTGTCGAATTTACTGATTATGCTATAATATGGTGTGATAAGTAGTTGGTGAAGGACAAAAAATGAAATCATGAATGCCCTATGGAGTCTTAGGATGAAATGAAAGTGATATTGCGACGACGATTGTTCCCATCCACTATCACCAGGAGTTATTTTGTAAACTCAAGAAGTTTACCCAAAGATTTAAAAGCATCAACGAATACTTCAAAAAGATGGAGATTGCGATAATTCGAGCTAATGTGGAGGAAGATAAAGAGGCAACAATGACTAGATTTTTCAATGGTCTAAACCATGAGAGAGCTGACGTAGCGAAAATGCAATATCATCTCGAGCTGCAAGACAAGGTACAACAAGCTATCAAAGTCGAACAATAAGTGAAGAGGAAGAGTTTACATAAAAGGGGATTAAACAATAGTCACTTGAACTCATGAAAATTATCCTCTAGGAAAATTGAGATTAAGTCAACTCAACCTCAACATGCTCCACCAAAAGAGACAACAAATTAAGTTGTGATCCAAAAATCAGGTAAGAACCATATCACAACTCCAAAATCTTGTGATATTAAGTATTTCTGATACCAAGGTAGTGGTGACATTGCAAGTCAATTCCTAAATAAGCGGGCAATGATGGTCAATGCTAATGGAGAAATTAAGACTGATGATGAAGAAGAAGACATTTATAAACCCTGTCCTCTCGGACCAAGGAAACCAGAACAGAGAACGGGAAATTTCTAAGAGAAAAACCCCGTCCGTTTAGCACCTTAATGACACTTATTGATGGCCTAAAATGTACTGAATGGAAGCGTTTCCTTTCTGCCGGCACTGTTCAATTTTTTGGCGAATGAATAGTACTATCATCTCAAGGAAGAAGACGACACTGTTCCGAATTGGATTGGATCGGACCGGACCGAACCGGGTTCAATGCTTAAATTGACAGGTTCAGGCCCAATTAGACTGAGTTTTTCAAAATTAAAAATTTCTAAATTCATTCTCTATCCAATGATTGCTTCAATTCTCAATTTGGATGTTTTAAGCTACCTAGAAAAATGAATTTTGCATTCGGTTCAATGATGGTTCAAACTGGTCCAAATTGGTTCAATACGGTTCAGATCCTGTTCACCTAAACTGGTCTGGTTTTATCTCCCAAATTGTCCTTAAGTCCCTTTCCAAGGTTTTTATGACTCTTTAGGTCACTTAGTAGTTGTAAATTTCCCAATTTGCCTATTCTCTAGTGGTTGGGGTTCATGAACCGATTTTGTTTTCTCACTTGGGTTGACCGGTTCTTTCCCGATTTTCCTTAACTCCAAAGGATGGGGTTTACAACTTTCCCCTCCTTTTAGGAGTTTTATCCCCAAAACTTATTCAACATCTTTCACATAGTAAATAACTTTCCTTGATATCCACTTGCAGTTTATCGACATACAACCCTTTCGGTTATTTTCACTTAGCCTCTTTATAACACACAAAAAAAATGTTTTCTGTTCCCTTCCCATTACTTACTCCTTCCATGGACCTTATTTTAGCTAAGCATACATTTCCTAAAAGTTTAAGGTTATATCCTTAAATTCACATTATTCTTTCCTTAAAGCATAATTTTTTTTCTCTTGATGTTCTTTACTCAAGATTTCAGGATTTAGGGAGTTCCAATATACTCACTCATTCCTGTGTATAGTTACTTCCTTTGTCATTAAAATCCATAGCTTGGGGTCCTCTCGAGCACCACCTACTCACTTCATAGACTTCTGCGTTAACTTCTTTTATCCAGTTTTGATCCTTCTTATGTTCTTCCTTAGTTCTAGTGGCACCCTTTTCTCAAGGACTTTCTTTTCTTTTAGTCAACTCTTATTCTCTCTAAATCACTTTCAAATTCTTATAAGAGTTAATCTCTTTTGGTTTTAAGTGTCAATTGCTTACTTTGATAGCTCCCTTATTTTAGTTTTTGCTCTCTATCTTGTCCTTTATAGTAGAGACGTTCACCTTAGAAACTATATGTTCAACTTCCTTATCATTTATTTGAAGTTTTCATTCCTTTCTTTCTTCATACCTCTTTCCTATATTAGGGTATGCATCCTTTTAAACTCTAACTCATTCCGTGTATTCCACACTAGGTCTAGTCGTCCTCTTTTTAGGCTCTATCAATTTGAGAATTGATCACTACCAACCCTGATGTTAGTGATCCTTTACTTAAATCCCCTTCCTAACCAAGGTGTTAACTTTTGCAAGGTTCTTAGATGTGTTTTCCTCTATTTCATCTTTTATGGCCAATCCACACTTTCCTTACTCGCACGACTTCCTTTAATGTGTTTTTCCTGCTTACACATTACTTGAACTTAATTTGCTCTTTGGGTTCTCCTGAGTACCCTTCATTTGTACTTGATCTTTCCATCTCGACCAACATGTCATGAATGAATTTATCTCTTCTCCATTTCTATTGATCCCATTACCTTTTAATTGGAACACTTTTATCCTTCCAAGGTTTCCTTCCTGTTTTGCTATTTAGGAAAATCTAATTTCAAAAGGTATTCCCTGATGTCATCCTTTTCTACTTACATTACTATTAAGAAGTTACATGAACTTCATCTTCATTCTCCTTTCCTTCCTGTATCCATCTATTTCTATAGATGGAATTCACATCTTCCTTGCTTTAAGATCTCATGATCATCCTATGAGAGGCTTACTCAACTTTCTTTTGTGTTGAGTTGGGTCGTTAATCCAATCTTGTTTGTTGATTTCTTTAAAGATTTCGCTTTCATCATTAAGTACCACCTATTGGGCCTTTCCATCTTTCCCTTCTTTACTGGAGTTTAAATTTAAAATTCTCCCGAGGGTCAGTTCATTACTTGCCTCAATCTCATCATTCTCCTAGTTCTATGATCTTGAGGCTATCGTCTCTTGAGTCGTGTTGTTTTTAATATCCATCTCATTTCCCTCTTTGAGACGTAATGTTCACTACTTCCCAGTCCATTTTAGGGCGTCGTTTATTCTTCTCGGTTATTTTGTTATTACCAATTTATTTCCATCATCTGGGTCGATCTGAAATCTTTATTTGGTTTCTCTGTTCTTTTGAAAGTAGATCACACCTAGCCATCAAAGTATTTTCATAGCCGTCTGTCTCTTTTAATAAGGTCCTTATTCTGGCTTTTAGTCTTATGACGGTTTGTTTGTTGGTTACTTGGGCTTGGAACTTACTCCATTCCATGATTCCACTTCCTATCATTATCCTTTCTAGGGACTTCTGTTATGAGTTTTTCACTTTAATCTCTTTACTACTCCTTGAAAGTTCTTCCTTTATTCGTTTCTTATACTTACTGATCTTTGTATGGCTATTCACTCTAGATTTCTTCCCTATTTTCTATTCCTTTTTATTCCATCTCTTTGCTTCAGAAAGTTCCCTTATTATTATTGAGTTCCTATGAACTTGTATCCTAACTATTTCCAAGTACTGGTATTATTCCTGGGGTTTTCTTCCTATCGTACTTCTTTCCTTTCCCTTTTCCCCTTGTCTTATCTAAATTGACTTAACATTTTTAGTTCTCCCTTTTCTTTCTTACTTTCTTTCGGGTCAGCTTCCTTTCCTGTGGTTTTCCTTGGGATAGTTTAATTCTTCTTATTTCCTTACTTTTATCCATAGAGTCTTTCCTTAACTCCTTAGACTTTCACCAGTCCCATACTCTTTGATGCTCACTTCCCCTATTCCAGACTTCTCCTTCCTTAGTTAGGATTTATCTTCCGTGGGTGAACTCTAGTAGTCTCTTCTTTGCCAAGTCTTATTGTCCTTTCCCTAGAGGGTAATATTACTTTAAAGGTTTGGGTTAACTAGTAATAACCCATTTTTTTCCCTCTCTTAGGTGATTTCTACCCCTTACTTTGATTGCCAACTCGTTTGTAAACCCCGCCCTTTTGAGCTAAGGAAAACTGGGAAGGGAACCAGTCAAACCGAGTGAGAAAACCGAACCGGTTCACAAACCCGATCAATTGTTAATTAGAAATTTAGGAATTTACAACTCCCAGGTGATCCAAAGGGTTCATAATACTATGAAAAAGAACCTTAGGATGAATTGGAAGAGGAAAATTAGATCGGTTTGGATGAACCGGGTCCAACTGGATTGAACTGGTTTATGAACCGAGATGGTTCATGAACCAGAATCGATAGAGATCGGGCAAAAAAAAAGGAATTCAACTCCATTATACTCCAAAGAAATTCATAAACTTTGGGAAGGAACCTTAGAACAAAGTGGGAGAGAAAAACCAGACCGGTTCGGGTGAATCGGACCCGAACAGAATTGAACCAGTTTAAGAACCTAGTTAGTTTATGAATCGGAATCGATAAAGAGATGGTAAACCGGGAATTTTATGGACCCTAAGTGACCCAAGGAGTCACAAAAGACATGGAAATGGACTTGTGAAGGAATTGGGGATGAAAACCAAACCGGTTCTGGTGAATCGGATCCGAACCGGTTCAGACCAGTTTGAACCACTATTGAACCAAATCCTAAATTCATTTTTTCTAGGTGGCTTAAATAATTCAAATTAGAGATTTGAGGCCACCATTGGATAGAGAATGAATTTAGATGAATTTAGAAATTTTTAGATTTGAAAAACTTGCTCCAATGGGGGGGTGAACCGGCCGGTTTAAGCTTTGAACCCGATTCGGACCGGTCCGGTCCGGTTCAGAACAGTGTCATCTTCTTCCTTAGGATGACATCACTATTCACTCACTGAGAAACTGAAGAAACGCTAGTGAAGAAGAAACGCTTCTATTCGGGGTGTTTCAGGTCTTCAATGTAAGTCATAACAGTGCCAAACGGACGGCCAACAGGTCCCTGAGCTCCGTATATAAAGAGCCCCTCCCCATTCATCCTCTCCACACCTGAAAACTCCATTCTCTCTCAACTACTCCATTTTCCGGTGAAGCTCGAACTAGAGATCCGACATTGGGTCTTTTCTAAGCCAAACAAGGCGAGGTCAGGTTCTTTAGAACCGGGGAGAAGTCAGCTACACGTTGGTAGTCTCCGTTCACTTCGAGGGTCGCCGGCGTGATGAAACAGTGAAGCAGCTCCGACGGACCGAAGCTGCCCTTTATTCTTTTCTTATACTTACTGATCTTTGTATGGCTATTCACTCTAGATTTCTTCCCTATTTTCTATTCCTTTTTATTCCATCTCTTTGCTTCAAAAAGTCCCCTTATTATTATTGAGTTCCTATGAACTTATATCCTAACTATTTCCAAGTACTGGTATTATTCTTAGGGTTTTCTTCCTATCGTACTTCTTTCCTTTCCCTTTTCCCCTTGTCTTATCTAAATTGACTTAACATTTTTAGTTCCCCTTCTCTTTCTTACTTTCTTCCAGGTCAGCTTCCATTCCTTTGGTTTTCCTTGGGATAGTTTAATTCTTCTTGTTTCCTTACTTTTATCCATAGAGTCTTTCCTTAACTCCTTAGACTTTCACCAGTCCCATACTCTTTGACGCTCACTTCCCCTGCTCCAGACTTCTCCTTCCTTTCCTTAGTTAGGATTTATCTTCCTTGGGTGAACTCTAGTAGTCTCTTCTTTGCCAAATCTTATTGTCCCTTCTTTGGAGGGTAATCTTACTTTAAAGGTTTGGGTTAACTAGTAATGTCCCATTTGTTTTTTCTCTCTTAGGTGATTTCTACCCTTTACTCTAATCCTTATTAGCATACTCTTATTGTTTGAATTCATCAAAGAGACCCAAAAATTTTATTAGGAAATTTAGACTTTCATTCATTTAAGAAATAGTTTCTTGCCATACTTGGCTTATTACATAGATTTTCTACCCCCTAGTTCCTTGGGGTCTTAGGCTGGGAGTTGGCCTTAGAACAATTGTGGGATTCATGATCAGATGGCTTTGAGGAACTAGTTGGAGTTCATCCATATTCCCTTATGGGATGAACTTCATGTATGGCCTCCATATGAATGGATGGATGGATGGATGTTCACAACATCCGACCCTCAAACCCAAAAATCAACTACGTGTCCATATGAGGACATAGACCTCATCCCGACTCCACCTTGATCTCATGCGCATGAAGCTACGTTGAGCTTCCTTGATTGTTGGCACGACAAATTGCCATTATCTCCACCATATCGTCCAGTAGCCCTTAGGACGCATCACTACCCCTCTTGGACATCTTGATGGTCCTGAACCTTAGTGTATGCACAAACAAAGTTTTCCATAAAGCCATTAATTTTTGGTGCCACTGGTCTAACAGCCCCGACCCTCAACTCGACCTGCAACTGTTTTCTAGACCGGTCCGTCGACCTAGTCCTATCGCACTATCGCCAGTTTATCGAGTATGCTAGTCCTATCTTGGTATAATGGCCAAATCACATTATTCATTCATTTAGAATTTTCATGCCTTATCATCATGTTTGTTTACGAGCTCCTGATCTTGCCAACTGGCCTTGGGCCCACTGTACGTGATTTTCTAAAAATTGAGCATTTCAGCCCCCAAGTTCCAAAACTGAGGCCTCTGGCCTATATGAGCTATTCAAGCTCTCGTCAAGAATGTCTCCCAAAATTTTTAAGCATTGGCACGCAATTAGGGGAGAACACTTCTAACAAAATAAGTTTTCTACTCGTCCATCACACCAATCGGGTGTGATGACATCCCCGCTTACAACGAGTAAGTGGGTTTTCTACTTCCTTATGGGAAGTTCATCATACTAATCGGGTATGATCTACTTACAACCGTTAAGTAGTTTTTCCGCATATTTCTCACATCACTCCAACCAGGTGTGATGTTAAAATTCCACATAGAAGTGGTTTTTAATTTCTGAAGTACTCGTCGCCCCAACCGGGTATGATGTGAATAATCCCACTAACTCAAATAAGTGTAGTGTATTCCTCTTGATAGACTTTTTGCCTCCACGTGAGCTTACCCTTGCTAGCGTTTCCGGTCTTTCATGCTCCTACACGATTTGGACATCCTTGTTTATTAACATTTGGAATAGTAGCCCTAATTCCTCACTTATGAGCAAAATGCCCAAACTTTTCAATTATTTACATTTAAGTCCCTAAAGTTCTTTTTCCTTGACTTTAGGTCCCTAATGTAAACTTTTCCCCAAATTGTGTCTTGAAACTTCTAAAATTCACTTTGGCTTCTCAATTTATTCAAAATCACTTAAGGGGTTCAAGTTTACCAAATTTCCAATTTGGTCCCCAACCTTTCAAAAATTACCATTTTGCCCCCTTACTTAACAAAAAAGGCAATTTGACCCCCAAAAATTCCAAAAATCAATCAATTGATCCTCCAACATCTTTTTCATGGCCAATTGGCCTCAATTTTGGGAAATTGCACTTTGGTCCTTCAATTTTTTGAAATCCCCAAATTTTCCCAAAATTTCCCCTTTTAAACTGGTTGAATTTGATTTCATCAAATTGACCGATCAATCAAGGTTAATTGTTGAAATTGAAGGTAAAATTGAGTTCCTACACATCCATATGATTCAATTGAGCTTTGAATTGCATGAAATGACACTAGAATGAGCTTAATCGGAGCTTTGCCGGAAAGCTGGACTTTGAGAGAGAAAGCTTCAAAAGCTTACTCTCGGGGATGTGGTGGTCCGAGCTTTTGAACGAGGTAGCTAGCTCTCATCTTGAGGTTCCTCCTAGGATTAAGAATCACATCAATTCATGTTGAATTGAGGGAGAATTCGGTTAGTGAAGTTTCACCGGTTCTCTCTCTAACACTAATTGGAAATTACAGAGTGGAGCCAAATTACCTTACCTTTCCACTTTAATTCGGCCGTTTGAGGGCTGAGGAGGTGTTGGAAGAGCATAGTTTAGCATGAGTAGGGCTCAATTTGGCCAGTTTCAGCTCGACCGAAATAGGGCATTTTCGGTCTAGCGGAGCTGCTTCACTATTTGATTATGCTGACGCTTCTCTGGCGATCCTCAGATCGAATGGTGATCACTATCGGGTAGCTGACTTCTCCCCAATTCTAAGGAACCCGACCTTGCCTTCTTTGGCTCAAAAAAACCTTATGTTAGAGCTCTAGTTTGAGCTTTGTCGGAAAACTGAATAGCTAAGAGCGAGTGAAGTTTTTAGGTGCGTGGAGGATGAATGGAGAGGGAATCTTTATATAGGGAGCTCAGGGACTCTCTAACCGTCTGTTTGACAACTTAATAACACTCATTGATGGCCTAAAATGTACTGAACGAAAACATTTCCTTTCCACCAGTGCTGTTCATTTTTTTGGCGAGTGAATAGTGCTGTCATCTCAAGGATGAAGACGACACTATTCCGAATCGGACCGGGCTGGTACGAACCGTGTTCAATGCTTAAACTGGCTAGTTCAGGCCCGATTCGACTAAGTTTTCAAAATTAAAAATTTCTAAATTAATTCTCTATCCAATGGTGGCTTCAATTCTCCAATTTGGATATTTTAAGCTAACTAGAAAAATGAATTTAGCATCCGATTCAATGATGGTTTAAACTGGTCCAAACCGGTTCAATCCGGTTCAGATCCGGTTCACCTAAAACGATCTGGTTTTCTCTCCCAAATTGTCCTAAAGTCCCTTTCCAAGTTTTTTTATGACTCTTTGGATCACTCAAGAGTTGTAAATTTCCCAATTTGCCTGTTCTGTAGTGGTTGAGGTTCGTGAACCAGTTCGGTTTTCTCACTCGTATTGACCGGTTATTTCCCGGTTTATCTTAACTCCAAAGGATGGGGTTTACAATTATCCATTATTAGGGCTTTTAGAATTTGATAACATGCTTATTCTTAAATGGCCATACCCGTGTCCATCGGCCTTAGGCCCACTTGTATTATCAAGCCTAAGCCCTGGAATTAGCTCTTAAATATTTTATGTAGAGTCACCAAGTCAGGGGTGGCTAATTCCGAGAAAATCGTTTTTGAGGCAAAGCCATCATCCCAATCAGGACTGATGTTGTAAACTTCCCACTCACTGTGTAACAGCGGCATGATCATCCTGGTGTGACCTCGCTTCGTGGTGCCCTCCCTTGCAGCGGTACTTGGGCAATCCACTCTTACATGGTACAAGTATCCATATCAGGAGACTTGGCATAAGAGGCCGCAAATTTTCGTGTTTTTGCACATACGTCCTCCCATTATGCCTTAATTTCGTTTAGGCTCCTTAAAGTTTGTATCTTCACAATTAGGTCCCTTGTGAAACTCGCCCTCTCGGACCAAGGAAACCGAGAAAAGAACTGACCATTTTTAATGAGAAAACTGAGTTAATTATTGAACCAAAAAATAGTAAATAAGGGTTAAAATGGGAAATGGGAAAATTCCAAGTGACCAAAAAGTAATAAAAATCATGGGAAAGAACCATGAATTAAATTGGATGGGAGAACGGGACCGGTTTAGGGTGAATCAGATCTGAACCGGATTGAACCATAGTGAACCTGTTCAATAATTCATTTTTCTAGGTGGCTTAAAAATGTCAATTTCGAAAATTGGGGCCACCATTAGATAGAAAATAAATTTAGATGAATTTATAAATTTTTAATTTTATGAAAACCGATCAAATCGGGCCTTAACCGCCTGATTTTTGAATTCGGGTCACTGAACCAAGTTGGACGAGACTAGTCAACGGTTTAACTATTCAACAAATTAGACCGTTCAATGGACCAGACCGGTCAACAGTCCAGCTGGTCAATAGACTGGACCGGTCAACAATCAGCGAGCGCCAAATTTGTAGCCACCCAGGCATGGGCAGCCAATGAGAGGCTGCCACATGTCCGTTCAATGGTCAAGGGACGACCGGTCAGCGTGCCACACAGACGTGAGCAGCCAATGGGAGTTTGCCACGTGTCCAGTTAACTGGTCAATGGCTGACTCGACAGTTGAGTTGTAATGCCACATTAGAAAAACCAACCAATCATAGTGTGCCACATGGCACACCCTCTACATCATCATCGTCATCCTGAGGCAATTGACAGAAGGGATAGAGAGAGGGAGGGCGATTCCTCCGATGACCTGGGAAGAGCTCCGGTATGACCGTCGGCGGCTGAGTCCTATGCCGACTGGTAGCCCGGTCAGTTGTTGAGCTCCCTATATAATGAGCACCCCTCCCCTCCATTCGTTCTTAACATCCTACAAACGAGCGAAGAAGGTGAAGTAGTCCATTTTCTTGCGAGTTGCAAACTAGAGCTCTGAGAACGGGGTTTTCTTCAACCTCAGAAGCTACATTAGGTGTCCTTTGAACCGAGAAGAAGTCCTCTACTCGTCTACACTCTCCCTTTGACTTGAGGACCACCAGAGAAGAGCGGGGAAGCTCAAACACTACAGTCACTCCATGACAGTCTGTAACCTAAGCTACTTGAGCTTCATTTGAGCCATCCTCAGGCCAATTCCATCCAAATCAAGCTCCCTAGACCACACTTAGAGGTGCCCCAACCTTCCTGAGCTAGAACGGTAAGTCCCTTTCGCCACCCTTTGCCGAAAAATACTATTCATAATGGTCACGTCGCTTTTATCAGGTGAGTGGGATTTCCAGCATAATTCTCGGTTGGGGGTGATGAAAACCGTTTTAAGTTTGAAAATCATTTTTCCAGGAATGGTCTCCCTTGACTACATGAAACTTCTTAAACATTTTGGGAGACGTTCCTAATGGTAGCTAGAATTGCTCTAATAGGCTCGGAGCCTCAAATTTAAAAATGATAGTGCTTGAGGCCCAATTTTGAAAAACTCATGAAGTGGGCCTAATGCTAGTTGGCACAGGTTGGAGCCCGTAGATAAACGTGATTATAAGAACCATGAAAAATTTCATAAAACTGGAAATTTTGTGTGAATTATCTCGGGACCAAGACATGACTAACAAGGCCCGATGGGCTAGTGGCAGTACGTTAGGACTAGGTCGACAGACCGGTCAGACAAACAACTATCAACCAAGTCGAGTGTCGGGGCTATTGGACCATTGGCACCAAAGATCATGGTTAATTATTCAATAGCTTTTGTTATGCATGCATGAGGATTTGAGAGCATCTAGATGCCTTAGAGGGGTAGTCAATGGGTCCCAAGGGCTACTGGATGACCTGGATGAAATAAGGGCAGGTTTGTCGTGTCAGATAATTATGAAGCACTGGGAGCATCCGACGCACTAAGACTGAGGAAGTAGGGGAAATGAGGTTTTGTCCCACAAAGTGGACACGAAGTATGATTCATGCTTGAGGGTGAGACAATTGATGCCCACTCAAACTCTGGGTAGAAGTCCGTGACTTCTACTCAAGTGGACGGTAAAGATGCTATGTACTACGAACGTGTGATCCCTTTCTATGATAGAAAGTGTGTGTGAATGTTTGCTAAATGCCTCCCGAGCAAGGGAAAGTGCTAAAAATAGAATGAACTCATATCACAGTAAACTAAAAGATAAAATGCTTTTATAAATTGTTTGTTTTGAAAACTCATTCCCTAACCCTCGCTCACGGAGTTGTAGAAACTCACCCCTCCCCTAAACCCTTTTTAATGAGAAACATCTCATCAAGAAAAGTAGGAGCTAGAGGAGCAAGACAAAGGTACCGTGAATAGGTAAATTATTATTCAAATGTTTTGTAAATTTTGTATTGGAAAACATGTGTGCTTCTACGCCTTTACCTTCCTCTCTCTACTTGGTAGGAATACTAAGTTAGTACACGGATGGGTGACGGGTTGATCACAGGACTACGACCAAACCGGGTCGGAGTGTGACAATCCTAATCTTCCTTTAATCTCAATTAAATCCCTAGAACTTCCAATTATCCCTCAAAGGTCCTTAGTTTTTCCTAAAATTACCAATTGTTCCTGAATTTTTCCAAAATTGCCAATTGGTTCTTAAATTTATGAAAATTTCCAATTGGTCCCCCATTTCATCCAATTTGCCCAATTGAACCTCAACTGGTTGTTAATTTCATGGAAATCCCCCGAATTTCCTTAATTTCCAATTTGGCCCCCAATTTTCCCAAAATCCCCAAATTGCCCAATTTTTCAAAAATTGTAATTTTGTCCCCGAAACATCAATTCATAAAATTGTTCATGAAAACTCAATCAATTGTCCCCATTCATGATCCAAATTGTCTTTCCCATGTCTTACTCGTCATTTCAAGCTTTGAATCACTTCATTTGGCTAAAAAATGAGCTCAAACGAAGCTTTGGAAAACTCAGTCTAGAGTGAGAAAGTTTTGATATCTTACCGGTGAGGGTCCAGTGATCGGAGATTTTGCCGTCACTAAATTGCTTTCCTCATGGGGGATCCTTCTTGGATCAAAACACACCTCAATTGGTGGTCTGAGTAGTGGAAATTTCTCGATTTAAATTTTTACTGAAACACACTATGAACATTATTTTCCTACGAAAGGCGGTAGAGAGGACTTACTATCTTAGCTCGAGAAAGGTTGAGGCACCATTAGGTGGGGTCTAGAGAGTTTGGTTTGGTTGGAAGTGGTCCGGGGATGGCTCGAATTTTGCTCAAGTAGGTGGGGCTGCTGACCGGTCGAGGAGCAACGACACTATTGAGCTTCCTTGCTCTTCTCTGATGGTCATTGGGCCGAAAGGAGGGTGTAGCTGGGTAAAGACTTCCTCCCAGTTCTAAAGACACCAAATGCAACTTAAGAAGTTGAGAAAAGTCCTCCTTTTGGAGCTCTGGTTTGCTGCTTGCTAGAAATTGGGACACTTCACCTTTTTCACTTGATTATGGGATGCTAAGAACGAATGGAGGGGTGCTCTTTATATAAGGAGCTCGGCAACTGACCGGCTTACCAGCCGAAATAGGACTCAGCCTCCGACTCAACCGTTGGTGGTCTTCCCCCGCCGCCGAAGGAATCTTCCTCCTTCTCTCTCTATCCTTTCTATTAGTTGACAGAGGAAGATGATGATGATGTGGCGCACTGTAATTTTCCAACTCAGCCACCGCGTCTGCCATTGACCGGTTGACCAGACATGTGGTAGTCTCCCATTGGCTACTCGTATTTGTGTGGCAGATTGACTAGTCGTCCACTAACCGTTAACCGTACATGTGATAGCATCCCAATGGCTACCCATGTCTGTGTGGCTACTAACTGGGTGCCCATTGTCTGTTGATCAGTCTAGTCCGTTAATTGGCTAGACTGTTGACCGGTCTGGTCCGACTAGGTTTGGTGACTCGATTTTGAAAATCAGCCGGTTTAGGCCCGATTCGACCAGTTTTCTCATAATTAAAAATTTCTAAATTTATCTAAATTTATTTTCTATCTAATGGTGACTTCAAATTTCCAATTGGACATTTTTAAGCCACCTAGAAAAATGAATCATTAAACTGGTTTACCATGGTTCAATTCTGTTCAATCTGGTTCACGTCCGGTTCACTCTGAACCGGTCCAATTTTCCCATCCAATTCACTTCATGGTTCTTCCCCACGAATTGTTTTTGACATTTTGGTCACTTGGCATTTTCCAATTTCCTATTTTAACCATTCTTTACTATTTTCGGTTTATTTGACTCAGTTTTTCTCATGAAAATTGGCCGGTTCTTTTCTCGATTTCCTTGATCCAAGAGGATGTGTTTTACATAATACATTCCCTAGAGGGATACTATCGAACAAAGGGTAGTGATGAAGGAAGAATACGTCCCATGGAGGGAGCCCCGAAGGAGGACCCCCTAACGTTCGGTGGAAGGTGAGGACCTCTCCAACCTGAGACCTCGATCCAACCTAGGCCTAGGAAGAAGCCGAAAGAAACTTTTGGGAAGACTATGCTAACTATGTGAAAGTCTTCCATAAGTTACCCCCAACTTGAAGTGACCCATGCACTGTGAACCACATGCAGTGCACTTATGAATATGAGGCCACTATTCTGGACAAATTTGGGATCGACATTAGCCACAAAGTAAGGTTTAGAGGAGCACCAAGTGCATCATCTTCATTAGAGTATGAAAAACCTAGTATGAACCCTTACACTTGGTGTGGGATGTACCACGGAGGCGCTTGCCCACTGATGAGATCAACTAGGCACATCAGTATGGCTGATGTAGAGTCCCGCAACCCACTAGTACTAAAACTCTAGCTTAGTTAATATGGGGTGTTATGATGGTGGATGATTGGTAGAATCTTTAATTCGATTGATGTAATAAGCCATAATTATGGCATGATTAAGTAATAAAAATTTCCTTGATTTCATGCTTGTACAAAGAAAATAGAAGGATTGAGAAGATCCTTGACACTAGTCACCCATAGATAGACGGAAAGAAGTCAAGTACCCCATGAAATAACACTAAGTTTGGATATTTAAAATCCTTGACAAAAAGGATGAAACTTGACCTATAAGATACTCTTGAATAAGGAGGCCAAGAAGAAACCTAAAATCTTAGGAAGACGTCCGTGGGGAAAATGTACATGATGTACTCGCAAGATTCAAAGAGGGATTTTTCCCAAGGAAAGGGGTAAATAAGGAGGTGACAATAAGGGATGCCATAACAAGCGGACGAGTCGAGAGTAGGAAATCCTAGGAACAAGAAGGAAAAGTGGCAAACCCTAATCCAGAAATAGACATTTAGAGGATAGATTAGCCCATCTCCGCTTAATAAAGCTTAAGGCATGTTACAGAATCCCCAAGGGAGAATGTGGAAATTGGGAAGTCCTTGACTTGGAATTCCAAGAAGGGCTCGGGGATACTGAGAGAAAATCTTCTAGGAAGGGCAAAAGAATTTGGATGCGAAAGTTCATGGATAAAGACCTTTACTCCGAGCTGTGGAAATAGAGGACATGACTAGAGGGAACTCTTCCAAGTGGGTCTAAGGAGTCGATAAGTAGACCATATGGAATTAACCTAGAATGAGGTACTACAAAACAGACATAAGCAAGTGAGGATGGATTAGAGAAGGAAAACCCTCATGTAGGGGCACCATCAAAGATAAGGAAGTGTACACATATGTTGGTAAGTCGCGTAGTGATTGGAAAACCCGATTGTTGGAATTGGGAACACTGATAAGGAAGTAAGTAGAGAACGAAAACCCAAACGATCATGATAGGCATGATGCCTAAGGAAAATTGATATGATGGGAAGAATTGTGCGAACCAAAAGTGAAGGGTGGAACACTCTAACAGCAAGAAAAGAAGAGCATGATGATACATCTAACATTGGAACTAGTGAAGAGTCTACACTTAAAAAGCAAAAAGTCAATTGAAACGTGCCATGCTACAAAGGTCGCGTAGGCTCACAAATTTTGTGAAGGTGTGAGGAAAAGTGTTTATGTATGATGAGGTCGAATAAGAGACGTGAGTAGGCCGAATACTGATAATAAAGATAGAATAGAGGACAAGAACAATACAAGACAAAAATGGGACAAAAAGCTCAAAAGGACGCTAAGCTAAGGACTCATAATGACTGAGAGAAATGATCAACACTAGGGCAATTAGACCTTTCAGGACCCCCAATCATGAGTCCTTTATGGAGTCTTAGAATGAAATGAAAGCGATATTGTGACGACGATTTGTTCCCATCCACTATCACCAGAAGTTGTTTTATAAACTCAAAAAGCTTACCCAAAGATTAAAAAACATCGATGAATACTTCAAAAAGATGGAGATTGTGATAATTCGAGCTAATGTGGAGGAAGATAGGGAGCCAACAATGACTAGATTTTTCAATGGTCTAAACCATGAGATAGCTAACATAGTAGAAATGCAATATCATGTTGAGCTGCAAGACATGGTACAACAAGCTATCAAAGTCGAACAACAACTAAAGAGTAAGAGTTTACATAAAAGGGGATTAAACAATAGTCTCTCGAACTCATGGAAATTATCCTCTAGGTAAATTGAGATTAAGTCAACTCAACCTCAACATGCTCCACCAAAAGAGACAACAAATAAAGTTGAGATCCAAAAATAAGGTAAGAATCATATCAGAACTCCAAAATCTCATGATATTAAGTATTTCTGATGCCAAGGTAGTGGTGACATTGCAAGTCAATGCCCAAATAAGTGGACAATGATGATCAATGCTAATGGAGAAATTGAGGCTGATGATGAAGAAGAAGACATCTGTAAACCCCGTTCTCTCAGACCAAGGAAACCAGAGCAGAGAACGAGAAATTTTGAGAGATAAACCTTGTCTGTTTGGCACCTTAATGACACTCATTGATGGCATGAAATGTACTGAATGGAAACATTTCCTTTCCGCTGGCGTTGTTCAATTTTTCCGATGAGTGAACCAGGTTTCGAACCAGGTTCAATGCTTAAACTGGCTGGTTCAGGCCCGATTAGAATAAAATTTTCAAAATAAAAAATTTCTAAATGGTGGCTTCAATTCTCAATTTGGATGTTTTAAGCTACCTAGAAAAAATAAATTTTGCTTCCGGTTCAATGATGGTTCAAACCGGTTCAATACAGTTTAGATCTGATTCACATGAAATGGTCTAGTTTCATCTCCCAAATTTTCCTAAAGTCCCTTTCCAAGGTTTTTATGACTCTTTGGGTCACTCGGTAGTTGTAAATTTCCCAATTTTCCCTTCTCTATTGGTTGGGGTTCGTGAATAAGTTTGGTTTTCTCACTTGGGTTGACCGGTTCTTCCCTGGTTTTCCTTAACTCCAAAGGCCGGGGTTTACAACTCTCCACTTTTTTAGGAGTTTTATCCCCAAAAATTATTCAACATCCTTCGCACAATAAATAACTTTCCTTGATATCCACTTGTAGTTTATCGACATACAACCCTTTCGGTTATTTCCACTTAGACTCTTTATAACATAAAAAAACATTTTTTGTTCCCTTCCCATTACTTACTCCTTCCATGGAGCTTATTTTAGCTAAGCATACATTTCTTGAAAGTTTAAGGTTATATCCTTAAATTCACATCCTTCTTTCCTTAAAGCATAATTTTTTTTCTCTTGATGTTCTTTACTCAAGATTTCAGGATTTGGGGAGTTCCAATATACTCACTCATTCCTGTGTGAAGTTACTTCCTTTGTCATTAAAATCCATAGCTTGGGGTCCTCTCAAGCACCACCTACTCACTTCATAGACTTCCATGTTAACTTCTTTTATCTAGTTTTGATCCTTCTTATGTTCTTCCTTAGTACTAGTGGCGCCCTTTTCTCAAGTACTTTCTTTTCTTTTAGTCAACTCTTATTCTCTTGAAATCACTTCCAAATTCTTATAAGAGTTAATCACTTTTGGTCTTAAGTGTCGATTGCTTACTTTGATAGCTCCCATATTTCAGTTTTTGCTCTCTATCTTGTCCTTGACAGTAGAGATGTTCACCTTAGAAACTACATGTTCAACCTCCTTATCATTTATTTGAAGTTTTCATTCCTTCCTTTCTTCATACCTCTTTCCTATATTAGGGTATGCGTCCTTTCGAACTCTAACTCATTCCATGTACTCCACACTATGTCTAGTCGTGCTCTTTTTAGGCACTATCAATTTGAGCATTGATCACTACCAGCCCTGATGTTAGTGATCTTTTACTTAAATCCCCTTCCTAACTAAGGGGTTAACTTTTACAAGGTTCTTAGATGTGTTTTCCTCTGTTTCATCTTTTATGGCCAATCCACACTTTCCTTACTCGCACGATTTCCTTTAATGTGTTT
Organism: Trapa bicornis; assembly: GCA_030064425.1. NCBI lineage: Eukaryota > Viridiplantae > Streptophyta > Magnoliopsida > Myrtales > Lythraceae > Trapa > Trapa bicornis. Next base: position 9,924,822 of record CM057747.1, read on the forward strand.
TTCCTGCTTACACATTACTTTAACTTAACTTGCTCTTTAGGTTCTCTTGATTACCCTTCCTTTGTACTTGATCATTCCATCTCGACCAACATGTCTTGAATGAATTTATCTCTTCTCCATTCCTGTTGATCCCATTACCTTTTAATTGGAACACTTTTATCCTTCCAAGGTTTCCTTCCCATTTTGCTATTTAGGAAAATCTAATTTCAAAAGGTATTCCCTAATGCCATCCTTTCTTGCTTACATTACTATTGAGAACTTACATGTACTTCATCTTCATTCTCCTTTCCTTCCTGTATCCATCTATTTCTTTAGATGGAATTCACACCTTCCTTGCTTTAAGATCTCAGGATCATCCTATGAGAGGCTTTCTCAACTTTCTTTTGTGTTGAGTTGGGTCATTAATGCAGTCTTGTTTGTTGATCTCTTCGAAGATTTCACCTTCATCATTAAGTACCACATATTAGGCCTTTCCATCTCTCCCTTATTTACTGGAGTTTAAATTTAAAATCCTCCTGAGGGTCAGTTCATTACTAGCCTCGATCTCATCATTCTCCTAGTTCTATGATCTTGAGGCTATCGTCTCTTGAGTCATGTTGTCCTTAATATCCATCTCATTTCACTCTTTGGGATGTAATCTTCACTACTTCCTGGACCATTTTAGGGCGTCGTTTATTCTTTTGAATTATTTTGTTGTTACCAATTTATTTCCTTCATCTGGGTCGATCTGAAATCTTTATTTGGTTTCTCTGTTCTTTTGAAAGTAGATCACACCTAGCCATCCAAGTATTTCCGTAGCCGCCTACGTCTCTTTTAATAAGGTCTTTATTCCGGCTTTTATTCTTATGACGGTTTGTTTGTTGGTTACTTGAGCTTGGAACTTAATCCATTCCATGATTCCACTTCCTATCCTTATCCTTTCTAGGGACTTCCGTTCTGAGTTTTTCACTTTAATCTCTCTACTGCTCCTTAAAAGTTCTTCCTTTATTTTTTTCTTATACTTCCTAATCTTTGTATGGTTATTCACTCTAGATTTATTCCTTATTTTCTATTCCTTTTTACTCCATCTCTTTGCTTCAAAAAGTCCCCTTATTATTATTGAGTTCCTATGAACTTGTATCCGAAATATTTCCAAGTACTGGTATTATTCTTGGGGTTTTCTTCCTATCGTATTTTTTTCCTTTCTCCTTTCTCCTTGTCTTATCTTAATTGACTTAACATTTTTAGTTCACCCTTTTCTTTCTTACTATCTTCTGGATCAGCTTCCATTCCTTTGGTTTTCCTTGAGATAGTTTAAACCTTCTAGTTTCCTTACTTTTATCCATAGAGTCTTCCCTTAACTCCTTAGACTTTCACCAGTCCCATACTCTTTGACGCTCACTTTCCTTGCTCCAAACTTCTCCTTCCTTTCCTTAGTTAGGATTTATCTTCCTTGGGTGAACTCTAGTAGTCTCTTCTTTGCCAAGTCTTATTGTCCCTTCTTTGGAGGGTAATCTAACTTTAAAGGTTTGGGTTAACTAGTAATGACCCATTTATTTTTCCTTCCTTAGGTGATTTCTACCCCTTACTGATCCTTATTAGCATACTCTTATTGTGTGAATTCATCATAGAGACCCAAAATTTTTATCAGGAAATTTAGACTTTCATTCATTCAAGAAATAGTTTTTTGCCATACTTGGCTTATTAGAGAGATTTTCTACCCCCTAGTTCCTTGGGGTCTTAGGCCGGGAGTTGGCATTAGAACGATTGTGGGATTCAAGATCAAATGGATCTAAGGAACTAGTTGGAGTCCATCCATATTCCCTTATGGGATGAACTTCATGTATGGCCTCCAGTCCGTACCGCCTCTGTCACGCCCCGACCTGGTTTGGTTGGATCCCCGTGATCAACCCACCACTCTCTCGGTTTATTAAAGTGTTTCCCCTTATTATAAACCGTAAAGAGTAAGGCGTCCTTCAAACTTGCACCTTTTCCTGGAATAACATAAATCAAAACTGCATAATATTATAAATTTGTCATACCTGTCTCACAGACGTCTTAGTTGATGGTCTTTAATGGTAGGCTTTCCAAAATTTCTGGAAATGGGATATTAGGGAAGGGGGTGGCTACGACTACTTAGTTAATGGATTTTTGAATACTTTTACTTTATGAAAAAGATTTTTATTGGAGTGTGCCAGACTCCTTTCTTTAAAAAAACCTTTCATTTCAAATCACGGTTTTTACCACCATTTTCTTATTAATCACGGTGTGTCATCACCCAACACACATCCTTCAACATGAAGGTCAAACACACATTCGCAGGCCAGCCCATCCACTGAACCCATTTGTGGCATCGGAGCTACTTTACCAGCCACCTAGATAGAAACATGTCAACTTCTACCCTAAAAATGAGTGGATCTACGCGACATTCGAGCCTCAATCCTGAAATCAATACTTCGTGTCCATATGAGGATAGAGACCTCATCCCGTCCCCACCCTGGTCTCATGCGCTTGGTGCTACTACAAATTTCGCATAGTCACTTGGTACGATGAACTGCCCTTATACCCACCAGGTCGTCTGGTGCCTTTAGGATGTATCACTACCCCTCTTGGGCATCTTGATGGTCCTGTAATCACAGTGCATGCACAATCAATATTTTCTTATCATGCCATATAATCTGTGGTGCCACTGGTCCAATGGTCCCGACCCTCAACTCAACCTACAATTGTTTGTCTTGACTAGTCCGTCGACCTGTCATGTCGCATTGCTACTAGTTGACTGAGTATGTTGGTCCAGTCTTGGTACCATGGCCAAAAAATTCCTTGATTTAAAGTTTTATGGCATATAACTAATGTTTGTTTATGATCTCTTGTTCGTGCCAACTAGCCTTGGGCCCACTGCACGAGATTTTCAAAATCATGCATATTAGCCCCCGACCTATAAGAGCTATTCGAGCTCCCATCAAGAAGATCTCCCAAATCATTTAAGCATTGGTACATAGTCAGGGGAGAGCACTTCTGACAAAAATATGTTTTCAAATGTCCATCATACCGACCGGGACAAGGACATCTCCGCTCATAACCGATGAACAGGTTTTCAACTTTCTTCGAGGAAGTTTCATCATACCAACCGGGTATGATCTACTTACAATAGGTAAGTAGTTTTTCTGCATGATTTTCACATCACACCTATAAGTTGTAATGTTTAAAATACCACTTAGTAGTGGGTTTTCATTTTGAGGTACTTATCATTCCCAGCCGGGTTTTATATAAAATCCCACTCACCGTTAATGCCATGAATTCCACTAGACCGGTTCTTTGTATTCACGCGAGCTTGTCCTTGCTGGCACTCTCGGTACTTTGTGTTCCTACAAGATATGAACATCTCGATTCATTATCCTTCAGCCTAATAGCCTTCATTCATTCCAAATGAATGAGAAAGTCAGACTTTCATTTATTGTCAATTAGGTCCCTAAAGTTATTTCTCTTAAACTTTAAGTCTCTAATGCCGGTTTGTCCTAGAAGGACCTCAATTTATCAAAGGACCTCAATTTATTCCATTTCACAAAAGGGGTTTAATTTCCCAAATTTCCAATTTGGTCCCCCAACTTTTCCAAAATTACCATTTTGCCCTTCCTTTACAAAAATGGTAAAATTTTCCCCCAAAATTCTAAAATTTCTCAATTGGCCCTCTTATAATGCCCAATTGACCCTCAATTTTAGGAAATTGCATTCCAATCCTTCAAAATTTTGAAAATCCCCAATTTCTCCCCAATTCCAACTTCTTAACACAACCGAATTTGATTTAATCAAATTGACCAATCAAACATTTCCAATTGTTGAAATTGAAGTTGAAATTGAGTTTCTACATGTTCATACGATTATTTAGCAGTTTGAATCGCAAGTTTTAATGCCGGAACGAGCTCAAATGGAGCTTTGCTAGAAAATGAACTATAGAGAGAGAAAGCTTTGATTACTCACCGGTGAGGGCACGATGGTCCGAGCTTTCAATCTAGGCAGATAGCTCTCATCCTATAATCAAGAATCACATCAATTGATGCTGAATTGAGTTAGAATTTCATCATCGAAATTCTTCCGGTTCTCTCTCTAGCATCGGCATGAAATTGCAGAAGGGAGACGAATTGGCTTACTTTCAGTCCTAATTCAGTCGTGGGAGGGCTGAAAAAGTGTTGGGAGGGCTTGGTTTGGCATGATGAGGACTCAAAATGGCTGATTTCAACTCTGCCGAAATAGGGCAGCTTTGGTCCACCGGAGCTGCTTTACTGTTCTATCACGCCGGTGTTTCTCCAACGACCCTCGTAGCAAACGAAGACTACAGGCGTGTAGTTGACTTCTCCCCAGTTCTAAAGAACCATACCTCGCTTTCTTTGGCTCAGAAAAGACCCTTTATCGGAGCTCTAGTTCGAGTTTCACTAGAAAACTAAGCAACTAAGAGAGAGTGACCTTTTCAGGTGTGGAGAGGATGAATGGGGAGGGGGTCTTTATATAGGAAGCTCGAGGACTCCTTGGTCGTCCGATTGGTGCCTATATGATAGGCATTGATGGCTGAAAACGTATTGAACGGAGACGTTTCTTCTTTGCTAGCGCAACTTCAATTTTCTGATGAGTGAACAGTGCTATCATCTGGAGGAAGAAGTTGACACTGTTTAAAACTGTACTGGACCGGTCCGAACCGAGTTCGATGCTTAAATCGGCCGGTTCACCCCTCATTCGATCAAGTTTTTCAAATCTAAAAATTTTTAAATTCATCTAAATTCATTTTCTATCCAATGGTAGCCTCAAATCTCAAAATTTAATTATTTAAGCCACCTAGAAAAATGAATTTAGGATTTGGTTCAATAGTGGTTCAAACCGATCCAAACCGGTTCAGATCCGATTCACCTAAACCGGTTTGGTTTTCATCTCCAATTCCTTCACAAGTCTATTTCCATGACTTTTGTGACTCCTTAGGTCACTTAGGGTCCATAAATTTCTCAGTTTTCCATCTCTCTATCAGTTTTGATTCATAAACCGGCCTCAATACCTTAGCCTCACACTCATATGTGCACTTCATCCATTGAGAGAGATTGAAGCTGAATTGAGTAGGTGGGGGTACTTGGTGGATTTTAATGAAGGTGGCATATGCATCCTAGTATTTGTCCCAAGCCTCCTTCTTAGTGGGATTTCTCTCCGGTTGTTGTGGGGCTGGAGGAGGGGTTGGGCTCCTGGAGAAAGGAACAAGTTCCTCATGCCTTGGATGAGGGTATGTAATGCCTTCTGGTTCTAGTAAGGCTCACACAAGTTTTCGATAATCATCCACCATATCTTTGGGAACTCTCTTCTCGCCCTTTAGGAACTGTTGAATAGCTGCCTCCCTAGGGGTAGGCATCTTTTTCAGAGTCAGGTGTGGAGGATTAGATTTCACGACAAACTTTCTAGGGATTCTCCTTCCTACATAGTAGTTAAGGTTTTTATTAGTGTTAGGGCATAATATTGATAATGTTTCAAGGGAACTTAGCTCTGATACCACACAAGTTGTCATGCCCCAATCCAGTTTGGTCGGATCCCCATGATCAACCTACCACTCCCTTGGTTCAAGACGGGTTTCCCCCTTTCTTTAATCAAGAGCAACCAGACAAAATTTCCACTATGTTACTTGGAATAACATATATGAATAAAAATGCAAGCTTAAAAAGAAATTAAGCATACTTGATAGAGGTTAAATATTGGTATTATCCCTAGTAATTTCTTTACTCCTAAAAAGGGATAGAAAAGGTGGGTGAGTTTCTATAACTCAGTGAATGTGTGTTTGAAAAGGAATTTCAATATAATAGTTTTTAATTGGAGTGTGCCAGACTCCTTATTTTTTTTAAATTTATTTTTCCTTGAATTTCCTGGTTACTCAGAACCAATTTCCTCATTATTCACAATCGGTGTGTTTAACAATCAACACATGCCCTTCATCATGAAGGGATCACACATTTGCAGTGCATTCCATCCACTACACCCACTTGTGGTGTCAGAGCAACTTTATTAGCCACCTAGATAGAAGTTTGTCTACTTCTACCCTAGGAATGAGTGAATTTTCGCAACATCTGGCCCTTAAACCCAAAAATCAACTCCATGTTTGTATGAGGACAGAGACCTCATCCCGACCCCACCCCGGTCTCATGCGCATGAAGCTATGTCGAGCTTCCTAGATTGCTAGTATGACAAACTGCCATTATCTCCACCATGTCATTTAGTAGTCCTTAGGATGCATCATTACCCCTCTTAGGCATCTTGATGGTCCCAAACCTTAGTGCATGCATAGACAAAGTTTTCCATAAAGCCATTAATCTTTCGGTGCCACTAGTCCAATGGCCCCGATCCTCAACTTGACCTGCAACTGTTTATCTAGACCGGTCTGTCGACCTAGTGCTGTCGCGCTAGCGCCAGTTTATCAAGTATGTTGGTCCTGTCTTGGTACCATGGCCAAATTACATTATTCTTTCATATAGAATGTTCATGGCTTATCATCATATTTGTTTACGAGCTTCAGCTCGTGCCAACTGGCCTTGGGCCCACTGTACGTGATTTTCCTAAAACCGGGCGTTTCAGATCCCAAGTTCTAAAACTGAGGCCTCTGGCCTATTTGAGCTATTTGAGCTCTTGTCAAGAATGTCTCCCAAAATTTTGATGCATTGGCACACAATCAGAGGAGAACACTTCTAACAAAATAAGTTTTCTACTCGTCCATCACACCAATCGGGTGTGATGACATCCCTGCTTACAACGAGTAAGTGAGTTTTCTACTTCCTTTTAGGAAGTTCATCATACCAACCGGGTATGATCTACTTACAACCGATAAGTAGTTTTTTCGTGTATTTCTCACATCACTCCAACCAGGTGTGACATTGAAATTCCACATAAAAGTGATTTTTCATTTCCGAATTACTCATCACACCAACTGGGTATGATGTGAATAATCCCACTCACCTGATAAGTGCAGTGTATTCCTCTTGATAGATTTTTTGCCTCCACATGAGCTTATCATTGTTGGCGTTTCCGGTACTTCGTGCTCCTACACATTTTGGACATCTTTGTTTATTAACATTTGGCATAGTAGACCTAATTTGTCACTTATGAGCAAAATGACCAAACTTTTCAATTATTTACATTTAGGCCCCTAAAGTTATTTTTCCTTGACTTTAGGTCGCTAATGCAAATGTTTCCCCAAATTGAGTCCTGAAACTTCTAAAATTCACTTTGGCACCTCAATTTATTCAAAATCACTTAAGGGGTTCAAGTTTCCCAAATTTCCAATTTGGTCCCCAACCTTTCAAAAATTACCATTTTGCCCCTTTACAAAAATGACAATGTGACCTGCAAAAATTCCAAAAATGGACCAATTGGTCCTCCAACATCTTTTTCATGGCAAATTGGCCCTCAATTTTGGGAAATTGCACTTTGGTCCCTCAATTTTTTGAAATCCCCAATTTCCCCCAAAATTCCCCCCTTTTAAACTGGTTGAATTTGATTTAATCAAATTGTCGGATTAATCGAGGTTAATTGTTGTAATTGAAGGTAAAATTAAGTTCCTACTCATCCATACGATTCAATTGAGCTTTGAATCGCATGAATTGACACTAGAACGAGCTCAATGAGAGCTTCGCCGGAAAGATGGACTTTGAGAGAGAAAGCTTTGAAAGCTTACCGTCAGGGGTGCGACGGTCCAAGCTTTCGATTGGGTCAGGTAGCTCTCCTCCCGAGTTTCCTCCTAAGATAAAAAATCACATCAATTTATGTCAAATTAAGTGAGAATTCAGTTAGTGAAGTTTCACCGGTTCTCTTTCTAACACTAATGAGAAATTACAGAGTGGAGCCAAATTGGCTTAATTTTTGTGTATTTGCGCATCGATCCTCTCATTATGCCTTAATTTCATTTAGGCCCCTTAAAGTTTGTATCTTCACAATTAGGTCCCTTGTGAAACCTATCCTCTCGGACCAAGGAAATCGAGAAAAGAACCGACCATTTTCAATGAGAAAACAAAGTTAATTAATGAACAAAAAAATTGTAAATAAGGGTTAAAATGGGAAAATCCCAAATGACCAAAAAGTCATAAAAATCATGTGAAAGAACCATCAATTAAATTGGATGGGAGAATGAGACTGGTTCAGGATGAATTAGATCTGAACTGGATTGAACCATAGTAAACCTGTTAAATGATTCATTTTTCTAGGTGGTTTAAAAATGTCAATTTGGAAAATTGAGACCACCATTAGATAGAAAATGAATTTAGATGAATTTATTAATTTTTAATTTTCCGAAAATGGATCGAATCGAGCCTTAACCAGCTGATTTTAGAATTCGGGTCACCGAACCCTGTCGGACCAGACTAGTCAACGGTCTAGCCGATCAACGAATGGGACCAATCAATGGACCAAACCAGTCAACGACCCAGCTGGTCAATAGACTTGATCAATCAACGGTCAGCGAGTGCCCAATCCTCAGCCACCCGGGCATGGGCAGCCAATGAGAGGTTGCCACATGTCCGTTCAATGGTGAGGGAATGACCAGTCAGCATGCCACATAGATGTGAGCAGCCAATGGCAATGACCGGTCAGCATGCCACTAGCGTGATAACTTATTTCATAGTAATTATTTTATGAAAAATAAGGTTTGTTGTGTTATAATAGATGGGGAAGCTACGCCAATGTAGCTAGTACCATGCTTATGGAGAAATTGACATTACCAACATTAAATCATGCGAAGCCTTATTAACTTCAATGGCTAAACGAATAAGGTGAACTTAACGTAACCAAACAAGTGTTGGTTGCATTTTCTATTATAAAATATCAGGATGAAATATTATGAGTTGTGGTACCAATGCATGCATGCCATATTTTTTTTGGGATGACCTTGGTAGTTTGACGTCAAGTTATTTATGATGGATTCACCAACAAGTACTTTTTGTGATGAATGAAAGACCAGTATTTCTTTTACCATTGACTCTAAAGTAAGTTTTTAAGGATCAATTGAAATAGAAAAAAAAGACAAATGAAAATAAAATAGAAGAAAAATAGAAGGGAGATATAGCAAAGTTGAAAAAAAAGAGAGAAAAACTAGAATTGGAAAGAAAAGAGTAAAAATTGTTTTATTGCAAGAAGAAGTGAGATAAAGAGAGCTTTACTTTCATAATAGGCTCTTATTGTACTTATGTACAAGAATGCCTTTTTGAATACTAACAATCTTATCGGATCTTTGCCGAGCAATATTACTACTATTTTGCAGGAAATTGTGGATCTTTTTCCTGAGGAGATACTATGAGGTTTGCCACCAATTCGAGGAATTGAACATCAAATTGATTTTATCCCTAGAGCGACGATTCTGAATTGACTAACATATAGAAGTAACCATGATGAAATAAAGAAACTTCAACGCCAAGTCTTAGAGTTGATGGAAAAGGAGTTTGTTTGAGAGAGCATGAGTCCATGTGTTGTGCATGTGCTATTCGTACCTAAGAAGGACATAACTTGGCAAATGTGCGTCGATTATCGAGCCATCAACAATATCATGGTAAAGTATCGACACCCTATTCCTCGTTTGGATGATATGTTAGATGAGTTGCAGGGATCTTGTTTATTTTTTAAAATAGATCTTAAGAGTGAATATCATCAAATTTGAATAAAAGAAGGGGATGAATGGAAATCTGTATTTAAAACTAATGAAGGTTTATATGAATGGTTAGTTATACCCTTTGGATTGACTAATGCACCTAACACTTTCATGATATTAATGAGCCATGTCTTACATGCTTTTATTGGGAAGTTTGTAGTTGTATATTTTGATGACATTCTAATATACAACAAGACCATGGATAAACATGTAGCAAATTTAAAAGTCGTGTTAGAAGCTTTAAGGAACAATAAGTTGTTTGACAACTTGAAGAAATATGTCTTTTGTTAAGATAAACTTGTATTTCTTGGAAATGTTATAACTTGTATTTCTTTGCGTGAGTTACTTGTTAGGGAATCACATGCTAGAGGACTTTTGGGACATTTTGGGGGTAGCTAAGACTATGACAACATTGCATGAGCATTTATTTTTGCTCCCCATGAAAAGGGATGTTGAGAAAATTTGTTCTTGATGCATTACATGTAATAAGTCTATGTCTAGGCAACAATCTCATGACATGTATACTACTCTTTCAATTTCTAATGCATGTTGTATGCATCATGGTCTTTATTTGTCCTAACCCAAACCAGCCCAAGATGAATCTACATGAAACAAAAACCATATGTATGTAAACTTGGATAAGAAATGAAACCCAAGTTTGAAAGAGGGATCTAGTCAGCACCCCAATCCAACATATAATCAAATGAAGGCCATATAGATAAGCATAGTAGTATTACCAAACAAGATAAAAGAACCTATTTGACAAATAATAAAACCAACATTATATGTGAAAGGCTGCTTTTAGAACTTCATATAGTTCTCAGCAAAGGATAATGGACACATATTGATTGGAGACATGGGGTCACGCCCCAATCTAGTTTGGATGGATCCCCGTGTTCAACTCGACAAAGGATGATGGGCACAAACTAAAATGGTATTTCTACCAAAATAGACCAAGAAAAGTAAAGGATTACAAACATAAATATTTTCCATGACAAAATAAACAAAACGACTTAATAAAATTAGAAATTCGTGGTAATCCTGATGTACTTCTCAAGCTTTTACTCTCTTTGATATAAAAGATTCCCTAAAAAGGGATAAGGGAGTGAGTGAGTTTACAACTTAGAAAGTGCATAATAAGGTGACTTCTCAAGGACGAAAAAGAGTTTTTCATTTGTTAACATATAAAACCATTCTTATTTAAGGGTTTTATGGGTTTAATTTCACATCCTTTATCATGAAAGGGTTATTTTTTCATCCATCCTTTTCGAGTTTTGTTTAGCAAAGAATCACACACGCCCTTTATCATCAAAAGAATCATACTTTTGCAGAATTGTCCCCGACTGTTCCACTTGTGGATTAGAGGTCCACCCTTGGAAAGAAGCTGCAACCTCTACCATAAGTCTGTGTGAGCCCCATTGCTCATCCCCAAACTTAATTTGAAATTTCGTGTTCGCTATTGTGGGACGAGACCTCTTCCCTTCTTCCTCGGTCTCAATGTGCATGAAGGTCCAAGAGCTTCTGGACATTCTGGAACGAGAAAACTTTCCGTATGCTTCCTAAGCCATCCAATAGCCTGTAGAATGAACACTACCCCATATTGAGTGCCTCAATGGTTCCGTATCTCATCATGAACAATCAAAAGTCTTTAATTTAGACCTTTATCTTTGTTGCTATCAACTCAACGAGTTCGATGTCTAGACTTCAGCTAGGTAACTACCAACCCAACAAGTTCGACGACCGGACTTCGGCTCGATAGCTATCGGCCTAACGAGTTTGACAATCCATCCTCGACTTGGTAGCTATTTCAAACAAATTAACCATTTGTGAAAGCTTTCCATAGGCTCATAATTATCAATTTATCTATGGATTTAAGACTGTTCCCATTGAACTTTGACCCACTTCACGAGTTTTTCAAAATATGGCCTTAGGCCGGCTTTAGTTCAAAAACTGAGGCCTTAGGCCCACCAGGGCAATTCTAGCTCTAAGTAATAAATGCTTCATGCTCTCATCAGAAATATCTCTCAAAACATTTGAGTAGGTTCATGTAGTCATGGGAGACTATTTATGGAAAATGGTTTTCTAACTTTGAGAAATACGAATGTACATTCATCACCCCAAATGGGTATAATGCTAGAAATCCTATTCACCTGTATTCCGAGACTTGGTTGTCCCGGGTGGTTTCTGAGCTTGATGTGCCTTCCCTTTGCATGATCTTGTAGTGAGTTCATTCCTAGGACAAACCGGGCAATTTAGTCCCAATTAATAAGTTAATTATACTTAAGACATGTAACTATCTATAATTACATTTTAGTCCTTAAGTTATGCCTTAATACCAATTAGGTTCCTGAGGATTTTCAAATCTTCCATTTGGGTCCCTAATTTCCTCAAATTTCCATTTTGGAACAAAAATTTTCATTAGCTACAAAAAATACCTAATTTTTTTCTAAAAATTTCAATTAAGTCCCCAACATTTTAAAAATTACAATTTAGTCCTCAAACTTAAATTTCATCAATTTGTCCTTATTTCTTCCCAATTGAGTCCTAACTTGATACTAATAATCTTACCTATGTCCCATAATTCATTTGAAGCTTTAAAACACTTTATTTGACTTTGAAATGAGCTCAAACGAAGCTTTACTGGAAAATCATCCTAGAGAGAGAAAGCTTCAATTACTCATTGGCGAGGATTCAACGATCGGAGCTTTTTATTCCAATGGATTGCTCTCTTCTTGGAAATCCTTCCTGGACCAAACCACGCCTCAATTGGTGGCATGAGCATTGCGGATTTCATAATTTAGTTTTCGGTAAAAGTGCACTTTGAACAGTAATTTCAGGCGAATGGCGGTAGAGGAGACTTAATACTACGGTTTAGGGAACATCTGGACTACTTTGGGGAAGGTTTGAATGGCTTAATTTGGTCGTTATTGGCCTGAGGGTAGCTCAAATTGAGATTGACCGACTCTGGTCACTAACTACTAAGAGAACGAAGTTACTATGCTAGCTCGTTGGTGATTCTTCGGCGATCCTCGAGTTGAATGGAGTATGAAGTCATGTAGCTGACTTCCTCAAGATTCCAAGGAACTTTAATTTGCCTTTAGAGGTAGAGAAAAATGCCAAAGTCAGAGCTCTAGTTTGTGCTTTATTGGAAAATGGAATAGTTCTTCTTCTTGAGTCGTTTGATGGATGATGATGATAAATGTGGAGGAGCACTTTATATATGGAGTTTGGCAACTGACTGGGCTATCCATTCATCCATCCCTTGGCCCCAATCTTGCCTATTTATATTCTAATCGAGAGGATTTTATGGTCATCGAAGATTGAGCATCTAGCCCGATGTCCTTATCTACTAGCATTAAGAGGTTTAAGATGACATTGTGTGTGTGTGTGTAAACCCCGTCCTTTGATAATAAGAAAAATCGGGCAAATAACCGGTCATTTCAAAAGAGAAAACTAAGTCAGTTTATGAACTGTAACCGATAGAGAAAAAGCAAACCAGGAAATTTATGCTTACCAATTGACCTAAAGAGTCATAAAATCATGAAAAAGTACTTTAGTATGAATTGGAAATGAAAACCAAACCAGTTCAGGTGAACTGGATTGAACTGGTTTGAACCACTATTGAACGAGATGCTAAATTCATTTTTCTATGTGGCTTAGAATATTCAAATTGGAGAATTGAGGCCACCATTGGATAGAGAATGAATTTAGATGAATTTAGAAATTTTTAATTTTGAAAAACTCAATCGAATCAAGACTGAACTGACCGGTTTAAGCTTTGAACCCAGTTCGGACCGGTCCGGTTCGGTTCGGAACAGTGTCATCTTCTTCCTTTAGATGACAGCACAGTTCACTCGCCAGAAAATCGAGCAGCGCCGGCAAAGATGAAAAGTCTCCAGCCAAGGTGTTTCAGGCAATGAATTACCGCGATTAAGGCGCCAATCGGACAACCAATAAGTCCTTGAGCTTCCTATATAAAGAGCCCCTCCTCATTCATCCTCCTCACACCTGAAAACTCCTCTCTTTCTACTGCTCCATTTTTCGGTGAAGCTCGAACCAGAGCTCTGACTTGAGAATTTTTCTGAGCCAAAGAAGGTGAAGTCAGGTTCCTTGGATTTGTGGAGAAGTCAGCTACATGTCGAAGTCTCCATTTACTCTGAGGATCACCAGAGAATTGCTGGTGTGATAGAACAGTAAAGTAGCTCCCGTGGACCAAAGCTGCTCTATTTTGGTCGAGCTGAAAACGGCCAATTAGAGCCCTCCTCAGGCCAAACCAAGCCCTGCAAACACCTCCAATTTAGCTCCCCTCTGTAAATTTTGATCGGTGGTAGACTTAGAACTGAGAGATCTTTACTAACCAAATTCTCACTCAATTCAACATGAATTGAGGTGATTCTTGATCCTAGGAGTAATGTCAGGACAAGAGCTATCTAATTAGATTGAAAGCTCATACCACCACACCCCTAAGGGTAAGCTTTTGAAGCTTTTTATCTTTACGTTAGGTTTTCTAGTGAAGCTCCGTTTGAACTCATTCTAGCGTTAAATTGTGCGGTTCAAAGTGTGATTGAATCTTATGAAGTGTAGGAACTCCAATCTAACTTCAATTTCAATAATTAAACTAATTTGATTGGTCAATTTGATGAAATCATATTCGGCAGAGTTAGAAGGTTGAAATTGGGGGAAATTTTGGAGATTAAAAAAATTCGACTAACTAAAGTGCAATTTCATAAAATTGAGGGCCAATTAGGCATGATAAAGATGTTGGAGGACCAATTGGATAATTTTTAGAATTTTTGGGGCAAAACATACTATTTTTGTAAAGAAGGGGCAAAATTGTAATTTTGGAAAAATTAGGGACCAAATTGGATATTTGGGAAACTTGAACCCCGTTATGTGATTTTGAATAAATTGAGGTTCCAAGGTGAATTTTACATGTTTTGGGACTCAATTTGGGGAAAAATCGGCATTAGGGACCTAAAGTTAAAGAAAAAAGAACTTTAGGGACCTAATTGCAATTAATTAAAAAGTTTGAGTATTTCATCCATTCTTGATGAATGAAGGCCATTTGGCCAAGGGATACTGAACAAGGATGTTGATATCATGTAGGAACATGAAGTACCAGAAACGTCAACAAGGACAAGCTCGTGTGAAAGGCAACGGACTTATTAAGAGGAAATCACTACATTCACTGGTGAGTGGGATTTTATATCATACCCGGTTGGGATGATAAGTAACTTCGAAATGAAAACCCACTACTAAGTGGAACTTTTAAAACAACACACAGGAATGGAGTGATGTAGAAATTACGCGAAAAAAACTACTTACCAGTTGTAAGTAGATCATATCCGGTTGGTATGATGAACTTCCTGTTAGGAAGTAAAAAAAACCCGCTTATTAGTCATAAGCAGAGATGTCCTCACACCAGATTAGTGTAATGGACAACTAAAATTTTATTTTTGTTAGAAGTGCTCTCCCCTAAATTTGTGCCACTACTTAAACTTGTTGGGAGACCTTCTTGATGGGAGCTCGAATAGCTTTAATAGGCCGGAGGCCTCGGTTTTTGAACTTGAAGGCTAATATTCCCTATTTTGAAAATCTTGTACAGTGGGCCCAAGGCTAGTTGGCACGAGCAAAAGCTCGTAAACAAACATGAGTTTAAGGCATGAAAATTTTAAATGAATGATATGTTTGGTCATGGTACCAAGACATGATCGGCATACTAGATGCACTGGTGACAGTGCGACATGACAGGTTGACAGACCAGTCGAGACAAATAGCTGCATGTCGAGTTGATGGTCGGGGCCGTTGGACCAGTGGTAGCACAAATTAAATGACTTATGTGAAAAACTGTTTTTTGTGCATGCACTAAGGTACATGACCTTCAAGAGACCTAAGAGGGCTAGTGATGCATCCTAGGGTCTACTGGACGACATGGTGAAGATAATGGCAAATTGTCGTGCCAGTAGTTAGGGAAGCTCGACGTAGCTTCATGTGCATGAGACCAGGGTGGGGTCCAGATGAGGTCTCTGTCCTTATACAGACACGAAGTTTTCTTTATGGGATTGAAGGTCGGATGTCGCGTACATCCACTCATTCTCAAGGTAGAAGTTAACATGCGTCTATCTAGGTGGCAGGTAAAGTCGCTCCAACGCCACAAGTGGGTGTAGTGGACGTGCTGCCCTACGAATGTGTGTTCCCGTCGTGATGAAGGGCATGTGTTGGTTGATAAACACACCAGTTATGATTAAGGATTGAGAAATGGCAATGAAAACTGAGATTTTGAGAATGAATTGTTTTAAAAGAAAATAAAGAATCTGCCACACTTCAATTCAAACATTGTTTTTTCTAAAGGTCAAACTTTAAACACCCATTCAATGAGTCATTGAACTCACCCCCTCCCTTATATCCCTTTTCAGGTAACCAAGGGAAACCCACCCAAAGACCTCCTATTAGTCACACCTATAAGACATGTTTATAAAGTTAAAATTTCATGTAGTTTTAATTTATGTTATTCCAAGAAAGATACAGGTTTAAAGGTTGCCTTACTCTTCCCGGTTAAATAAAGGGAAAACCCTTAATAACGGGAAGAGTGGTGCATTGATCATAGAGATCCAACCAAACTAGGTCGGGGTGTGACAACTTGAGTGGTATCAGAGCATGTTTCCTCGAATACAAAATTTAAGACTAGAAAATATAGTAACAAATAGGCTTGATTTTAAAATTTTCAGAATGGCTCATAAGAAATGAACCAAGATAACTAGAGTTGTAGTCTCCAATACTGCCAAACCACCACTACTTGTGGAAACCCCTAGAGGAACCTAGACAACCCCTCCTAGACTTAGCATGGAACACTCTAAGGTAGGTACCAACTCTCGGGTCGAACCAGAGGAAGTCCAATCCCATCATCCTCCTATTAACCATCCCCCTCCAGTAGACATTCCCAGAAACCTCAAGACGCTCTATCAATTGGGGTGTAAGCCCTTCCTTAGAGAGAAAGATGTTGGTGCCGCCATGGATTGGCTAGCAAATACTAAGAAGCTAATGGGAATCGTCACAATACCACCAGAGGACATGGTGATCCTAACAGAATTCTTCCTAGAGGGAAGTGCCAAACGGTGATAAGACAATGTCCGAAACCTGTATACCTCCACCCCCACCTGGGAACAGTTTGAGGAGAGGTACTTGGAGGAGTACTTTGCACTTCATTTGATATATGAGAAGAAGCAAGTGTTATTTTTAATCATCACTACTTAGAGAAAGTGATGTGAAAGTTATGCGAAAAAACTACTTATGGGTTGTAAGTAGATCATACCCAGTTGGTATGATGAGACTTCCTCGAAGAAAGTTGAAATCCCGTTCATCGGTTATGAGCGGAGATGTCCTTATACCAGTCGGTGTAATGGACAATAAAAACCTATTTTTGTAGGAAGTGTTCTCCCCTGATTGTGTGCCAATGCTTAAACTATTTGGGAGACCTTCTTGATGGGAGCTCGAATTAGCTCTTATAGGCCAGGGGCCTTGGTTTTGGAACTTGAGGGCTAAAATGCCAATTTTTGAAAAACTCGAACAGTGTGCCATATGCCAATGGACACGAGCAGGAGCTTGTAAAAGAACATGATATATATATATATATATATGTGTGTGTGTGTGTGTGTGTGTGTGTGTGTGTGTGTGCCATTAAAACTTAGTAAGTGAATTGTTTGGTCATGGTACTAAGGCAGGTTCGACATACTTAGTCAACTAGTAGCAGTGCGACATGACAGATCTCTGGACCAGTCGAGACAAATAGCTACATGTTAACTTGAAGGTCGGGACCGTTGGGACAAATGGCACCACATATTATATGGCAAATTTAAGAAAACTTTGCTTGTGCATGCACCATGAGTACGGGATCATCAAGACACCCATGAGGGGTAGTGATGTGTCCTAAGGGCCCTAGACGACCCGGTAAGTATAAGGGCAGATCATCATTCCAAGTGTCTGTGCGAAATTTGGAGTAGCACCAAGCACATGAGACCGGAGGGGATGGGATGAGGTCTCGGTCCTCATACGGACATGAAGAAGTGATTTTGAGATTGTGGGTCGGATGTCGCGTACATCCACTCATTCCCAAGGTAGAAGAGGTTGTACTTCTATCTGGGTGGCAGTAAAAGTCGCTCCGAAGCCACTAGCGGATTTAGTAGTATTATTGACTTGTGAATATGTGTAACCTTCATGATGAAGGATGTGTGTTGGATGACACACCGGTAACTAAGAAATAATGGAAAAACCCAAATTTTTAAATGAAGGGATTTTTGAAAAAGAAAGGAGTCAGGCACAGTCCATATAAATGTTTTTTTAAAAGTTAAAAGTAGACATTTGAAAACTCATTCACTAAGTTGTAGAAACTCACCCCTCTTTTCTACTCCTTTTCAGGAAAAGAGAAAATGACTAGAAGTAACACAGAGCCTTACCCTTTTCACTGAATAAACGCCGGCAAAGAAGAAACACCTCCGTTTGGTACGTTTCAAGTCATCAATTCCTGTCACAACGGTGCCAAACGGACGGCCAACGGGTCCCCAAGCTCCCTACATAAAGAGTCCCTCTCCATTCATCCTCTTGACACCTAAAAAGCTCCCTCTCTCTCAGTTGCTTAGTTTTCCGGTGAAGCTCAAACCAGAGCACCGATATAGGGTCAATTTTGAGCCAAAGAAGTTGAGGTAGGATTCATTAGAACTAGGGAGAAGTCAGCTACATGGTGGTAGCATTCATTCATCCCAAGGGTCGCCAGAGAAGCACCGGTGTGATCAAACAGTGAAGCAGCTCTGGCGGACCAAAGCTGCCTGTTTCGGAGAACTTGAAATCGGCCAATTCGAGCCCTCTTCAGGCCAAAAAGAGCTCTTTGAACACCACCTAAGCCCTTGCATGGCTGAATTAGGACCGAAAGGTAAGCCAATTCAGCTTCCCTTTACAATTTCAGATCATTGTTAGAGTGAGTCGACTGAATTTTGATGAAGAAATTCTAATCCAACTTGACATCAATTGATGTCATTCTTGATCCTAGGAAGAACCTCTGGAGGAGAGCTACCTGCCCAGATAGAGAGCTCCAAACGTCGCACCTTCACCGGTGAGAAATCGAAACTTTCTCTCTCTACAGTCTATTTTTCGGTGAAGCTCCGTTTGAGCTTGTTCTGACGTTAAAATCTGTGATTTAAAGTTCCTTAGAATTGTATGAACGTGTAGGAACTGAATTTCAACTCCAATTTCAACAATTAGAGGTGTTTAATCGGTTAATTTGATGAAATCAAATTCAGCAGTGTTGAAGAGTTGAAGGAAAAATTGGGGAAATTTATGGATTTATGAAATCAAATTCAAATGTAATTTTCTTAAATTGAGGGTCAATTGGTCATGATAAGAATATTAGAGGGCCAATTGATAAATTTTAGAATTTTTGGGGCAAAATTTACCATTTTTTTAAGCAGGGGTAAAATAGTAATTTTGGTAAAAATTGAAGGACCAAATTGGAAATTTGGGAAATTAAACCCCTTTGTGTGAAATCAAATGACTTGAGGTCCTAAGATAAATTTTAAAAGTTTCGAAACCCAAATTTAGGAAAAACCCGGCAATAGGGACTTAAAGTTAAAGAAAAATAACTTTAGGGACCTAATTATAAATATATGTAAAATTTGGTTTTCTCATTCATTTGGAACGAATGAGGGCTATTAGGCCAAAGAATAATGAATAATTATGTTCATTTCATGTAGGAGAACGAGACATCGAGAACGCCAGTCGAGGTCCAACTTGCTAAGGCCGGAACCCGACTAAGTGGAATTTCACTACACTATCGGTGAGTGGGATTATGTATCATACCCGGTTGGTGATGATAACTACCTCGATATAAAAACCCACTACTTAGTGGTATTTTTAATCATCACTACTTAGAGAAAGTGATGTGAAAGTTATGCGGAAAAACTACTTACGGGTTGTAAGTAGATCATACCCGGTTGGTATGATGACACTTCCTCGAAGGAAGTTGAAAACCTGTTCATCGGTTATGAAAAGAGATGTCCTTACACCAGTCAATATAATGGAAAATAAAAACCTATTTTTGTCGGAAGTGTTCTCTCCTGATTGTTTGCCAATGCTTAAACTATTTGGGAGACCTTCTTGACGGGAGCTCGAATGAGCTCTTATAGGCATGAGGCCTCGGTTTTGGAACTTGAGGGCTAAAATGCTAGTTTTTGAAAAATTTGAACAGTGGGCCATAGGCCAACGGACCAGTCGAGACAAATAGCTACATGTTGACTTGAAGGTCGGGACCGTTGGGACAAATGTCACCACATATTATATGGCAAATTTAAGAAAACTTTGCTTGTGCATGCACCATGAGTATGGGATCATCAAGTCACCCATTAGGGGTAGTGATCTGTCATAAGAGCCCTAGATGACCCGGTGAGTATAAGGGCAGATTGTCGTTCTAGGTGTCTATGCAAATTTTGGAGTAGCACCAAGCGCATGAGACCAGTGTGGGGATGGGATGAGGTCTCTATCCTTATACGAACACGAAGAAGTGATTCGGGATTGTGGGTCGGATGTCGCGTACATCCACTCATTCCCAAGGTAAAAGTGGTCGTACTTCTATTCGGGTGGTAGGAAAAGTCACTATGAAGCCACTAGCGGGTTCAGTAGTGATACTAACTTGCAAATATGTGTAACCTTCATGATGAAGGATGTGTGTTGGGTGATGACACACCGGTAACTAGGAAATAATGGAAAAACCCAAATTTTTAAATGAAGGGATTTGGCACACTCCATATAAATATTTTTTTTAAAAGTTAAAAGTAGACATTTGAAAACCCATTCACTAAGTTGCAGAAACTCACCCCTATTTTCTAACCCTTTGGAGGAAAAGAGAAAATGACTAGAAGTAACACCGAGCCTTACCCTTTATCAGGTATGCTTAAATTTGTCCTTAAACTTGCATTTTGTTTGATATATGTCTTCCAGGGAACAAGGTTGAAATTTCGCCTGGCTCCTCTCAACAAAATAAAGGGGAAAAATTCTTTTGAACCGAGAAAGAGTAGCGGGTTGTTCACGGGGATCCAACCAAATTTCACGACAAAATAAAGGTTGAAATTTCGCCTAGCTCCTCTCGACAAAATAAAGGGGAAAAATTCTTTTGAACCGAGAAAGAGTAGCGGGTTGTTCACGGGTTGGAGCGTGACATGAGAGCTATCTGCCCAGATCGAAAGCTCGGACCATCGTGCCCTCACCGATGACTAATCGAAGCTTTCTTTCTCTATAGTCTATTTTCCGACGAAGCTCCATTTGAGCTCGTTCAGGCATTAAAACTCACGATTGAAAGTTCTATGGAATTGTATGAACATGGAGAAACTCAATTTCAATTTCAATTTCAACAATTAGAGGTGTTTGATCAGTCAATTTGATGAAATAAAATTCGACTGTATTAAAGAGTTGGAATTAGGGAAAATTGGGGATTTTCAAAAATTTGAGGGACCGAAATGCAATTTCCTAAAATTGAGGGTTAATTGGGCATGATAAAAATGGTATGGGGCCAATTGATGAATTTTATAATTTTTGGGGTGAAATTTACCATTTTTGTAAAGGAAGGGCAAAATGGTAATTTTGGAAAAGTTGGGGGACCAAATTGTTAATTTGGGAAATTAATCCCCTTTTTGTGAAATAGAATAAATTGAGGTCCTATTATAAATTTTAAAAGTTTTGGGACTCAATTTGAGGAAAAACTAGCATTAGGGACTTAAAGAGAAATAACTTTAGGGACCTAATTGCAAATAAATGAAAGTTTGACTTTGTCACTCATTTGGAATGAATGAAGGCTATTAGGACAAATGATAATGAACTGGGATGTTCATATCGTGTAGGAACATAAAGTACTAGGAACGCCAGTAAGGACAAGTGGGTTCAGTGGTTGTGCTGACCTGCGAATGTGTGTAACCTTCATGATGAAGGATGCGTGTTAGGTGATAATACACCGTGGTTAAAAAGAAATTGTGATAAACATGAGAATTTGAATGAAATGATTTTTGAAAAGAAAGGAGTCTAGCACACTCCAATAATAAATGTTTTCTTAAAAGTCTAAACTTTTGAAAACCCATTCACTGAGTAGTCGTACTCACCCCCTCCCTTATATCCTTTTCAGGAGATTTCGGAAAGCCTACCCTTAAAGACCATCAACTAAGATGCTTGTGATACAGGTATGATAAATCTAAGTTATTATACAATTTTGTTCATGTTATTCCTAGAAAAGGTGCAGGTTTAAAGAACGTCTTACTCTTTACGGTCTATAATAAGGAGAAACCCTTTAATAAACCGAGAGAGTGGTAGGTTGATCACGAGGATTCTACCAAACAGGGTCAAGGCGTGACACTTGATTTCAAGTATACCCCTAGAATTTACTCCACTAGTACAAAGCCTCAACATCCTCACACCCTTAGGAGAAGGGTTAAATAGGAATAAGCAATTAAAAGGATGTGAGATAAAATTGGAGGAATCAAACTTGAACCGGATTTAATTCCATTACTCTTGAAGAAAGTATAAGTAATCCTTGGGATGGATTGGTTAAGTAACCATCAGGTCAGGATGGATTGTGGGAAGAAGACAGTAACCTTTCACACTCCCAAGATAAGCGGACTAAAGTTCCAAGGAGACCTAAGGAAAGGCAAGGTATAGATGGTGTCCCATATCAAAGCCCAAAAAATGATATAGAAAGGTTGTACAACTTTCCTGACCATGGTCATACACGAAGAGTCTGAAGAGAAGAAAATCGAAGACATTCTAGTGGTTAAACACTATCCGGAAGTATTTCTAGAAGAACTACCCGGGCTACCTCCAAGTTGGCAAGTGGAATTTACCATAAAGATTATCCTAAGAACCAACCCCATATCCCAAGCTCCTTATCGCATGGCTCCAATAGAACTAATGGAATTGAAGGAGCAGTTGAACGAATTATTGGAGAAGGATTTTATACATCCTAGCCAATCTCCGTGGGGTGCACCTGTCCTATTCGTAAAGAAAAAGGATGGAAGTATGAGACTGTGCATTGAAGATTTGGCGACACTACCTCTACGGTGTTAAGTGTAGGAGGAGATGGCTGGAATTGGTGAAAGATTACGATTTTGTGATAGAATATCACCTCGAAAAGGTGAATGTGGTGGCAGATGCCTTAAGTCGCAAATATCATACTGAGGCGGCACAAATAAAGATGAGCTACATACCCTTGTTGCAACAATTGGGAAGGATGGAGCTGGATCTGAGGATAGACAAGTAAGAGAAGTGCTTGTTGGCCAATGTGGTGGTAAGGCCCAACCTAACCGAGCAGATTAAGACTCAACAAAAGGCTAATAAAAAACTCCAAACTTATTTTGACCCGGTTAATAAAGAAACGAAACCGTACTACAACCTATGAGGTGATGGAGTGCTAACCTAAAAGAGTAGGGTTACTATGCCTCAAGATAAGGAGTTAAAGAGGTTAATTATGGAAGAGGCACATGATTCAGTGTATGCAATGCATATGGGCAGTACTAAGATGTAACACACCCTCAAACAAGGATATTGGTGGAAGGGCATGAAGATGGATATTGTAGAATATGTAGCCCGATGCTTGTCCTGTCAGCAGATTAAAGTCGACCATAAAAAACCATCAAGACTGTTACAACCCTTACCACTTTTGGAATGGCAATGTGACATGATAGGTTGACAAACCAGTCAAGACAAATAACTGCGGGTTGAGTTGAGAGTCAGGGCCGTTGGGATAAATGGCACCACATATTACATGGCAATTTAAGAAAACTCTCTTTGTGCATGCACTATGAGTATGGGATCATCAAGACGCCCATGAGGGGTAGCGAAACATCCCAAGGACATTGGACGACCCGGTGAGTATAAGGGCAAATCGTCGTTCCAGGTGTCTGTGCGAAATTTGGAGTAGCACCAAGGGCATGAGATTGGGGTGGGGATGGGATGAGGTCTCTGTCCTCATATGGAGACAAAGAAGCAAATTTCAGGATTGAGGGTCGGATATCACTTACATCCACTCATTCCTAGAGTAGAAGTGGTCGTGCTTCTATCTGGGTGGCCGGTAAAGTCGCTCCGAAGCCACTAGTGGGTTTAGTGATCGTGCTGACCTACGAATGTGTGTAACCTTCATGATGAAGGATGTGTGTTGGGTGATGACACACTGTGGTTAAATATGAAATGGTGGAAAAACCGAAATTTTTGAATGAAAGGAGTCTGGCACACTCTAATGATAAATGTTTTTCTTAATAGTCAAAACTTTTGAAAAACTCATTCACTGAGTAGTTGTACTCACCCCATTCACTGAGTAGTTGTACTCACCCCATTCATTGAGTAGTTGTACTCACCCCTCCCCTATATCCCTTTTTAGAAAATACTAGAAAAGCCTACCCTTAAGGACCATAAACTAAGATGCCTGTGATACAGGTATAATAAATCTAAATTCTTATGCAGTTTTGTTTATGTTATTCATGGAAAAGGTGCAGGTTTAAAGGATGCCTTACTCTTTACGGTCTATAATAAATGAAAACCCTTTAATAAACCGGGAGAGTGGCGATTTGATCATGGGGATCCAACCAAATTGGGCTGCGGCATGACAATGTCGGTCCTATCTTGGTACCATGGCCAAACAATTCATTTATTTAAAATTTTATGGCATATATCTCATGTTTGTTTATGAGCTTCTGCTCGTGCCAACTGGCCTTAGGCCCACTGTACTAGATTTTCAAAATTGGGCATATTAGCCCCCATTTTCCAAAATTGAGGCTCACAGCCAATTAGAGCTATTCGATCTCCCATCAAGAAGGTCTTCCAAATTGTTTAAGCAGTGGCACACAGTTAGGGGAGAGCACATCTAACAAAACATATTTTCAACTATCCATCATACCGACCGGGTATAAGGACATCTCTGCTCATAACCAATGAACAAGTTTTCTACTTTCTCTAAGGAAGTTTCATAATACCAACCGGGTATGATCTACTTACAATTGGTAAGTAGTTTTTTTCATGTCATTTTCACATCACTCTTCTATGTTATGACGTTTAAAAATACCACTTAATAGTGGGTTTTCATTTCGAGTTATTTATCATCCCCAACCGGGTATGATATAAAATCTCACTCAACTGTTAATGCAGTGAATTCCACTTGACCGGTTCTTTGTATTCACGCGAGCTTGTCCTTGCTGGCGTTCCCGATAATTCGTATTCCTACGCAATATGAACATCCTTGTTCATTATCTCTCAGCCCAATAACCTTCATTCATTCCAAATAAATGAGAAAATCATACTTTCTATTTATTTGTAATTAGGTCCCTAAAGTTATTTTTCTTTAAGTCCCTAATGCCAATTTTTCCTCAAATTGAGTCCTGAAACTTTTAAAATTCCCCTTAGGATCTCAATTTATTCAAATTCACAAAAAGGGGTTTAATTTCCCAAATTTCCAATTTGGTCCTTGAAAATTTTCAAAATTACCATTTTGCCCTTCCTTTACAAAAATGGTAAGTTTCACCCCAAAAATTATAAAATTTCTCAATTGGCTCTCTAACATTCTTATCATGCCCAATTGACCTTCAATTTTTACTAAATTACATTTTGGTCCTTCAAATTTCAAAAATCCCCAATTTTCCCCAAAAATTTCCCCAATTTCAACTACTTAACATAGTAAAATTTGATTTCATCAAATTGATCGATCAAACACTTCTAATTGTTGAAATTGAAGTTAAAATTGAGTTCCTACATCTTCATACAATTCAATAGCATTTTGAATCGCAAGTTTTGACGCCGAAACGAGCTCAAACGGAGCTTCGCCGGAAAATTGACTATAGAGAGAGAAAGCTTCAATTACTCACCGTTAGGGGCACGACAGTTGGAGCTTTCGATCTAGGCAGATAGCTCTTGTCCTGAGATTCATTCTAGAATCAAGAATTGCATCAATTGATGTCGAATTAAGTTAGAATTTCCTCATCAAAATTTTGTCGGTTCTCTCTTTAACACCGGTCAGAAATTACAAAGGGGAGCTGAATTGGCTTACCTTTCCATTCTAATTCGGTCGTGGGAGGGCTGAGAAAGTGTTGGAATGGCTTGGTTTGGTCTTAGGAGGGCTCGAATTGGCTGATTTCAGCTTGGCCAAAATAAGGCAGATTCAGCCTATCGCAGCTGCTTCACTGTTCCATCATGCTGGCATTTCTCCGGCGATTCTCAGATTGACTAGAGTTTGTTATCAGATAGTTAACTTCTCTGCGGTTATAAAGAGTCAGACCTCTCCTTCTGAGGTTAAGAAAAATGCTTAAGTCGAAGCTCTAGTTCGAGCTTCATTGGGAAATGGAGCAGTAGAGAGAGAGAGAAGTGTTTAGATGTGAGGATAATGAATGGGGATGAGCTCTTTATATAGGTGTAAAATTGTGTATTAAATGGGGGAGATTTATTACAAGTATTAATATTGCCATAAATTGATGAGATCTAGTTCATCTGAACCAATCTAATATTTTTCTTCTAATTTGTTTTAAGGTTCTTTTCCAAGGTTTTATGAACCCTTTGGATCACCCAGAAGTTGTAAATTTTCGAATTGCTTGTTCCTTAATGATCGGGTTTGTAAACCGGTTCAATTTTCTTACTCGGTTTGATAGGTTCTTTTCTCAATTTTCAGTTCAAGTCCTTAGACTGCCCAAAAATCCACTTTAGCCATGCAAGATCTCATATTTTCACTTTGACCCCAAACTTTGCCTTTATTCCAAAAAGGTCCCTAAACCTTTTCCAATTGGCAAAATTGGTCCCCAAAGTTCATTAGACTTCCCAATTTGCCCCAAAACTACATTTGGGTCATTGGGAAGACCCCATAAAATGTTTTTTTTCCTAATTGGGTCCACAAACTTTCAAATCATTACATTTTAGTTCCCCACATTTGAACCAAAACTCAAGTGCCTCCAAAACTTCTCAAATTAAGTGGTTAGGTCCTCCTAGCCTCCCTCTACCTAACTATAAGCATGTCAAAAAGAATGATATAGCACGTAGTGAGTCAGATCAAAGTCGGAAACTCATTGGAGGTGGCACATTGGTCATCGAGGCAGGTAGGGTAGGAAAGATGACACTCCCAAGAGTTTGTGGTCACTTGAACCAACTCAAATTGTTGTTTGTAGCTCCTATAATTAGCATTTCAGTCAGTTGGGTCACTTTGCCCATGATTTGATAATTTGAAGATTTAATTCATATCCAATTTTCTATTAAATTAAGCAAATCCAGTGTCTACAGAAAGCTAGTGGTACAAGAGACTCACCTAATTTTCTTCAGTTTGCAAGAGTCATCGAGGCCATTAGAATTGGCCTCGAAAAAAGGTACTTCGTTTGAGCTCATTGGAGATCAGGTACTGTGCGATCTCTTTAATGCTGGTAGAGGAAGAGTTGAGGGTTGAGAAGGGTGGTGATGGAAAGCTATGGTCATTAGCTTTACAAGGATACTAAGAACATTGTTGGAGGTGGTCAGATGGCGAAGTTATGTTTTCAGGTAGTAATGCCACCAAAGTTGGGAGCAGTCAATTGTTGGGATAGAATTCTAAGCAATTGTCAGTGAGGGAGCAACTCTAATTTATTTGGTTGTAATCTAGACCTCTGTGGAAATCTAGAGTTTCCATTAATGAATTCATAGCTTTTGATGTT
This sequence comes from Trapa bicornis, assembly GCA_030064425.1. Lineage (NCBI taxonomy): Eukaryota > Viridiplantae > Streptophyta > Magnoliopsida > Myrtales > Lythraceae > Trapa > Trapa bicornis. The sequence goes on from CM057747.1 coordinate 9,952,143, forward strand.
GACAATGAATTAATTTCCCCAAGCAGTGGTGTAAACCCCATCCCTTAAAGATAAGAAAATGGGGGAAATAACTGGTCAACTCAAGAGAGAAAACCGAACTGGTTCATGAACCTTAACTGGTAGAGAAAGGGCAAATGGGAAATCGACAAACCCCAAGTGACTCAAAGAGTCCATAAATATAATGAAAAATGGCCTTGGGACAAATTGGAAGAGAAAACTAGATAGGTTTAGGTGAACCGGACTTGAACCAGTTTGAACCATCTTTGAACGTGTTGATAAATTCATTTTTGTAGGTGGCATAAAATATTCAAATTGGGGAATTGAAGCCACCACTAGATAGAGAATGAATTTAGAAATTTTTAATGTTGAGAAAACCACTCGAATCGGAACTATACCGGTCGATTTAAGCATTGAACCAGATTGGACTGGTCCAGTCTGGTTCGGAACAGTGTTGTCTTCTTCCTTCAAATGACAGCATTTTTCATTCAATACAGAAATAGAAAACGTCAGCGAAGCTTGAATTGCTTTGATCAGGCTATTTCAAGGATGCGGATAAGCTTGACCAAGAAGGAAAGTTTTCGGGTTGAGGGTCCTCGAGCTCCGTATATAAAGAGCTCCACTCCATTCATCCTCGACACACCTCAAATTGCCATACTCTCTCAACTACTCTAATTTCTGGTGAAGCTCGAACTAGAGATCCAATATAGGCATTTTTCTCATCCTTAGAAGGCGACATTGAGTTCTTTAGATGTCAGGGGAAGTCAGCTACCTGACAGCTACCTCCTTTTGACTCAAGGACAATTGGAGAAGCGCCAACGAAATCAAACAGTGAAGCAGCTCCTAAGGACCGAAGCTACCCCCTTTCGACCGAGCTAAAATTGACCAAGTTCAGCCCTCCTCCAGCCAAACCAAGCCCTCCCAACACCACACGACCTCACACAACCACAACAAAGCTGAAAGGTAAGCTAATTCGGCCCTTCTCTATCATTTTCGGTCGGAGTTAGAGAGAGAAAGTGTGAAAATTCACTAATAGAATTCTCACTCGATCCGATATTAATTGTAGCGATTTGTGATCCTAGGAGGAAGCTTGGGATGATAGCTACCTACCCAAATAGAGAGCTCAGGCCGTCGCACTTCCGATAGAAAGCTTTCAAACTTTCTCTCTCTACAAACAAAATTTCGGCGATGCTCTGTTTGAGCTCATTTCAGCCTCAATTCATGTGATTCAAAGCTCAATTGAATCATATGGAAGTGTAGGAATTCATTTACACATCCAATTGAAGCAATTAACCCAATTTGAATGGTCAAATTGAAGAAATCAACTTCAGCCATTTTGAAAGGGCAAATTGGGGGAAATATTTTGGGGAAAATTGGGGATTTCATAAAATTGATGGACCTATTTGCAATTTCCCAAAATTGAAGGCCAATTGTCCATGAAAAAGATGTTGGAGGACCAATTGGTCAATTTTTTAAACAATTGGGGCCAATTTACCATTTTTGGAAAGTAGGGGCAAAATGGTAATTTTTAAAAAGTTGGAAAACAAATTGGAAATTTGGAAAACTTGAGCCCCTTATACAATTTTGAGCAAAATGAGAACTCAAAGGGAATTTTGGAAATCTTGGGACTCAAATTGGGCAAAAGTTGGCATTAGGGACCCAAAGTTAAGAAAAATAAACTTTAGGGACCTAGATGGAATTTATCAATAATTTGTGAGCTTAGGCTTTTATGCCAAACCTTAAGTGATAAGGCTGCCCAAATCGTGTAGGGACAAGCGTGATCGGAATGCAAGGAAGAGAAAGCTCACGTTGACATGGAAAACCAACCGAGGACGAACACGTCACGGTTATCAGGTGAGTGGGCTTATTTACATCGTACCTAGTTGGGATGATGAGCGCTTTAGAATTGAAAAACCACTTGTAAGTTAGATTTTAACATCATACCCCTATGGGAATGATGGGCGATTTAGGCAAAAACCTACTTATCGGTTGTAAGTAGAGAAATCATACTCGATTGGTATGATGGATTTCCATTAAGGAAGGAGAAACGCGCTTGCTGGTTGTAAGCAGAGATATCATTACACCTGTTTGGTGAGATGAAGTGAAAACTTATTTTTGTCAAAAGTGTTCTCTCTTGACTATGTGCCAATGCTTAAACTTTTTTAGAGACCTTCTTGACAGGAGCTAGAACAGGTTAGATAGGCCAGAGGCCTCAGATTTGGAACTTATAGGGTAAATGCCCGATTTTGGAAAATCACATGTAGTGGGCCCAAGGCCAGTGGGCACGAGCAGGAGCTGGTAAACAAACTTAAAATGAAAAAAGCCATGAAATTTATAATGAACTGTTTGTTTGATTTCGCCATGGTATCAAGTCAGGACCGACAGTACTTGATGGACTGGTGGTAGTGAGTTAGGGCTAGGTTGACGGATCGACCTAAACAAACAACTACAGGTTGGGTTGAGGGTCGGGGCTGTTGGACTAGTGGCACCAAAGATAAATATTGGGTCCTTTTTCTATAAATATTGTAGCAACTTATTGGGTCTACGATACCATGTACTTTTTTATTTACTCTATCTTTCATCATCATGCCTTTCCTCATGGCAAGACATGTTGGTATATTATTCTCCAAGATTTTCCATTCTTTACAAACTTTTGTATTGAGGTATTAACCATTTCATTGTTCTCTATTACGACTTATTATTTTATAAGTCGTTATATTTTTAAGACTTTCATCTCATTGGACTTCTTTTTTTTACATTTGATTCTATTACTTTAGAAAATTTTACCTTGGTCATATGTGACTGCCTTTCCTTTAATGCCCTCCCAAGGAATTTCCCACTTTAGGAACTAATTTCATTAGTATTTGAGGATTTCACTCTCGTTAAAATTTGTCATTGGTTCCATCCATTAATCCAAATCAATGTACTCTATGCGTATTGCATGAGTGTTTGGTTTATTAAACCTTTGTCTCACATTTCTTAGAACCTCTTATTTTAAACTCATGCTTCAAATCTGTTACATCTCATCAACTAGGTTAGGCTCTTATAAGTTTTCCACAACATCCATGTGGTTATCATTGGTAGACAAGCAAGTTTCTTATTACTTGTAATAAAATTTCCCTTCATGGGTTTCATTTAGTGCACAATTTTGGTACTTCAATGAAAGTACTTATATTTATGGCGTTCCATATGTAAAGGTTTAATATAAGGAAATTACATATTCCTTTCTATTTCCTTCGGCTCCTTTGTCGAGTATTATTCATAAGGTTTTTTGTATATCTTTTCATCTTTCCAAACTTTTGATGAATCCTTTATAAGGATATTTTCTGATTTCTCCCTGAAATCCACATATCATATTCTTAATAACAATCATGTTACTCTTGTGGATGTTTTCCCACTATAGGTTTCCTGATATCCCTTTTCATTCGCCCTTGAGGATATCCAACCTTAAATGACATCATTTGATGCCATCTTCTCTTACCTTTACTCTTGAAGCCTTGTGGGCATGTCTTTTGCACCCCATGCTCATTCCCATTTGTACCCCAGTACACGTCTATTTCTTTTAGGGAGAGCGTAAATTCTCATTTTTTCAAGATCTCTTGATCATCCTGCGAGAGGCTTACTTAACCTTCTCATGGCTTGAGTTTGTTCGTTAATTCAGTATTGGCCATTGATCTCTTTAAGGATATCCTTCATCCTTATTTACCAAATGTTTGGCCTTTCCATCTCTCCCTTCTTTGTTGGATTTTAAATTTATGACCTTCCTAAAGGTTAGTTCATTAATTGCCTCATCCCCACTATTCTCCTTGCCTAATTATCTTGAGACAGTTGTCTCTTGAGTCTACTTGTTCTTAATGTCAATCTTATTGCCCTTTAGGGTGTAGTCCTTATTACTTCTTGGTCCTTCTTAGGGCGTCGTTTATTCTCCTTGACCATCCTGTTGTTACTAGTTGCTTCCTTCTGCTAGGTTCATCTGAAGTCTCTATTTAACTCGTCTGCTTTTCCAAAGTCAGTTACACTTGGCCATCCTGATACATCCTTAACCACTTATGCCCCTTTATGAGATTCCTTATTTTGGGTTAAGCCTCTTATGATCCATTTGTTAGTTCCTTATCTTGGGAATTTCCAAATGTGAAAATTATTATTTTGTGCATGCACTTGGGATACAGGACCATCAAGATGCCCAAGAGGGGTATTGATGGGTCCTAATGGCTACTAGATGACATGGTGGAGATAAGGGCAGTTCGTCATGCCAATAATTAGGAAGCTCGGAGTAGCTTCTTGCGCATGAAACCAGGGTGGGGTTGGGATGAGGTCTGTCATGCCCCAGCCCAATTTGGTCGGATCCCCGTGATCAACCCACCACTCTCCCAGTTTATTAAAGGGTTTCCCCTTATTATAAATCGTAAATAGTAAGGCGTTCTTTAAACCTGCACCTTTTCCTGGAATAACATAAATCAAAACTGCATAATATTTTAAATTTATCATACCTGTCTCACAGGCATCTTAGTTGATGTTCTCTAAGGGTAGGCTTTCTGAAATTTCCTGAAAGGGATATAAGGGAGGGGTGAGTACAACAACTCAGTGAATGAGTTTTCAAAATTTTTAACCTTTAGGAAAAAGAATTGTATTGGAGTGTGCCAGATTCCTTTTTTTCAAAAATCCTTTCATTTCAAATCTCGGTTTTTACAACCATTTCTTATTAATCACTATGTGTCATCACCCAACACACATCCTTCATCATGAAGGTCAAACACACATTTGTATGCCAGTACATCCACTGAACCCACTTGTGGCGTCGGAGCGACTTTACCGGCCACGTAAATAGAAGCATGTCCACTTCTACCCTGAGAATGAGTGGATGTACGCGACATCCGACCTCAATCTCATAACAATTCTCCGTGTCCGTATAAGGATGGAGACCTCATCCCGTCCCCACCCCGGTCTCATGTGCTTAATACTACTCTAAATTTTGCATGGTCACTTGGTACAACGAACTGCCCTTATACCCACCAAGTCTTCTAGGGCCCTTAGGATGCATCACTACCCCTCTTTGGCATCTTGATGGTCTCGTAATCATAGTGCATGCACAATTAGTATTTTTTTATCATGCCATATAATTTGTAGTGCCACTAGTCTAACAACACCGACCTTTAACTCAACCTACAGCTGTTTGTCTTGACTGGTCTGGAGACTTGTCATATCGCACTACTGCTAGTTGATTGAGTATGTCAGTCTTGTCTTGGCACCATGGCCAAACAATTCATTTATTAAAGTTTTATGGCACATATCTCATATTTGTTTACGAGCTCATGCTCGTGCCCACTGGCCTATGGCCCACTGTTCAAGATTTTCAAAACTGAGCATAAAAGCCCCCAAGTCTCCAAAATCGAGGCCCCCAGCCTTTAAGAGATATTCGTGCTCCTATCAAGAAGGTCTCCCAAATTGTTTAGGCATTGGCACACAGTCAGGGGAGAGTACTTCTGACAAAAAATATAATTTTAACTACCCATCATACCAACCGAGTATGAGGATATCTCCGCCCATAACTGATGAACGGGTTTTCCACTTCCTTCGAGAAAGTTTCATCATAGCAATCGGGTATGATCTACTTACAACCGGTAAGTAGTTTTTCCGCATGATTTTCACAGCACTTCTCAAAGTTGTGATGTTTAAAATACCACTAAATATCGAGTTTTTATTTCGAGGTACTTATCATTCCCAACCGAGTATGATATAAAATCCCACTCACTCGTTAATGTAGTGAATTACACTAGACCAGTTCTTTGTATTCACGCGAGCTTGTCCTTGCTGGCATTCCAGGTACTTCATATTTCTACATGATATAAACATCTATGTTCAATATCCCTCGGCCTAATAGCCTTCATTCTTTCTAAATGAATGATAAAACCAAACTTTTATTTATTTGCAATTAGGTCCCTAAAGTTATTTTTCTTTAACTTCAAGTCCCAAATGTCAGTTTTTCCTCAAATTAAGTCCCAAAACTTTTAAAATTCCCCTTGGGACCTCAATTTATTCAATTTCACAAAAAGGGGTTTAATTTCCCAAATTTCCAATTTGGTCCCCCAGCTTTTCCAAAAAAACCATTTTGCCCTTCCTTTATTAAAATTGTAAGTTTTACCCCAAAAATTTTTTAATTCCTCAATTGGCCCTCTAACATTTTTATCATGCCTAATTGACCTTGAATTTTATAAAATTGCATCTTGGTCCTTCAAATTTTTGAAAATCCCCAATTTTCCCCCAATTTCAACTCCTTAACACAACCAAATTTGATTTCATCAAATTAACCAATCAAACACATCTAATTATTGAAATTGAAGTTAAAATTGCAATCCTACATGTTCATATGATTCAATTGCACTTTGAATCGCAAGTTTTGACACTGGAACGAGCTCAAACGGAGCTTCGCCAGAAAATAAACTATAGAGAGAGAAAGCTTTAGTTTCTTACCAGTGAGGGCATGGTGGTGTGAGCTTCTATCTGGACAGATAGCTTTCATCCTGAGGTTCATCCTAGAATCAAGAATTGCAACAATTGATGCCGAATTGAGTTAGAATTTCATCATCAAAATTTTGTCGGTTCTCTCTCCAACACTGGTGGGAAATTGCAGAGGGGAATTGAATTGGCTTACCTTTCAATCCTATTTCATTTGGAATGCTTGGTTTGGAATGAGGACGGCTCGAATTGGCTGATTTCAATTCGGCCGAAATAGGGCAGCTTCAGTCCGTCGGAGCTGCTTCACTTTTCCATCACGTTGGCACTTCTCTGATGACCTTCAAAACAAATGGAGACTACAGGCGTGTAGCTAACTTCTCCCCGGTTCTAAAGAACCTGACTTTGCCTTCTTTGGCTTAGAAATGACCCTATATCAAAGCTCTGGTTTGTGCTTCACCGAAAAACTAAGCAGCTGAGAGAGAGTGAGCTTTTCAGGTGTGAAGAGGATGAATGGATAGGGGCTCTTTATATAGGGAGCTTGGGGACTCCTTGGCCGTCCGTTCAGCATTTTTATGACAGACATTCATGGCCTGAAATGTACTGAACGGAAACATTTCTTTTTCTTTGGCGCTGCTTCAATTTTTCAGCGAGTGAACAGTGTTGTCATCTAAAGGAAGAAGATGACACTGTTCTGAACTGGACCAGGCCGGTCTGAACTGGGTTCAAAGCTTATATTGGCTGATTCACCCCCCATTTGAAATTCATCTAAATTCATTTCCTATCTAATAGTATACTCCACACAATGTCTAGTCATCCTCTCTTTAGTCTCCATCAATTTCGTGTTGACCACCACCAGTGTTCATGTCAGTGTTCATTTACTCTAATCACTTTTTAACTGGAGGGTTAAATTTTCCAAGGTCTCTTAGGTGTGCTTTCCACCGTTTCCTCTTTTATGGACAATTCACCCCTTTCTTACTCGCACGACATCTTTTGATGTTGTTTTCCTACTTACACATTATTTGGACTTAACTTACTCCTTGGGTCCTCCTGAGTACCTTTCCTTTGTACTTGATATTTCCATATCAACCAGCATATCTTGGATGAGTTTATCACATCTTCACTTATGTTGGTCCCATTACCTCTTAATTGGGATACTTATTTCCTTTCAAGGTTTCTTTCCATGGTTGTTTATACTATTTTCTCTCGGGGTTATCTTCCAATTTTTTTTAATTTTTTGCCATTTAGGATGTTTAGCCTTAAATGTTATTCTCTAATGCCATCTCTCCTACTTACCTTTACTCTTAAAAAAACTTACATGTACTTATTTTATACCTCATCTTCATTCTCCTTTATTTCCTGTATCCATCTATTTCTTTTAGGTGGGATTCACATCTTCTTTATTTCAAGATCTCATGATCATCCTACAAGATGTTTGCTTAAACTTCTCATGGCTTTTTGGTTGTTACTTCCGTCTCGGCCATTGATCTCTATAAGGCTTTCCTTCATCCTTATTTCCCAAATATTTTTAGCCTTTCCACCTCTCCCTTCTTTACTAGAGTATTGACATTCAAAAGGGTCCGTTCATTAACTGCCTCGATCATATTATTCTCCTTGTCAAGTTATCTTGAGGTCATCGTCTCTTGAGTCTTCTTGTCCTTAATGTCCATCTCATTTCCCCTTTTTTTGGGCAGAGTCCTTACTACTTCTCGATCCATCTTAGGACGTCATTTATTTCCTCTGATTATCCTATTATTATCAGTTATTTCCTTCGACAAGGTCCGTCTGAAATCCCTATTTGGCTTTTCTACTCTACAATAGTAGGTCACACCTGGCCATCCAGGTATGTCCTTAACCACCAATGTCTTTTAATGAGGTCCTTATTTCAGTTCTAGCTTCTGATTGTTCATCTATCGGTTATTTAGCTTGGGGCTTTTCCTTCCATGGTCCCACTTCCTATCCTTATCATTTTTCTACAGACTTCCATCCTGAGAGTTTCACGTTCTACCCTCTTAATGCTTCTTGAAAGTTTTACCCATATTCTTTTCTTACACCTTTTTACCATTAGTATTGTTATTCACTCTTGATTCCTCCTTACCCTTCAAAATCGTTCCTTTGAGAAGCTCTTGATTATTGTTGAGTTTCTCATAATTCGTGTCCTACCTATCACAAATTCTTTCAAGGGTACTTGTATTATTCCTCTGATTTTCTTCCTACCATACTCCTTTCCTCTTTCTTTTCTCCTTGTCTTATCCCAAAGTGACTTAGCATCTTCCATGTTCCTATATTCTTTTTACTTTCCTCCTGGTCAGCTTCCATTCGACTGGTTTCCCTTGGAATGGTCCAATCCTTCTTGGTTTCCTTACTTTTATCTATAAGGCCTTTCCTTAACTTCTTATAGTACTTAGAGTTTCACTATTCTTGTACCATTTGATGTTTACTTCCTTTGCACCAGTCTTCACGTTGTTCTTCTACCTTCCTTTTGTTAGGGTATGTCTTCCTTGGTGAACCCTAAGTAAACTCTTCTAGAATTTCTTTCGAAGTCTTGTTGTCTTTTCCCCATTCTCCGGGTAGGGGAAAACTTACTTGGCTACTTTAAATGTTTGGGTTAACTAGAGTTAACCCGTAGTTTTCCTTCCTTAGGTGATATTTTCTCTACCCATTACTCTGATTCTTATTGGCATACCTTCCTTTTTGTTAGTTGTTCTTTCCATTATCGAAGAAGCAAAAATTTTAATCAAGGAAAAACTAAATTTTTATTCATTCCAAGAGATGGTTTCTTGTCATACTCGGCTTATTTACAGGAAATTTTCTATTCCCTAGTCCCTTGGAGTCGTAGGTTGGGAGTTAGTCTTGGAACTATTATGGGATTCACGGTTTGATGGCTCTGAGGAACTGGTTGAGGTCCACCCATATTCCCTTATGGGATGAACTTCAAGTATGGCTTCCAATCCGTACTGCCGTAACACCTCTGCCTCACATTCATATGTACACCTCATCCATTGGGAAGGATTAAAGCTGTACTGAGTAGGTGGGGTTACTTGGTGGAATTTCATGAAGGTTGCGTAGGCATCCCAATAGTTACCCCAAGCCTCTTTCTTAGTGGGATTCCTCTCTGGTTGTTGTCCCCTGGAGAAGGGACAGATTCTTCCTATTTTGGAGGAAGATAAGTAATGCCCTCTTGTTCTAGTAGGGCTCCAACGAGTTTCCTATAATCCTCACCTATATCCTTGGGCACTCTCTTCTCGCCCTTCAAGAACCATTGAATAGCCGCCTTCTTGGGGTTAGGCGTCATTTTCAAGGTCAAGTTGGAGGATTGGATTTCACAACGAATTTTCTAGGTATTCTCCTTCCTACATGGTAATTATGTTTTCATTAGTGTTAGGGTATAATATTGATAATACTTCAAGGGAACTTAGCTTTGATACCACTCAAGTTTCTCGCCCCGACCCATTTTGGTCAGATCCCTGTGATCAATCCCCTGTTCCCTTGATTTTAAAGGGATTTCCCCCTTTCAAACTCGAGAGGAGCTAGACGTAATTTATCCTTATTCCCTATAATAACATAAATCAATAAAAAAAGCAAGGTTAAAATAGCTTTTAAGCATACCTGATAAAAGGTAGGTTCTAGTGTTTTCCTTATTCATTTTCCCTACTCCTGAAAAGGGATAAAAAAGAGGGGTGAGTTTCTACAACTCAATTAATGGGTGTTAGGAATGGATTTTCATAAAAGTACTTCTTAATTAGAGTGTGTCAGACTCCTTATTTTCTTTAAAATCATTTCTTCCACAAATTTCGATTTTCAAAATTTTTTTCCTCATTTCCACATTATGTGTGTTTAACAGTCAACACACACGCTTCATCATGAAGGGATCACACATTCCTAAGGTAGCCCGTCCACTGCACCCACTTGTGGCATCGGAGCAACTTTACCGGCCACCTTGATAGAAGCCCGTCCACTTCTACCCTCGGTATGAGTAGATGTTCGCGACATCCGACCCTCAAACACGAAATTAACTCTGTATCCGTATGAGGATAGAGACCTCATCTTGACCCCACCCTGGCCTCATGTGCATGAAGCTACGTTGAGCATCCCTGACTTCTGGCATGACAAATTGCCCTTATCACCACCATGTCATCCAGTAGTCCCTAGGACGCATCACTACCCCTCTCGAGCGTCTTAATGGTCCCGAACCTCAACTGCATGCACAAACAATATTTTTTCCACAATGCCATTTATCTTTGGTGCCACTAGTCCAACGGCCCAGACCCTCAACTCGACCTGCAGCTGTTTGTCTAGGCTGGTCCGTCGACCTGGCCCTGACGCACTCTTGCTAGTCCATTAAGTATGTCGGTCTTGCCTTAGTACCATGGTGAAATCACACATTCCATTCATTTAGAATTTTTCATGGCATAAATATCACATGTTTGTTTATGAGCTCCTACTCATGCCAACTAGCCTTGGGCCCACTATACGTGATTTTCCAAAATTGGGCATTTTAGCCTACAAGTTCAAAAACCCAGGCATCTGGCCTATCTAAACTATTTAAGCTCTCATCAAGAAGGTCTCCCAAAATTTTTAAGCATTGGCACACAGTCAGGGGAGGGAGAACACTTCTAATAAAATAAACTTTCCTTCCATCACACCAACCGGGTGTGATGACATCTCTACTTACAACCGGTAATCAAGTTTTCTCCTTCCTTCTAGGAAGTCCATCATACCAACTGGGTATGATCTCTTTACTTACAACCAGTAAGTAGTTTTTCTGCATAGTTCTCACATCACTCCAATCAGGTGTGATGTCAAAATTCCACATAGAAGTGGTTTTTCATTTTCGAAGTACTTATCATCCCAACTTGGTATGATGTGAATAAACTCACTCACTTAATAATCGCAGTGTATTCCTTCTTAGTCAATTTTTGCCTCCACACTAGCTTATCCTTGTTGGCATTTATGTCCTTCGTGCTCCTACATGATTTGGATCATCCTTATCTATTAATGTTCTGCATGATAGCCTTAATTCCTCTCGTGTGAATGAAAATGCCCAAAATTTTTTGTTAATTGCATTTAAGTCATAAAGTTCTTTTTCCTTGACTTTAGGTCCCTAAGGCTAACTTTTCCCAAAATTGAGTCCTGAAACTTCCAAAAATTAACCTTGGGTCATCAATTTACTAAAAATCGTTTAAGGCGTTCAAGTTTTCCAAATTTCCAATTTGTCCCCAACTTTTAAAAAATTACCATTTTTCCCCTACTTTACAAAAATGGCAATTTGACCCCAATTATTTTAAAAAAATCGACCAATTGGTCCTCCAACATCCTTTTCATGGCCAATTGACCCTTAATTTTGGGAAATTGTAATTTGGTCCCTCAATTTTAGGAAATCCCCAATTTCCGCCTTTCAAACTGGTCAAATTGACCATTGAGGTCGAAATGAGCTCCTACACATCCATACAATTCAATTGAGCTTTGAAATGCATGGATCGAGGCCGAAACGAGCTCAAACGGAGCTTTGCTGAAAAACTGTGCGTAGAGAGAGAAAGCTTCGAAAGCTTACGTCAAGGTGCGGCGGTCTAAGCTTTCTATTGGGGCAAGTAGCTCTCATCCTGAGGTTCCTCCTAAGATCAAGAATTGCAACAATTCATATCGAATTGAGGGAGAATTTGATTAGTGAAGTTTCATAGTTTCTCTCTCTAACGCTGATCAGAAATGATAGAGGGAAGCTGAATTGGTTTACTTTACAGCTCTAATTCAATCATATGAGGGCTGTGAGAGTGCTGGGTGAGCTTGGTTTTGTTTGAGAAGGGCTGAATTCGGCCAATTTTAGCTCGGTTGAACATGGCAGCTTAGGTCCGTTGAAGATGCTTCTTCACTATTTGATTATGTCGGTGCTTCTCCAGCGGTTCTTGGATCGAATGGATATTATTGTTAGGTAGATGACTTCTCCCCAAATCTAAGGAACCCAACCTCGCCTTCTAAGGCTAAGAAAAACCCCAATGTTGGAACTCTGTTTTGAGCTTCGCCAGAAAACTGAGTAGTTGAGAGAGAATGAGGTTATCAGGTATGAGGAGGATGAATGGAGAGGAGCTCTTTATATAGGGAGTTCGGGAACTCTCTGGCCGACCGTTTGGCACATTAATGGCACTCATTCATGGCTTGAAATTCCCTAAAAGGAAACATTTCTTTTCTATCGGCGCTGTTCATTTTTCCGGCAAGTGAACAGTGCGATCGTTTGGAGGAAGAAGACAACATTGTTCCGAACCGGACCAGAACGATCTGAACTGGGTTCAATGTTTAAACCGGTCGATTCAGGCCCGATTTGACCGAGTTTTTCAAAATTAAATATTTCTAAATTCATCTAAATTTATTCTCTATCCGATGGTTGCTTCAATTCCCCAATTTGAATATTTTATGCCACCTAGAAAAATGAATTTAGAAACCAATTCAATGGTGGTTCAAACCGGTTCAGGTCCAGTTCACCTGAACCGGTTTGGTTTTTTCTTCCAATTTGTCCCAAAGTCCTTTTCCATAGTTTTTATAACTCTTTGGATCACTCGAGATGTGTAAATTTCCCAATTTTCCCTTTCTCTAATGGTTGGGGTTTGTGAACCAGTTCAGTTTTTGTCACTTGGGTTGATCGGTTCTTTCGCTAGTTTCCTTATCTTTAAGGGACATGGTTTACATGTAAAGTGCTAGGAATCCACCGACAATCAGGAACTTCTCAAGGGAAGAATAAGGAATAAAAAGGAAATTAGAGAACATAAAGGAACTAAGGGTGGATAACCTTACCACTGTCGAAATGGTGTACGAAAGGAAAGAAGGAAAGGCCCATAAGGAGCATTAGGGAGGTTGAACGCGAAAGTTCGAGGACGGAAGTCCCTAAGAAAAAGGATGAAGGTAGGTCATGCGAACATGAGAAGAAAATTTGCAAGCTAAAGAACTAACAAGTGGATCATAGGAGGCATAACCCGAAATAAGAAAACCAAAAAGGGGCATAAGTAGTTAAAGGATGTCTCTAAATAATATGTGCGAATTGCTATGGAAAAAGGAGAGTAGTCAAGTGGGAGACAACGAGAAATAACTAAATGACCAAGGAAATAAATGAGGCCCTATGCATGACCAAAAATGTCATGCCCCGACCCAGTTTGGTTGGATCCCTGTGATCAACCCGCCATTCTTCCGGTTTATTAAAGGGTTTCCCCTTATTGTAAACTGTAAAGAGTAAGGCTTCCTTTAACCTGCACGTTTTTCCTAGAATAGCATAATCAAAACTGCATGAAATTTAAAACTTTACATACCTGTCTTACAGGCATCTTAGTTGACGGTCTTTAAGGGGATGCTTTTCGGGATTTCCTGAAAGGGATATAAAGGAGGGGGTGAGTACGACTACTTAGTGAATGGGTTTTCAAAGGTCTACTTTTAACTTTTAAGAAAAACATTTATATGGAGTGTGCCAAACTCCTTTCTTTTCAAAAATCCCTTCATTTAAAAATTTGGGTTTTTCCATTATTTCTAAGTTACCGGTGTGTCATCACCCAACACACATCCTTCATCATGAAGGTTACACATATTCGCAAGTCAGTATCACTACTGAACTCGCTAGTGGCTTCGGAGCGACTTTTCCTGCCACCCGGATAGAAGTACAACCACTTCTACTCTGGGAATGAGTGGATGTACGCAACATCCGACCCACAATCCTAAAATAACTTCTTCGTGTCCGTATGAGGACAGAGACCTCATCCCGTCCCCACCCCGATCTCATGCGCTTGGTCCTACTCCAGATTTCGCACAGATACCTGGAACGACGAACTGCCCTTATAGCCAACAGGTCTTCTAGTGCCCTTAGCACGCATCACTACCCCTCATGGGAGTCTTGATGATCCTAGACTCACAGTGCATGTACAAACAATGTTTTCTTATCAAGCCATGTAATCTGTGGTGCCACTGGTCCAACGGCCCCGACTCTCAACTCAACCCGCAGTTGTTTGTCTTGACTAGTCCATCGACCTGTGATGTCGCACTGCCGGTAGTTGACTGAGCATGTCGGTCCTATCTTGGTACATGGCCAAACAATTCACTTATTAGGTTTTATGGCACATATATCATGTTCGTTTACGAGCTCCTACTCGTGCCAACTGGCCTTGGGCCCACTGTATGAGATTTTAAAAAAACTGGGCATTCTAGCCCGTAAGTTCCAAAATCGAGGCCCCTGACCTATAAGAGCTATTCGAGCTCCCGTCAAGAAGGCCTCCCAAATAGTTTAAGCATTGGCACACAGTCAGGGGAGAACACTTCCGACAAAATAGGTTTTCACTGTCCATTATACCAACTAGTATAAGGACATCTCCATTCATAATTGATGAACGGGTTTTCAACTTCATTCGAGGAAGTCTCATCATACCAACCGGGTATGATCTACTTACAACCGGTAAGTAGTTTTTCCGAATAATTTTCACATCACTTTCTCTAAGTGGTGATGATTAAAATACCACTAAATAGTGGGTTTTTATACCGAGGTACTTATCATTCCCTACCGGGTATGACATAAAATTTCCACTCACAACCGGTAAGTAGTTTTTATCTTTAAGTTGTGCTCATCATCTCAACCGAGTATGATGTTAGTAAACCCACTCACCCGTTAATGCCGTGAATTCCACTAAATTGGTTATTTGTATTCCCGCGAGCTTGTCCTTGCTGGCATTCCCGGTATTTCGCTTTCCTACACGATATGAACAACCTTGTTCATTATTACTCGGCATAACAGCCTTCATTCATTTCCAATGAATGAGAAAACCCAAACTTTTAGTTATTTTGCAATTAGGTCCCTAAAGTTATTTCTCTTTAAGTACCTAATGTCGGCTATTCCTCAAATTGAGTCCCGTAACTTTTAAAATTTATCCTGGGACTTCAATTTATACAATTTCAACAAAAAGGGGTTTAATTTCCCAAATTTCCAATTTGGTCCCCCAATTTTTTCAAAATTACCATTTTGCCCTTCTTTTACAAAAATGGTAAGTCTTGCCCCAAAAATTCCAAAATTCCTCAATTGATCCTCCAACAATATTTTCATGCCCAATTGACCCTCAATTTCATAAAATTGTATTCTGGCCCTTTGAATTTCGAAAATCCCCAAATTTTCCCCCAATTTCAACTCTTCAACACTATCGAATTTGATTTCATCAAATTGACCGATCAAACACTTCTAATTATTGAAATTGGAGTTGAAATTGAGTTCCTCCATGTTCATACGATTTTAAGAAACTTTGAATCGCAGATTTTAACGTCGGAACGAGCTCAAACGGAGCTTCACCGGAAAATAGACTGTAGAGAGAGAAAGCTTTGATTACTCACCAGTGAAGTCACGGCTGTTCGAGCTTTTGATCTAGACAGATAGGTCTCGTCCTGAGATTCATCCTAGAATCAAGAATTGCATCAATTGATGCGGACTTGGATTAGAATTTCGTCATTGAAATTCGGTCGACTCTCTCTCTAGCACCGATCGAAAATTGTAAAGCGGAGCCAAATTGGCTTACCTTTCGGTCCTAATTCGACCGTGGAAAGGCTGAGGAAGTGTTGGGAGGGCTTGAAATGGCCGATTTCAGCTTGGTCAAAATAGGGCAGCTTCGGTCCGCCGGAGTTGCTTCACTATTCCATCATGTCGGCGCTTCTCCAACGATTCTCGGATTGACTGAAGTTTGCTATCATATAGCTATCTTCTCCCCGGTTCTAAAGAGCCTGACCTTTGTTCAAGTCGAAGCTCTGGTTCGAGCTTTACCGGGAAATGGAACAGTAGAGAGAGAGAGAAGTGTTAAGGTTTGAGGAGAATGAAATGGGGATGACCTCTTTATATAGGCATAAAACCCGTGTATTAAATGGGAGAGATTTATTACTAGTATTAATATTGCCATAAATTATTGGTATTAATTCCAATAATTTAATTTTGGTATTAATTCTAATAATTTAATTTCAGTATTAATTCTAATAATTTAATTTCGGTATTAAATTATTTGTATTAATTTCTGTACGTATAAAAATTTTTTACCGAAATTTCGGGTTACAAAAAATCATACTTCCTAGGAGGTCACCCATCCTCACACTACTCTCAAGCAAGCAAGCACGCTTAACTTTAAAATTTTTATAGAATCTAGTTCAACTGAACCAATTTGGTTTTTGTTTTTTAGTTTGTCTTAAGTTTCTTTTGCAAGGTTTAATGAACCCTTTGGATCACCCGAAAGTTGTAAATTTCCATATTGCTTATTCCCAAATGTAAACCGGCTTGGTTTTCTTATTCGGTTTGACTGGTTCTTTTCCCGGTTTTCCTTAACTCAAATGTGCGGGGTTTACAAAAAAAATAGTAAGAACTACACCCTAAAAAGGACAACAGAATAGGCATTGAGAACAACTAAATTCAAAGGACAACTGTTCCAAGACAAGTGGACCAGGAGAGGAGTGGCAACAAGGTTGTTAACGAACTAACCCTCATGGAGACCATAAACTTAAACTCCGGCAAGAAAGGAAAATGTGTAAAGGCCAAAACATTAGAAAGGAAGAATGAAAGAATCCTTCACCAGTAGGAACAAAAATTGTAGTGAGTACAAGTTGAGATAAAGACAAGAATAAGGGATGTGCTAGTAAAACTCCCCAAAGTAAGGATGAGTTGGATGGGATGACATCAAGGATGTCATAAAGTCAAATTAAAGATAGATAACCAAGATGACGAAGGAAAGAGGAAATCCGGGAAAAAGAGGAAGAAGTCAACTAAAGAAAGTGGCTCATAATAGGCATACATATACCAGCAGAGAAGTAATGAACCCAACTAAAGTGGGACATAGGAGAAAAGTTTCAAATAGAATGCAAGTTGGGGATAAAAGACCAAGTACAAAGGAAGTTTACCCATAACCCAACTAAAGAAGGAGGTAGCCTCAAAAGATGTCGTATTAGTAAGAAAGGGGTGGATTGCCCTAATAAGGACATAGAGGAAAGACTAACTAAGAAACCTTGGGAGAAATGAGCCTCAAATTAAGAAGTGGATGATGAAATGACCACAAACATCAAGACTTGTCGTGGTCCACGTTCACTTATTGGAGCCTAAAGGATGAAGGCTGGGCAAAGTGTGGAATACACAAATTAACACCCGAAAACAAAAGATCATTGGATAGGGGATAAGGGATGAAATGGAATCTTAAGACAACGAAGGATTAAAAATGGGCACATGTCCCAAAAAAAAGAAAGTGTAGGGAAGAGACCTTAAAGGATTAAGGGAGAAGATCGATGGTATAGCCTTAAAGCGGAAGGCTTTACCTTGAAGGACATAGTAGGGAAAGGAAACCTTAAAAAGGGAGATCTCCCCCAAAACAAGGAAACATTACGTAGACTGGAAAAAAAGGGTCAACTCAGATGAGAAATGGGGAAAGGTAATAACTAAGCAAGAAAGGATTAAGGAAAAGGAAAGCCTTGAGAAAATATGCCAATGTAAATGAGAAAGGACATAAGTGACAAAGGATCTCAATGTGACGGTAAGCTGGAACTAACGGTTGGAACTAGGAAAGAACCATAGGAAGTTGGTAAAGAAAGAGTAGATAAAGGGAACCGACACGATTCTAATATTAAGAAAATCAAAGGACAATTGGAACTACATAGAAGGTAAATGGGAAACACTATTAAGTAGTAGGAAGGAATGAAGCCCTATGACTCCTAAACAGATGAAAGGTCACAAAACGTTATCTATGATACACATTTTGGAAACCATAAGGGGGAAAGATAATTCTAGAACAGATCATACTATGAGGAACATGTGGTGCCAATAGTCCAAGTAAGGTGACTCAAGTAGGACTGAATCCGAAGGTCCAACTTAAGAAAAGGGAACTAGAATCGTGATAAACCTAAACATGGAGGAAGGACCAAATAAGATAATGAAGAAAGAATATCAACACACATGGGGTTAAGGACGAAGAGTCAGAAAGAATGCTAAATTGAAAGCATTAACAATCTAGAAAATGAAGGGAAAGCAGGGACAATCGGATGTACATGGAACATCCAACCCAAGGACACGAATAAGAACCCTTAAGAAGAAAAGTCTTACCCTGATTGGAGTAAGCAAGAGACTTAAGGAAGTGCCTAGGGATGGGGAACTTGGAACATGACTAAATGATACACTCCGTAGAGTGAGTGGAAGATATAAATGAAGAAAGACTACTCAAGTACATGGCTAAAGGACTAAATGAAAAGAGTAGTCAAAGAGATAACATACTAAACAAACCTAGGAAGGCAACAAGGAAAAGTCACTTCTAACGTAAATGATGGTTGAATTAAGTTTTGGGGACAAAACCCCTAAAAGGAGGGGAGAGTTGTAAACCCCATCCCTTAAAGATAAGAAAACTGGGGAAGGAACCGATCAACTTCAGAGAGAAAACCAAACTGGTTCATGAACCTTAATCGGTAGAGAAATGGAAAAATGGGAAATTGACAAATCCTAAGTGACTCAAAGAGTCATAAAAATAATGGAAAACGGCCTTGGAATGAATTGGAAAAGAAAACCAAACCAGTTCAGGTGAACTAGATTTGAACCGGTTTGGACCAGTTTGAACCATAATTGAACCGATTGTTAAATTCATTTTTCTAGGTGGATTAAAATATTTAAATTGAAGCCAACATTAGATAGATAATGAATTTAGATGAATTTAGAATTTTTTAATTTTGAGAAAACTAGTCGAATCGGGCTTGAACCGGTCAATTTAAGCATTGAATCAAGTCAGACCGGTCCGGTCCAGTTCCGAACAGTGACGTCTTCTTCCTTCAAATGACAACACTGTTCATTCAATGCAGAAATGGATAATGCTAGTGAAGCTTGAATTGCTCCAATCAGGGCTATTTCAAGATGAGGATAAGCTCGACCAAGAAGAAAAGTTGTCGGGCAGAGGGTCCCCAAGCTCCCTATATAAAGAGCTCCTTTCCATTCATCCTTCACTCACCTCAAATCTCCATTCTCTCTCAACTGCTCCAGTTTTTGGCGAAGCTCATACCAGAGCTCCGATATAGACATTTTTCTTAGCCTTAGAAGGTGAAGTTGGGTTCTTTAGACTCTGGAGGAAGTCAGCTACCGGATAGCAACCTCCGTTTGACCCGAGGACCGTCAGAGAAATGCCGGTGAAATCAAATAGTGAAGTAGCTTTGAAGGACTGAATTGGCCTTGTTTCAGCCCTCCTTTAGCCAAACCAAGCCCTCCTGATACCCCTACGACCCTCACATGATTGCAACAGAGCTGAAAGGTAAGCCAATTCAGCCCTCCTCTATCATTTCTAGTCGGAGTTACAGACAGAAAGTGTGAAAATTTACTAATAGAATTCTCCCTTGATCTGATGCTAATTGTAATGATTCTTGATCCTAGGAAGAACCTTAGGATGAGAGCTACTTGCCCAGATAGAGAGCTCGAACTGTGGCACCTCCGAAGGTAAGCTTTCGAATCTTTCTCTCTACGAATGAAATTATGGCGAAGCTCTGTTTGAACTCATTTTGGCATCAATTCATGCTACTCAAAGCTCAATTGAATCATATGGAAGTGTAGAAACTAATTTACACCTCAAATTGAAGTAGTTAACCCCGTTTGAATGATCAATTTAAAGAAATCAACTTCAGCCTGTTTGAAAGGGGAAAATTAGGGGAAATATTTTGGGGAAAATTGAGGATTTCGTGAAATTGAGAGACCTATTTGCAATTTCCCAAAATTGAAGGCCAATTGGCCATGAAAAAGATGTTGGGGGACCAATTGGTCAATTTTTAAAATAATTGTGGCCAAATTGCCATTATTGGAAAGTTGGTAATTTTTTAAAAGTTGGGGACCAAATTGGAAATTTGGTAAACTTGAGCCCCTTATACAATTTTGAGCAAAATGAGAACTCAAAGAGAATTTTGGAAATTTTGGGACTCAAATTGGGAAAAAGTTGGCATTAGGAACCTAAAGTTAAGAAAAATAAACTTTAGGGATCTAGATGGAATTTATCGATAATTTGTGAGTATAGGCTTTTATGCCAAACTTTAAGTGATAAGGCTGCCCAAATCGTGTGGGGACAAGTATGATCGGAATGCAAGCAAGAGAAAGCTCGTGTTGAGTTGGAACATCAAACGAGGATGAACACGTCATGGTTATTGAGTAAGTAGCCTTATTTACATCATACCCAGTTGGGATGATGAGCGCTTTAAAACGTAAAACCACTTGTAAGTGCGATTTTAACATCGTACCCGAATGGGAATGATGGGCGATTTAGGAAAAAACCTATTTACCGATTGTAAGTAGAGGAAATCATACTCGGTTGGTATGATGGACTTCCTTGAAGAAAGGTGAAACCCGCTTGTCGGTTGTAAGCAGAGATATCATCACACCTGGTTGGTGAGATGAAGTGAAAAATTATTTTTGTGAGAAGTGTTCTCCCTTGAGTGTGTGCCAATGCTTAAATTTTTTTGGAGACCTTCTTGACGGGAGCTAGAACAACTCAAATAGGCCAGAGGCCTCAGATTTTGAACTTGAGGGGCTAAATGATAGATTTTGGAAAATCACGTGTAGTAGGCCTAAGGCCAGTGGACACGAGCAGGAGCTCGTAAACAAACTTGAAATGAGAAAGCCATGAAATTTATAATTAACTAGTTGTGTGATTTCGCCATGGTACCAAGTCAAGACCAATAGTACTTGATGGACTAGCGGTAGTGCGTTAGGGCCATGTCAACAGACCGGCCTAGACAAACAGCTACAGGTCGGGTTGGGGGTCTGGGTCGTTGGACCAATTGCACCAAAGATAAATGGCCAAATGTGAAAATTATATTTTTATGCATGCACTTGAGATACAGAACCATCAAGATGCCCCAGAGTGGTAGTGGTGGATCCTAAGGGCTACTAGATGACATAGTGGAGATAAGGGCAGTTTGTCGTGCTAACAGTTGGGAAGCTCGGAGTAGCTTCTTGTGCATGAGACTGGGGTGGGGTCGAGATGAGGTATATGTCCTCATATGGAGACGAAGTGGCATTTGGGTCTAAGGGTCGAATGTCGTGAATATCTATTCAGACCTAAGGTAGAAGTGGACGGACTTCTATCTTGGTGGCTGGTAAAGACGCTCTGAACCATAAGTGGGTGCAATGGATGGGTTGCACCTACGAATGTGTGTTCCCTTCCTAGTGAAGGGCGTGTGTTGTTTGCTAAATACACCTAATGTGGAAATGAGGAAAAAAGTTTTGAAAACTAGAACATGTGGAAAACTTTCTTTCAAAGAAAATAGCAACCTTGGCATAATTTAAAAAAGTTTTGAAAATTCACTTCCAATCCTCACTCACTGAGTTGTAGAACTCACATCCTCTTTTATATCCTTTTTCAGGAGTAGGAAAAACATGACTAAAGAAAATACTAGGATTTACCCTCTGTCAGGTATGCTTAACATCACTCTTAAGCTTCCATGTTTAATGATTTATGCTATTCTAGGGAACAATGTTTGAATTACGTCTGACTCCTCTTGATTAAAAAAGGGAGAAAACCCCTCTCAAACCAAGAGAGTGGCCAGTTGATCACAGAGATCCGACCAAATCGGGTCAGGAAGTGACAGGTGGAGTCGATGGGTCAATGGTGTTATGTCGTGTAAAATAGAAGAATCTAGGTCAACAGTCTGACGGGAAGACAATAGGCATGTGTGTGGCTGCACGTGTGTACCCCGCGCTCCGCGCGTGTAGCGTGTGCGCCCAGCTTCTCATCCAACCAGTCTAACAATGTACTGAACCAGTTTTATGCAAATTTATTGGTCAGTTCAGTAATTTTTAGCCTAGGTCACATTCAATTTCCTATTGAATAAACTCAAGAACCACTCAATTTAGATTTGTTTAGACCACTTTAAAAATTCAGGGGTTTATGTGACTCCATCCAACTTGAATCTGGTTCGGACCGCTTCTCTCCCATTTTTCTCCCAATCCTTGATCATGAGTCCCATGATCATCCTAAGGGTTTCTCCTTAATCTTTTTAATCCCTCATGGCTTTATATTGATCCCTTTCCTCTTTCCGATACAATCTACTCCCCAATTACCCTAGGTTCCCGGTTTGATCCCACATTCCGAATCAGTTAGCCCTAGTTATGAAGTCATGATTTTTCTTGGTCTTACATAGGCGGTCACTTTAGCACTAGTAGCCGTTGCAGCGGTGGTCAGATGAGGTAGAATTTGGCCTTGAAAGGCCATCGGTGATGGCTGAACTTTCTATCCCAGATCAGGATTAGCCAAAACAGCCCTCATGCATTATTTTTCAGTGATTAGCAAGTGTGGACCCTAACATATAACTCAATAGAGACAACTAACATAATTTTGACACTAAGATCACCCCATTTGGTAGTCGGACTAGGGAGAATTGCTCGTTTTAGTGACTGTAGATCCAGGGGTTGTTCAAGATCGGGAATATTGACTTTGAAAGCCTAATTCGAGCTATCTAGGAGGAGTTAATGCAATTAACTCTATAGGGAGATAGACTCAATTCCTATATTATCTCTACAATTTGTAGCACTCAATTTGATCAAAAATCAAATTAATTAAAGCGACAGTTAAAGCGGTGCAACAAAGACGTTGTATGGTGCACAGTGGCTCACAGATGAGTGTGGTCAACACAACACGATCCCCACCAACCTAACTACCTTTCTTTTTGTTTTTTGTTTTTAAACATTAAATTTCCAATTTTTCCTTTTTGGGTCATTTCGGTAATTAAATTTGAAATCCTGGCCGAATTTAGGTGAAAATTAACTTTATCCAAAAACTCAATTTTCATTCATGGGAACTCAATCCCAAATCTAATTAGATGCCTAATATAAGCATTGAGTTTTGTATCCCATTTTCAATCATCAAGTTAAGATTTGAATTAAGCATTCTAAATCCTAACTTAGGTTCCATGCTCAATTTCTATTTTTGTCTCTTGTTCGGATTTTATTCTTGAATTTCAATTGCATCTTAGGTTTAGAATTGCATTCTAGGTTTTGGATCTCACATTTAATTTGGTATCACATTTCTTGGGGTCTTATTCTTAGTTCATGATTCCATTCATGGAGTAGACTCGGTTTTCGGTCCACTTGGGCTTAATTTGGGTTCCAAAAAATCTAGTGTTACATTGTCCTCTGAGCTTCCTATATAACTATCGATCCTTCTCTCACTAATGGTAAGCTAGAATTATCTCTGAAGACCAACTCCTTCAGTCTTTCAGTGACCTTCATACCAAAGCTTACCATTTCTTCTTTTTACCACCAAAATCAACCATTTAGGTGTCCTTAGAACCAAGCAGAAGTTATCTTTCCAACAACACCTCTCCCCAACTCCAATGTAACCTCTCCTAGAGTCAGCTTAACGAAACAAAAACACTGCTCCCTTGGCCGAAAATATGGTAGCAGCTTTCCAACCTTGCCTTGACCTCCTCAACGGCCAAATATAATTCAGGAAGGACTTCTTGGCCCCCTCTCACCAACCATGGTGGTCATTCGAGCTATATGTAAGCCTTGTGACCACGAAACATTTTAGAATCTCCAGAAACTCTCTATTTTTATTCTATGTAAATCAAGAATTTTCAATGAATAACCACTCATCGTTAGCCATAATCGCTTCCTCACTTCTGCGTTTCCGACCAAAATCCAACTCTTGGTGTATTTTATAGAGAGAGCCCAATCGAGGTCAAATTGACACTTTTCTGACCAAGGATGGCCAGAAAGTGATCCTAGGGACCTAGGGAAGATAATGAGAAACCAATATAAGCTTTTTGGAAATTTTATGGAATTGTTTTGAATGAGATAAACATTTGGGGACCAAGTCATAATTTTTGGAAAGTTTAGGGATCAAAATATGATTTCTTGAAAATGGGGACTCGAATGAGACTCGGTAGGAGTATAATGACCTAAAAGGAAAGTTGGAGAACTTAAGGACCAAAAATGATATCTCAAAAGAGGCTATGGTACCAAGTGGAACTTTTAGAAAAAGTTTAATGAACCTAATGGTGATTTTGAAATGGTAGAGGAACAAAATGGAATTTATGATAAGTTAGGGACCCCTACAAAAACTAAGAAAAGTTAGAGGACCTAAGATAGAAGTTATATCTAAAATCTAAGTGCAAAAGGAGTAAATAGAATGTAAAGGGATCGAAATGTAATTTTGGAAACGTTAGGGATGAACGTGCAATTAGTAGAATGTTGGAGGACCTTACTAAAAAGTTATAATGGCTTAAGGCCCTAGTGAGAAAATGACCAAGATAGAATGGGAAAAATATGAGGACTTAGAACATACCAATGAGAGATATATAAATAGGATGAAAATACGAGATTCGAGCAAACTTGACCCACGAGGCAAAAGCACAAGAATAAGAAATTACGAGACAATACAATAATATATTGTTTAGAATTAAATATGATAGTGTTATATGTATATGACTTATACAGTCGATACTGATGTGAATAATCGAGTGGAATTGTCGATCTGAGATACTCGAAAATCGATCAAAACAAACATGAGCTTGAATACTCCGGTGAGTGGGTTTATAAATGAAGAGTATCATTAGACCGATAGTGGTACTTTGCTAAACTTTTTTGAACTTTTGAAAATAGAGTATTACGCCCTAACCCGATTTCCTAGGTCGGGGAAAATGTTGGTTACCCACCACATCCCCTCAATGCTATTAAGTTGGGTACCTTCTGATGTGAACACCGCCAATATACTAACGACACCCTACACTAAATATGGAAAAGACACCAAGACTTTCATGAAGAAAGAAAAAAGAATGGAATCTACCTTGTTTGGTTGAGCAACAAGGTATGGATAGATATAGATGATATACCCAAATCCTCTAAGAAAATCTCTTAGAAAACCCTGGTGATAAGTCTAATTGCTTGAACGCCACAAGTAAAAACTTGATAAGTTCAAAAGTTCTCTCTTAAGAGAAAGAAGACATAAACCTCACAATATAATTAAAATAAAAAAATCTGTCTTTAAAATTCTATGAAGTTAACCTTTTATAGGCACTTATGAATATTAACTATTCTATAAATAAGGAAATAAAATACTATGGTTGACATGCCAACCATTAATTATTCATATAGAAATTATTGCTAATATATTTTTTTGTTCATTTATTGAAAGATGTCTTAGATAATAAATTTTCTAAACTCATAATATTATCTTAGACATATATAGGAAATATATTATTTTCTTATTCAATATTCTAGAAGATTTATAATATTAATAAATCTCCCATTCGAATTGTATACTTCTTTTTGGCTTTTGTTGTACTCTTCTAGTGCACTTCCAGCTTGGCTTTTTACAATCACTCCAATCAGCCCATGCATTTCTTGTTTAGTTCTTTTGGCCCTTTACCTTGTGATCGGGCCTTGCAAATTGGCAGAACCCTTAGTTAGACTCACATCATTTTCCCTCTCTTGAAAATAATTTGTCCCAAATCTTTGGGTTTCTCATCACCTACATCAAAGGGCATTAAATCAGTTATATTGAAACTTGCGCTAACACCATACTGACCTAGTAACTCCAACTTATAAGCATTATTGTTGATGTATTCCAACACTCGAAATGGTCCATCTCCTCTTGGAAAAAGTTTTGACCGCCTTTATTTTGGAAATCATTCTTTCCTCAAATAAAGCCAAACCCAATCCCCAGACTCAAATGTAATATTTTTGCGACCCTTGTTTGCTTGATTTTCATATGCTTTAGTCTTCCTTTCAATGTGCATCTTTGTCTTCTCATGCATTTATCTCATGGACTCTGCTTTTCTCTTTCAATCAAAAATTACTAACTCACCAATAGGAAGTGGACTTAAATCTAGAGGGGTTAATGGATTAAAACCATATATAATCTCAAATGGTGAAAACTTAGTTCTAGAATGAACAGAATGATTATAAGCAAACTCAACATGTGGCAAACAATCATCCCATGATTTCAAGTTCTTTCTTATTATAGAACGTAATAAAGTACCTTATATTATATTACTTAATTCTATTTGACCATCACTTTGTGGGTGACATGCTGTTGAAAATAAAAGTTTTGTTCCCAATTTACCCCATAAAGTCTTCCAGAAGTAACTGAAGAATTTAGAATTACGATCAAAACCAATAGTTCTAGGCATACCATGCAATCTAACAACTTCTCTAAAGATCAAATTGGCAACATTCGAGGCATCATCAGTTTTATAACATGTAATGAAGTGTGCCATCTTTGAAAATCTATCAACAACCACAAACACAAAATCACTCTCTCTCTTAATCCTTGGTAATCCTAAAATGAAATCCATGGATATATCAATTCAAGGTGCACTAGGAATTGGAAGAGTTGTATACAAACCATGAGGTTATTGCCTAGACCTAGACTCCTTAGATGTAATGAATCGAGAACACATTTTCTCAACATCCTTTCTCATGTGGGGCAAAAAAAATGTTTATGCAATAATGCCATAGTCTTAGCTACCCCAAAATGTCCCATAAGTCCTCCGGCATGTGCTTCCCTAATAAGTAACTCGCGCAAATATGATTGAGGGATGGACAATTTGTTATCTCAAAAAATAAATCCATTTTAAAAATAAAATTTTCCAAACCTACCATTTTTACAATTTTTAATCACATAACAAAAATCAGGATCCTTTGCATACAATTCCTAAATATAATCAAAACCAAGCAATTTAGACTTAAGGATTACAAGCAGAGCATACGCTCGGGATAACACACTAGTAGCTATATTTTCCTTACCTTGTTTATATTTGATAACATATGGGAATGGCTCAATGAACTCCACATGAAATCCATGGATATATCAATTCAAGGTGCACTAGGAATTGGAAGAGTTGTATACAAACTATGAGGTTGTTGCCTAGACCTAGACTCCATACATGTAATGAATCGAGAACATATTTTCTCAACATCCTTTCTCATGTGGGGACAAAAAAAATTTTATGCAATATTGCCATAGTTTTAGCTACCCCAAAATGTCCCATAAGTCCTTTGGCATGTGCTGCCCTAATAAGTAACTCACACAAAGATGATTGAGGGATGCACAATTTGTTATCTCAAAAAATAAACCCATTTCAAAAATAAAATTTTCCAAACCCACCATTTGTACAATTTTTAATCACATCACAAAAATCAGGATCCTTTGCATACGATTCCCAAATAAAATCAAAATCAAGCAATTTAGACTCAAGGATTGCAAGCATAGCGTACCTTCGGGATAACACATCAACAACTATATTTTTCTTACCTTGTTTATATTTGATCACATATGGGAATGGCTCAATGAACTCCACCCACCTAGCATGATTCTTGTTCAACTTGTGTTGCCCCTTGAGATGCTTAAGAGATTCATGATCTGTGTGAATCACAAAATCTTTCGGCCATAGATAGTGATGCCATGTTTGTAGGGTTCGAACTAGGGCATACATCTCCTTGTCATAAGTAGGATAGTTGAGAGTTGCTCCACTCAACTTTTTACTAAAATATATAATTTGTCTTCCCTCTTGCATCAACACACCTCCAATATCTACCCTTGATGCATCACACTAAATTTCAAATGTTTTATAAAAATTAGGTAAGGCGAGCAATGGGACATTTGATAGTTTATCATTTATCAATTCGAATGTGTTTTGTTACTCAACTCCCCATTTAAATGCTACATTCTTCTTTATAACAGCAGTAAGAAGTGCAATATAAGTACTAAAATTAGGAACAAAATGTCTATAAGAACTAGCTAATCCATGAAAACTTCTTATATGACTTACCGAATTTGGTGTTGCCCAATCTCGAATTGCCTTAATCTTTTCCTCGTCAACTCCAATCCATTCTGAACTTGTAACATACCTAAGAAAAATAAGTTTATCTGAACAAAAGACACATTTTTTTTAATTGGCAAACAACTTATCTCTCCTTAAGGCATCTAAAACAGTTTGTTAAGTGTCTTACATGTTCATCCATGGTCTTGCTGTAGATTAGAATATCATCAAAATATACTACTACAAATTTCCCAATAAACGCTCATAAAACAAGGTTCATTAATCTCTTGAATGTATTAGGTGCATTAGTCAATACAAATGGCATATCTAATCATTCATATAAACCTTATTTTATTTTAAATGCAGTTTTCCATTCTTCTCCTTCTTTCATTCTAATTTGATGATATCCACTTTTAAGATCTATTTTCAAAAATAAACAAGATCCATGTAACTCATCTAACATATCATCCAAACGAGGAATAGGGTGTCGATACTTTACTGTGATATTGTTAATAGCTCGACAATCGATGCACATTCACCAAGTTTCATTCATCTTAGGGACGAGTAGCACAGGCATAGCACATGGGCTCATACTCTCTCGAATATAGCCCTTTTCCATTAGTTCCATTACTTGGCGTTGAAGTTCCTTTGTTTCCTCAGGGTTACTTCTATACACAGGCCGATTTGGAATTGTCGTTCTAGTGATGAAATCAATTTGATATTCAGTTTCTCAAATTGGTGGTAGTAAAATATTGCACGACAAAGATCCAACAAGGTCGTTATTACTCAAAAAAGCATCCTTGTAAATAAGTATAATAAGAGCCTATTGTGAATGTATAGCTCCCTTAATCTCACTTTTTCTAGCAATAAAATTTTTTTTACTCTCTTTTTTTTCAAATTCAGGTTTTTCTCTCTTTTTGTTCAACTCTTTATTATTTTCTTCTTCTTTCTTATTTTCGTCTTCTATCTTTTTTTATTCGCCTTTTCCTTTTTATTTGATCCTCAAAAACTTGGTTTGGAGTCACTAGTATAAGAGATATTGGTCTTTCGTTCATCACAAATGAGTACTTATTGGTGAATGCATCATGCTTAACTTGATGATCAAACTACCAGGGTCGTCCCAATAGAATATGACATGCATGCATTGGTACCACATTGCATAGTATTTCATCCTAATATTTTCCAATAGAAAATGCAACCAACACCTGCTTGGTTACCTTGAGTTTGCCTTGATCATTCAACCACTGAAGTCGATATGGCTTTGGATGCTTTGATATTGGTAATGGCAATTTCTCCACAAGTTTAGTGCTAGCTACATTAGTGCAGCTTCCTCCATCTATAATAACACAATAAATCTTATTTTTCATACAACAATGAGTATAAAATAAGTTCTCATGCTAGTTGTTTTCTTTTTCTTGGGCATAAACACTGAGAGTTCGCCTTGCTACTAATAATTCTCCTTTTTCAGCATACTCACTAGCATCCTCAAGTGGTGGCATATCGGGATCATTTTCTTCTTCTTCATTCATGGTCTTGATTTCTCCATCAACATTGATCACCATGGCCTGCTTATTCGGGCATTGAATTGCTACGTGACCCCTACCTTGGCATCGAAAACACTTAATATCATGATATTTGGGAGTTGTGATATGAGTATTAACTTGTTTTTGGGTCAAAGATTGCTTGATTGTCTCCTTTGGACGAGTGGGTTGACATTGAGTCAACAACATCTCAACTTGCATAGGGGTTGGTTTCTATGTGTTCGAGTGACCATTGTTTAATCCCCTTGTGAGTAAATTCTTCCTCTTCAGTTGTTGTTCGACTTTGATAGCTTGGTGCACCTACCTTGTCTTGAAGCTCAACAAGATATTGTATTTCCACCACATTAGTTATCTCATGGTTTAGACCATAAAAAAATCTGGTCATTGTAGCCTCTCTATCTTCCTCCACATTAGCTCGAATCATAGTAATTTTCATCTCCTTGAAGTACTTATCGACACTTTTGGATCCTTGGGTAAGCCTTTGAAGTTTATTGAAAAACTTGCGGTGGTAGTAGCTCAGGACAAATCATCGTCGCTTGATTGCTTTCATCTCATCCCAAGATTCCACAAGACGTTCATGATTTATTTTCCTATCATTTACCAATTGATCCCACCATATTATAGTATAATCAGTAAATGAAAGTGGTGCAACTTGTACCTTTTTTACTTCATAGTAATTGTGATATTCAAAGAATTTATCCATCTTCTTTTCCCGTTGAAGATATTCTTCTAGGTCATCATTTCCTTGGAATAATGGTATATTCAAATCATGTAGGTTATCTGTCGTTGATCTTCTTCTTGTTGTATATAACTCTTAATTACTCTATTTCTCCAAACTATCCAATCGCGTGTGTAATAACTCAACTCAAGACTTCAACATCTGTCTTATTTTACTTACCATGTTTTGAACAGGCTAAGGGGAACTGTCTTCTTTCCATGTGTTTCTTCATTGTTGGGACTTGTAATCCTGTCAATTGTTAGTAACAAAAGGATTATGCAACTCTCTCTCACATGTTTCTCTCAAACACTAATGTTTCACATTCAAATGACTTTTTCTTAAAGATTTAAAACACTCTTGCCTTTTTCTACTTATATGTCTTCTTTTAATTTTAATTGAACTTAAGAACAAATCATTTTCATAAAGTAGCTTAACTTGAGGAACAATCAAGATAAATCATAAAGTTTCTAAAAGTAATTCTAAAAATGATTTAAGTGTGAGGTATGAAGATACTCAAAGAATATAGAAAGAATAATAAAATCTAATAAAGTAGAATGAATAAAATACTAAGTATAGACTTTTGTGTTTTCTCTTTTTTTTTACCTTTTGTTTGCCTTTTTTGCACTTCTTTTTTTGCGCTTCTTTTTTTGCCTTTTTTGTTATTCTTTTTTTGCACTTTTTTAAAC
Organism: Trapa bicornis; assembly: GCA_030064425.1. Classification (NCBI taxonomy): domain Eukaryota; kingdom Viridiplantae; phylum Streptophyta; class Magnoliopsida; order Myrtales; family Lythraceae; genus Trapa; species Trapa bicornis. Next base: position 9,983,297 of record CM057747.1, read on the forward strand.
ATTTTTTGCACATTTTTTGGCCTTTTTTTTATTTTTTTAAAGATTTTTTTGGCTTTTTTGCAAACTTTTTTGTATTTTTTAATGTAAAGAAAGTAGATAAAAAAGTTGAGATTTTTAATAGAGAAAAAAAGTTGAAATAAGATAATGAAAATATAATTAGATAGGAGAAAAGAGAGATTTTTTGTTATTTTTTATAGTGAATAGAAATAGGTAGAAGATAATATAAGTAAAAAAAATCTGAAAGGATAGAATTGAACATGCCATGCTATGCTTTAATACGAACTGATACAAACCTCGCCAATATACTGACGACACCCAACACCAAATATGGAAAAGACCACAAGATTTTCACAACGCAAGGTAAAAGAATGAAATATACCTTGTTTGGTTGAAAAATACGGTATGAATAGATGTAGACACCACACCCAAATCATCTAATAAAAGCTCTTAGAAAACCCTAATTATAAGTCGGTTAGTCGAACGCCACAAGTAAAAACTTCATAAGTTCAAAAGTTCTATCAAAAGAGAAAAAATACATAAATCCACAATATTATTGAAATCAAAGATTTGTCTTTACAATGATATGAAGTTAGCCTTTTATAGGCACTTTCCTCTTTGGTCACAATCATTGCAACCAAATACCCTTGAGAGTCTAGGCTCATATGAGATTTTATCCAATTGACCCTAATCATCAAATTAGGTCTAGTTCCTGAGTAGAGTCGCAACACTCATAGTAACTAATTCATCAACCCACATATTTAAATATTGCAATACAATGCAAATAATATATGTATCTCAATTTTTAAGTGCCACCCTTATGTCCCATCTCTCACAAACAACACACAATTGTCCCACTTCTAACGTCTCAGTTAATAGGTATCACCTATCACTTGTGTCCCGAGTGGGTATGTAAATGACTCCCCTTGTATCTAGCTCAATGTGAATGCAATGAAAGAATGTAGCGTATCAAAATCAATTTTGGATTGGCATGAAATATGGTTGATCTGTCTATTAGTAATTCACAAAACATAGTTGGCCTTTTAGTTTAATTCATTGTGTCAAGAATACAAACATATATGTTCTTATTTCACAGGGTATATTTAGTTGTGCTTCCTCTTTAAATTTCGTTAGGACTTATCCTAGCAGTTCATGTATTTTGCGGACCATTCTTCCATCCTTGCATTTAGTCCATATTTTAATTAGTTGTCTTAGGTTTTAACTTATTTCACATAAGTCACTGTGGGCCTACGTCCGACCACCTAAAATCTTGGTCACAATTTCTTTTCCATCTTATCAGATCCTAGTCTATGAACAATTTTGGGCCCTAGCCCCTTTTAATAGACATTAGGATAGGTCATTTATAAGCAATGGATCTTAACCCCAGTCATGAATGGGATTAACACCCATTTCTTAGTTTATAACCACTAGTGATTTAAAACTAATTTACATTCTTGGGCCATACCCCCATTCATATTTGTGTAGTATATGCCACTTTTAATAAACATCATGGCCTAAGCCAATTTGTAAAACATTACTTTGGTCTCTTTTATTTGATCATCGTATTGGGCTGGGATCTCATTCATTCTTAACTATTAGGCTTTTACACTTCAATTCTAGACTATCGCCTTTCAGTTCACTTATCAAATAATTCAGAGATTTCTCATCTTTTAATAAAATCTTATATATATATCAGCTTTCCTATGTTTTTGAGAAATATTTTTAAAACATTCACATCAACATTTTATCAAAATGAGAGCAAGAGCTACATCGGTCCAATCATACTTGAAGTCAGAAATCCCACTCACCATTGTAGTAAGAACTTATTTGTTCCAACGGTATTTTCATTCGTAGTGGAAGGCATGGTTCTCGCATGCTAGCCATTGAATCCTATAGATAAATCAACGAGAAATCTTGGATCTGTCTTGTCCCTAATATAACATTCATATGCTACCCTATAATTATTCCAATAATTATAGTTTTCCCATTGACTCAGTTTGCTCGACTCCCGCATGTTTAGAAACTCATCATGACTATCCCATGTTCATGGTTTCTTATTGACTACTCTAGGTTTACACCCATATTGAGTCATTTCTACCAAAATGCCCAAAGGACGCTAAGTTTCCCACTTAGATCTATAAATTTCCCTTTTTGTGCATTTTGGTCCCTATACTTCCCAAAAACTACCATAATTCTCTTACACTTTTCATTTGTCCATTCTTAAAAGCCTAACAATTAGTTCATTTTAAGGTCCTCTAACTTCCATTGGTCTCGTTTCGGACCTCTCATTCTTATAACTCAATCATTGACACTAACTTCTCAATATTTACAACTTTATCCCTAAACTTTTCCAAAATTACACATTGGTCCATCTACTTTCTCCTTACTTATTTTTAGGCTTAAACGTAGTTCTTATTTCACCTTAGGTCTTTTAACCTTCTCTAGGTTTAGTAGAGGTCCCTAACTTCTCATCAATTCCATTTTGGTCCTCTAACTTTTCAAAATTATTGTTTGGTCCCATAAACTTTTTTGAAAGTTTCACTTGGGTCCCTAACCTCTTCCATGCTATCTCTTCGGGTCCCTATGCTTTCTCATAATTCCATTCAGGTCCATAAACTCCTAGTGGGTCTCATTTAGGTAACCATTTTCATGAAATCGTAGTTTGACCCCTATACTTTTAAAAAATTGTGATTTAGTCTACAAATGTTTCTCTCTTTCAAAACCATTCCTTAAATCCCCAAAATTCTTCTCTAGGTCCATCATGATCTTCCCTAGGTCACCACGATTACTTTCTCACCATCATCACCAAGAACAATGCTTATCAATGCATGATCAGACCCTCACCAAAATAGTCATAGAGTTAGGTTTTAGTTAAAAACTCACTAGATAAGAAGTGGTGATGTCTGACGCTTGTCGGGTTGTGTACTTGATTCTCCCGTGAGTTCAAGCACACATAGATCTCAATCTGAGGTGCTCGGAGTTGCCTGTAATACTTGATTGATAGCGTAGTGTTAAAAATTATAGGTTACCATAGCTTCTCTTAATTTTGATGCCACGAGGCTTACCTTTAGCCCGAACGACAGATGGGCTTGTCTAGAGGGGATTGAGAAGAGCTCCCAGCTTTAACTTCACTCGTGTTTGGTTATCATGGATATAGGGGTGAGCCCTAAAATATTTGCTTTATTTTTTCTAGACGTAGCAGTGTTACTATTCTATTGGATCTTCACCGCAAGAGGGCACATCGGTGGTTAAGAGGGTTGGAGTTTGAAAGCTAACTCTACCTTGAATCTAATAACTCCTCTTTGGTCAAGCATGGTATCTAGAGGAGAAAATGGGAATCTCTGGTTGAAAGGTCACTAAAAAGCTGACCCTTTGATCTTTCATAGAGAATTGAGGAGAACCTCTGGCAAGAAAAGGGCCAACATATATATATATATATATAGAGAGAGAGAGAGGTCGGGGACTGAGTTGTCTATTCAGCCATGTCCACAGCTTACCTAATGGGACCTTCTACACCTCACATAGCATTTAATTTCTTGGGGGAAACACTATGAAGAAATTACCCGACAGATGTGTTATTTTCATGGACTTTCCCAAATTTGGGTCATGAGTCAAGTTAAAATCAAGTGAAGGAGATGACACATACATGAATTTATGTGTTGTGCGCTTAACAAGGCCTGTTGACTAGTTCACACTGTAGTGAACCATTTTTCAGTGAATTTCTCAACCAATTCAACTAATTTGAGCTTTTCCCTAGCCAGTTCACCTAAAATTCAGCCGGTTATTAGCTCAATGTAAATTTCTAAAAATACTTCATCCAATTCCCTACACATTAAGCTCAAGAACATCCATTTTTTAAATTGTTTAACTCCTTATAAAAATTGGGGGTTTACCCTATGAGCTAGTTCGATCAATTTTCATCGTCCCATGTTCAGTTCACCTTCGATTCAATCATTTGTTGGCCTAATCTATTTTTTCAAAAATCATAGTTCTCATTTCCTCTTGATTGGGCTCAATATTTTTCCTTTCTTGATTTGTTTAGATTATCTTAATAATCGGGGGCCTTTTCGCTTAAATTAGTTCGACCCTGATTTAGTTCAATTTTCACATAAGCCTTTCCCGTCCATTGATTCTTAGTCCATAGTGGTTGTTTGAGGGTAGTTTTGTGTACTTACCCATTTTCCAATTTTTGGTTCCGAACTAGTTTCTATCCAGTTTAATTTCAATTCACCATTTTCGGGTTTTCATTCCCGGTTCAATAGCAATTTACGATCCAATTGGACTTAAACCCTAGTTTCAAAATTTTTGGTGTTACAACTTCTCCCCTTCCTTTTTAGGAGTTTTGTCCTCAAAATATTTAATCACTCCCGGAAGAGGATTTCCTCCTCTATTCACTTGAGTTCTTTTCTCCTCTTATGATTTGCCTTGGTTGCTTCCACCATGGTGCAGATTTATGACCTTACTCTTGGTATGATCATCTAATTTGTACTCACCTTATCCTACCACTTAGGATCATTCAATCCATTGTCCATACTTTTCATTTTTTTTTAGATATTTGTCTAATAAACTCCCAAAATCGTTTTAGATCATCTATCATTTCTGTACAACTTACATGCTTATTTCCCTATCGTCCCTTACTCTATTTTATCTGTTGGGCTAATTTCCATCTTCAAAATTACTTTTCCATTCATTTATTCCTTTCTTAACCCTTTAAGTTTAGATCATATATTCCTCATTATCCTAGTCTGAGGCTTATTTCTAAAGCAATTATGCTTGATCCACCCTAAGATTTTGTTCGATCTTGGAACCTTGATACCATCATCCCTTGGTCACTCTCTTGGGTAATTTAGCATCCTCATTGGTACTAACCTCCTCGAGGTCATTCTTCTCTAGCACTCTCTTCACACCAGTGTTGTGTACTCATTTCTACCACTTCCTGCAACTCTAGATAGGGTTTCCCTGGGTTGGTACATCGTTCTCACAATTGGTAACTCACCCCATTTTCGATTTCACACTTTGCCCCATTCCTCGTGTTCCCAATATTAGTATTGTGCCTCCTTTTTGCTTCACTCTACTTGGCTAACATCTATGTGCTACTTGGGGTACACCTAATCATACAACTCAATTTTCTATGATACTATATGCCTTTAATTATTTCAAGCTTATTTGCTTGACCTTTGAGGTACTAGGTGTTTATCCTTATCATGAACATTGTAATTCTAGGTTGTGTGGATGTTAACTCCTTTTTGGAGGGATTGGGATTCTTTCCCTAGCTTTTTAGGTTCCATGTTTTGTTTTCCTACCATACTTCTCAAGTCACATTTGTTCAACTCACTTGTTACTTATTTATTCCAAATGAATTGGCCTTTTCAAAACCGAATAAATTGTATTAGCTTTCATATTATGGTTGCCTTACAAAAAGTAGTTTGTTCCATCCCTTACAAAAACTCACTTCCCAAAACATTCTAGGGTGGTTTGCCCTATTACAGTTAACTCATATGTCTTTCACCAAATGGCTTGTTGGACCTATTTTTCTCAGATCCTTCGTGATGTCTTTCCACCTATGTGTTGTACCTTAGAACCATCACACCTTGTAATAGCCTTCCCTTTTCGGGGGTCACGGTATACTAGGGAGTGGGAGTGAGAGGTAGGTATTATTTTAGTGTTTAGTTGGAAGTGAGAGGGGAAATATGGATAATGTATTATCAATTATATATGGCTATTGAGAAAAATAACCACAAAATAACATGTAAGAATGGGAGACTTCCCGGACAGAACGTCTAAAATTGTGGCGAGTAGCTGTAACACCCTAACTTTTGGACTCGAAAATTTTAATTAGAATTTAACCAAAACTATATTTAAGTCAAAACTCAATTAATTTGATTGATAGTCTAATATAAATTGGAACATATTTAATTTAGTTAGTTAATGATAATAACTAATTTATCCAAGATAATGAACTCAAAGTTTCTAGTTAAATCAGTAGAATTGAGTTTAAATAACTCTTTTACAAGTAAATATTTAAACATATGGATCATAATAGTTGGACATATTCAAGTCCAAATTTATATACCAATCCATAAATAAGTATATTAACAAAGTTATTTGAAATAAATAAACTATGCACTATATGTATATTATTCATAAACAATTGGAAAATAAAACCGAAAGTAATGGGTTAAATAGTTTTATTAATACAATAGAATTTGATTACATTTTAAAAATCCAAGATAAATACAAATAGCCCATATCCACAAATGATGAGCCATAACCTTCAATCCAAGGACATAAAAGAAAAGGAAAACCAAAAGTATATATCCTAGGAGACTAACATTGTCCTATAGTCCCATGCATACCTAAAACAAGATAGTTACAACAAATAGAAAATTACTTCCAAATACACAAGAAATGGTTACAACATAAAAAATTGTATGGAGTGATATAAACATAAGGAAAAAGACAGTAGACTTAAAAGTATAAGGCCTCAAGAGACATTGGTCTAAGGACCAGCTTTGGAAATAGACTTTTCTCAACCGAACCAAAGTGTTCATAACATGGCTAGCCTCACTCTCTACATTAAGACAATGTGATTTGTTCTTTACCGGTTAAAATACAGTATACATGTAATTAGGTGTCCTACAAAAATAAAGAATTCATTACATAAGTCATAAACCAAAATAAATGTAGCATTTAAAATGAATTCTATAAAGGGAGCAACTGGGCACAAGAATGCTCAAATAAATTAATAAAAAAGGTTGGACTAACAAAGTGGATTGGAGTCCCAACTCTAATCTAACATACATGCACCTTAGAAAAAAGTCCCTAGGAAATCACTCACTCCCTATATACATAAGTCAAAGTTGGAAACACCAAATAGAATCTCTTAAAACCTCATAGTTGGACAAATATTAACAAATTGACATTCATATAAGCCAATCTTATAGCCAATTAATTAAGGAACAGGGGTAACTTACCTCCTCAGATTAAATTGATGAAGAAGTCCCAATCTAAACCTTTCCAATATCAGTGTTAAGTAAATCGGGTGTATCTGCAAAATGAATATATCATATATTAAGAATTGAACACGACTGACCAAAAAGGGAACCAATCATGCAGAAGCAAGGTGATTACTATCATAAATACATAACATAAAACATTGGAGATATGAATAGAGAAAAATTAGGTTAAACATATAGCTTATGCATGTGGATGGGTTTGCCTAACCTTTAGGAGAGCCATAAACTTTCAATAAGCTCGGACAATTAAAATATCAATTAGAACTACTATTTGTAATAACAAGTGTTGATGAGGAATTACCTGAACCATTAATCATCGTAGGCACATTTATGCATATTCCTTCAAACCTAATTGTTTCAAGCCAAGACATTCCTCCTGCAATGAAATTAGTTATAGTGAATGTAGACCAGAGAAAAACTTAGTAAAGAGCATAGAATTGATGCCTCACAAGGCCACATAAAAGTTAAGGATTTAGAAGTCGTAAAATAACCTGAAAGGTGGGAGGGGGAGTGAACCTCATGTTGGTCTATGGATGCTGGGACAATAGACGAAGCCAAAAGTAGAAGCCCAATCATATTACCATTGTGTAGCCAACCCATTTTAGTACATTTATGCCTAATCCAAAATATTTAGGCAGACCATACCAAACTAATAGAATTTAATCAATTTTCTACGTGATGGAACATAACCATTCAATAATATGATCAATGATCAGTTTTTTTTTAAATCAATAAAGCTGAAGATAAAGGGTCACACTAAATCCAATGCATCAAATAAGATATAATTACATGAGAAGATGAGCATTCACGCTCCTATAAATAGGTGAGCATAAGTCCCACAAGACATAACCACCTCCTTCATATTTTGAAAGCTAAGTAACCAATTCCAATTATCAATGCAATCTAAATTGTAAGGAAGGGAGATCTTACCTAGAGGAGATTGATGTAGATAACAAACAAAGTTGAAAGTTGTGGGCAACCTAAAACGAAGAGGAAGAACTGAGCATGCATGACACCTTCAATTGAAGGGTACGTACCTTTTAGAAACCGGGAAACCAAAAATTAGACCTAACAATCCTATTAAAGCATTTCAAGATAGATAAATGGAACTCGACTTCTGAGAATCAAAGAATGTAACACTTACAAGAGAGCATGAACACTTGCATTGGAGCAACCAAGGATGAAGGGGTGAGCTACGAGCATCGGGAGAAGTGGCACCAAGGTTTGATCGATGTCATATGGGATATCATGCAGGCGACCAGACAACGAATGTGACAAGATATTGGAAACTAAGTTCCTAATACAAACATAAATTTAGAAAAAGAAAATTGATCCTAATGGTTAGCAGGGGATAACATGCACCGGAAGAGTAAATGGAAAAATCGAGAGGATTAACAGGCGACCTGAAAATTAAATAAAGATGGAATAGTGGAATTGGATGGAACAAAGTAAGAAGGAGAAATGAAACTTACCGTAAGGAGGTCACCACATCGGAGATTGAGCAAGAGCAGACCGGCAGATTAGTTGAGAGAGCTTGAGATACCACTAAGGGACTGTGCAATTGAGAGGAATTGCAAGGATAAATGAGTAGTTAGACGATTGAACCCCGAACTGAAGGAGGGTGCAAGATGACGTAATTACACACTTTCCCTTGGCCGTAAAATGACAATATTAGCCACCACTTTTGAGTAAATTATGAGAATGACATTTATTAATCCCTAGCCTGATTCCTTGATCGGTGGACTAGTGCAACCCATTAATCCATCGATGTTACAATGGTGGGTACCTTTGTCAAGGAAACTCTAGCATGACAAATGCTCAGATTGTAAAACATACGTTGAAAATACAATAGAATTTGAATTCTCAAATTTTATGGGAATATTTATATCATGATAGAGATAATCAAACCTTCATAAGCTATGAGTGAATCTACATCGAGTAGGGGTATGCCTCAAGTATGCCTTCATACTTCCTGCAATTCTTCCTTGGCTTATGTGCACATATGTTTAAGGGAGGGGGTGAACTCACTGCTCAGGTAATGAAACATTGATGTCATGCCATTACATGGCCTACGTTCCAGATCTTTCTCATAAACCACCTATCATGGATTTCTATATCATTCACTTATAATACCCCTACTAGTCTTGAGGTTTAATATTGCCCTTTGAGACCCAGGTCTCAAGCCATTCGACCCATAGTGTATGATATAGTCGGCTTATTATGCATACATCGGGACAGTCCTATATATAATCATGGCTTACGCTCGAACGACATGTTTAAACAATTCACAACCCGCGCTCGGACCCGACAACTTAGGCCTATATCAAAATAGGGGCAACTCATGGTCCTAAACAAACAAACATGTGCCTAAAATGCATTGCCCGTCGAGCAATACGAGGTTAGGAAAACTAGGGTGTGGGAGGCTTTAGGCACTCTTCCTGCCACAGGCACATCACTTTTACTATCTTCGTAGTCTAGTTCCTCTACACCCCACAATCCTCGCGGAACTCATGCCGCTCTCCTGCTCACGCTCAACACTTAGGCCCACACACAAATGGGTAGCTTAGGCCCCATGTATGTATGTATGTATATATATATATTACACTCCCGAGAATGTATTGCTATTCTTGGATGATACAGAACTAGAGTGTGGTGGTCGCAAACCCTCTATCACAACTGACAACCTCACGAGTCGTCTCATAGTTGGGTGACTTAGCACTTCAGGTCATGGTTGCTTAACCACCGCTCACCGACCCATGGCCCTACACATGTGACTCAATTTCGTCATCATCTTGTCATAACGGTATACTGGGACATTATAAATTATAAGTTAAGGAATTTCATTTATCAAAAATAGAAAACAAAGTAACAAAGAGAGATATGATATATACTACACATGACATGAGAATAATACCCCACTTGCTACAACATCTAAAGTAGAAATGCAGAAAAATATTACTACCATAAGAGGTATTGTGAGGTAGGAATATGGGGCCCTTAATGAGAGATATATCTAGTGCATATACATGTTACTTTGATGACAATGGAGTTTTTCATAAGTAGGTAACTAAAAGAGAAACAAGAGCTCTTGACACATTCATGACTGAGGGATTGAAAGAGTAAGAAAGAGAATAAAACTTGATGGCCAAAGTGCCGCACCCCAGTTTGGCCCCAGGTTATACCATAAATAACTCGCTATATCACTCATGATTTTATTGTTGTTGGGCCCTTCACTATAGTATGGAAATATAAAATGCTCATAATATAAAATATAACTATTTTTTTGTAAATAGATTGAACTTTTCATAAATTTAATGTAAGAGTTTACAAAATATTTGATGGTCTATGAAAATCATGTAGTATTGAATGTACAGACTTTTTGAATTCTCTTCGAAAATGTGTATCTCCATCTTAGCATCAATTAGAGATGTTTTATTGGACATTAGCTTCACAATTATTTTTTAAAAGAAAATAAATTCCTTTAATGTTTGGCATCATTGGGTTTCCTCATCAAATTCCAATTTAAATCATACACACATGCCAAGCAATACATTAATTCAAATAATCAACATGACTCATCTATTTCCCTGAATGTTGATGTCTTGTTAGACACTAGCTTCACAATTGTTTCTCAAAAGAAAAGACATTCTTTTAATGTTTGGCATCATTGGGTTTTGTCATCAAATTGTAATTTAAATCACACACACATGCGAAGTAATATATCAATTCAAACAATCAACATGACCCATCTATTTCCCTTAATGTCACTCAATCGACTAATCAAATATGATAAGAGGTATCTAGATGGCTCATATGCACTCACTCGACCCTACATAAAGAACATTTCCCTCAATTAGGATCAATAAGGGTTATGTGCGTGATGCACACTCACTCGATTGTACACAAGAACCATCCCCTTCATATCGATGTTTGATGTAGTACCATTTAACATCTGTATACTATGACTATATGTCGTCAACACCAGATCCAAAGTATACCCAAACCACATCATATTTCTCACTCAATTGCTAATCCGATAGGATCTCTATTCCTCACTCAAGTTTTCATTGTCGTTTTCAAACTAAATTTTCGATATGAATCGATTTCCAATCCAATGACAACATAGGAAGTATTTCATAAGTAGGTAATCAAAAAGCAACATAAACTTTTGACACATTTAAGTCTCGATGATTGGAACCAGTAATAAGGAGACTAAACCATAATGGTCGAAAGACCTTGAGTACCATGAAGTACCTTGACACAAGGATATCAATTGTCTAGGGAGGGAAACTGGAGCATGTTGCTCATATCCTACTAAATGGACAAAACATAGACAATAGCTTAAGTGAAACACCCCGAGACCATATAAATACCAAGGCTTCCATGGAGGTTAGAATAATGTATTTGGCATTGGCCTAAGATGTGATGTATCTAAGTGATCCAGAGGTTGCAAAAGATATCGACGATTATGCAAAATTTTGATTCTAAGGAATAAGTGCATACATATACATGGCTACAGGCACAATAGGATATTAGTCAAAATTTTGGGAATTTTTTAGAAAGGGAATACTTAACACCATTAAGTAATACGGGCATGGTGCATGATGTTAAATGAAAAAAAAATTGCAATGTTGTACATGAAGGTGAAGTCCATTATTTATATGCAGAGGGATAACAAATAAATTGTTGGGAGAGGCAATAGTCCTCCATTATTTATAATTTGGTTAATTGTCCCAATAAATAAAACTGAGACCGATAGAAAACTACAAATTATGTAATTTAGTCTATGAATAGCGAGAGGGGCCACCGAAGGGTGAAAAAATGTAAGTGTCAATGCGTAAACAAGTACTAAAGAATTTTTTAGATTTAAATGAGTAAAATGGTGTTAAAGATGAGTAAGCACGTAGGAGAGTGAACAGTATTCTAATAATGAATTGGATTTAAAAAGTGATAAAGAAAAGGATGCAACCCCTAAAATGATTATACAGCAAGAAACATCCCGAATTACCCTTTCATATTTATAAGTTCATTGAAATAATTGTGTAATAACAAATTCTAGGATGAATTTTTTAGTAGTGAAGACTAAATTATAGATTTAGTAATTTATAAATAAATTATTATTTTTAGAAAATTATTTTTATTCAATTCACTTTCCAACTATATTCATAAAAAGATTATTTCATTTGCAACTCTTTTAACTGTATATAAGTTTTTTTTCTTCTTTCACGATTTATTTTCCTGTGTCCAATTTATCATGAAAAAATAATTTTTAAATTTAACTTATTTAAACACATTTTAATTGGTGATAAAATAAATTACACTTCTTTAATATGCTTGTCTTCTACCCTTGTAAAAAGGGTTCAACCGGAGAGGTCTCTTTGGAGTCAAAAAGGTGTTCTTCCAGCTTTTACATCTTTTTTGTATCCATCCACACTGTGCCCAAAAAATCGTAATATTTTTTTATGATTAATTAATTATTCATTTTTATTTTACAAATAAGTAATTCCTTGGATAGAGAATCGTATCTTGTAAAGCTATTTCGTATCTTAGAAATTTTTTTTTGTGTTTCGCATGCTCAGATTGGAGCAAAATAGTGATGCCCATTAGGGCTCTTCCCTAAAAAAAACCAGCTCCCTCTCCCACACTCCCCCACCCAAACTCCACTACGCTACCATCCACATGGATTTCTAGCTATTTGAGGCAGTGCTGCTTCTGTTGATGCTGCATGAAAATTGCAGCAAATGTACTGCCTCCCCTTGATTTTTGAGAAGGCAATGGACCACCAAAGGTCCTCATTCACCCACTAACTCCTCTTGTGCATTTTTTTTCCTTTTATAAACAGACTTTTGAGTTTATAAGTATATAAATAATACGGTACTAAGGAATTTATGATTATGAAATCCAAACCTTACCAAGTAAATGTCTTGGTAGATAAAGTGTTGTGTTTTTGTCATTCATGAAATTCAACCGAATTTAATTGATCTACCCAAAGCACGATAGACCCAATGAAGGCAGAATTAATCCTCTGTCATGATTTTTGGTGGAGAGATGAAGAGGGAGTGTAACGACAAAATATTTGTCATAGGATCAGCATACATAATACTTTTTGGGTAGAAAGAATTTCTCAATTTGGATTCATATAGAGGTTCATCTATACCTTATCATAAGTCCCTGAGAGGAAATAAATGATTTTCTTGAAAATAAACTTTTAATTTTCTGCCTAAATTTATATTTTAATTTATCTCATTCAATTTCGTTGTTTATTCATTTATTCAGCATCTATTCTTTTGAAGGGGAGCTTATTCCTACGTGGATTCTGTTTGCCTGTTCAAAAACACATCACTTCTATCAAGAAATAGTACAGACATTCTACTTTTCCACTCCACCTTCGTCTTCATTTTTATAGGGAAAATAGAATTATTTTCATGGTCAGAGAGCACTTCCAAAATTCTGTCAAACTCACTGATAGAGAATCATCATCATTCCCCCGGAACTTATTTTATTGATGATTGTTTTTTTTTTTTGCATGGGAACTGATTGGACCTTTTCTTTTTCATGAACTTATATATTTATATATAGTTTGTATAAGCAACTTTTTACAATGTATTATTGTAAGCTTTTTCAGATAACCCCTCTCCCACTCTTAGATGCCATGATTGCTCCTGCGGCGCAGTGGGGCACCAACATTTGTATGGCTTTATTGCACCTTTTTATTTTAAGTAAAGCTAAGTTATTTGTACTGCTTAGTATGAGAAGGGCGAACATACCATAACATTGGGCCGGAAATCATGGGAAGATGAACCGGCCTCATAGTTGGCTGTTGTCCTCCCGTGGATGGTCAAAGATGCCAAGCCCAGATGAGAGTGCATTCGACCATTGGATATTTAACTTAGTCCAATATTCTTTTGAAAGTATAAATGATGTTAATAAACTGATAGAAAGGAAGAGGAATAAATAGATACATAATACTCAATGTTGAGAATTAAACCTCTATTTTGTTCGTTATTGGGAAGGATATAATTTTCACTACTCAATTCACTTTGGGCTAGGATATTTAGAGGTGTGATGTGTGGACTATGGTATTAGATATACGAATCCACCCACCAAATGGATTGATGAGCCACGGCACCTCACAAAAAAAATGTATTTGGTCTAGAGTACTTGATCCAGACCAGTTCCATGTATTCGAGAGATTCCATTGGAACTCCAGCAAAGTAAAATTTGGATCCAAAACGATTTTAAGAGACTTAATTTTATGTCGGATATAAAACCAATACTATACTACAATTTAGTCGACTTGATAATATCAATATTCTAATTGGGGCAAGATATATTAATCTAAATATAAATTACTGTAACTTTACGAATTATTATTTAAATTAAATTAAGTTATATGTTTTGAAATTTAAATTAAAATTGGTATAGGTGTGCAAATTCAAAGCTAACCCAAGAATTAGAGGTGAGTACTGGTCATGTTAAATGTTTCAACGTCCCAACCAATTACCAAATATTATGAAATGACATGACTCATACCTCCCGTTACTTTTCCGTCCAACCTGAGACGTTAGACTTACGGATGATATTTATTGCAAATATGACCTAAACCTAGAAAAGTGAGTGATATGCATGATCTGGGTTTGTACGAGAGCGAGAGTGAGATTTGCTAAAACCATAATTCTTTTAGATTGCAAAACCATGGAAGGAGTTCATAGCCACCTTACGTACCGCCAATAGACCCACATTTGATGCATTTTTATTTCCTTTTATCAGTTACCACCACTAATACGAAGTACCGAGGCACATTTTATTACATGACCAAAAAGAAACAAACTTGTAACACACATACTGGTAGATACTAAAATACTAAATTACACTTTTACATAAAAAAAACGTTTTACTTTCACATTAAAATTTTAAATATTATATTTTATTATTAAATATATGATAAAATTAATATATTTACAATAAATTTTATATTAATTAAAATTTAATTATATGAAGATAATGATTTATCAGATGAACTCACACGTTTTATTTTAGTTAACTGTTAAGATGCTAACTTGAATTATTGCTCCATTTATTGTGAAAGTTTGGTAATAGGTAGATACCCATAAAAAATGGAACTATAGAATTGATTAATGTTTTACTTAGATAATTAATAAGCACTAATGGAGTATGTAAAAATAAACAAATGGTATAATTTTTTGTAAGTAGTCACAAGAATGACCATACTAGTGAAGTGGTGCTTTAATTTAAGAGAAGATAAATTTAGTGGAGTAATGTAATGTATAAAAAAACTTCATGTGAATCCTATAATGAGGATAGTTATTAAAAATTTTCTAACATTTTAGTTAGTATTAACCCATATAATGGATAGATAAATAAAAGATATTCCTAAAAATGAGAACTATATAAAAAATAAGTTATGAATGTAAATGTTAGATATTGTAAGAAAAATAAAAGTTTTACTCAACTCATAAAGAGAAAAGAATAGTTTGATGTTAAGAAGGGGGAAGTATGTGGAACATATAGATGTAATCAATAATCCATGTGTGAATGAAGAAATTATAACTAAGCTAACATGAATAGTAACTAGTTGGAAATAAAAATTTTGGTTGTTCGGCCATGTGAGAGTAAATGAATGGAGAAAGAAAAAAATATTTTAGGCTTGTGAAATGAGATCTAAATATTAAAATGTATGGAAAATGTTCTAATTTTAAAATTATACGAGTATATGTGTGAAATTTTAGTATAGAAACAAGACTATCACATAACTTACTTAACATGGACAAAATAGTTTTATTGATACATATTGTAGGCATTTGATGTTAAGGGTTTTAATTGAATAATTTAAATATATTTTATGTAATTGAGATGAAGTGAGTTAGATAATATTTTGGATTACACATTGGCACCATAAATAAGTAAGATAATTGTCTTATAAACTAGAGTGAATTATTTTAATATCGAAATATCTAAAATCTAAATTTAAATTTAATAAATAAGAAAATTGAAATTGAATAAAAGATGTAAACCCAAAACAGTAGTGTAAATTAAATCGAATTATAAATCGTTTTGAAATATAATTTTAAATATAGATAAATTTATAAAATTACTCTAAAAAAATTTAATTGATTATAAATTAAGAATTAAAAAAATTCCAGTTGAAAACTAATTTAAATTGGGTTAAAACGATTTAAATAAAAAAATCTCCTATTTTTAATAATTGGTTATATTAATTAAAAATAAAAAATTTGAAATTCAATTAATATAAAATTAGAGAAATCATTTTTAGACAAATGAATCATACATATAATCCGTGTAAACTAGCAAAAATACGACAAAAATATATCGGATTTGGATGAGTAAACTCCCAATTATTATAAGAGGCTAGAAATTTTTTTAGTATAATTTGTAAGTATATTGAACAATAATATTTAAAAAAAATTAATTGGACAAAAAGCAAGTCAAATTTGAGGTTAACTGACTAAAAGCTAACTAAAATGAGTCGAACTGACCGATTTACTCACCATAAACCATTTTGCTACAGTTTAAACTGATTGACATGTAACACTAGATACACACATGCCACATGAGTGAGACACACACGCATGTGTGCGTGCACATATTTTCTCCATCACAAACTTTCAACATGAAAACTCGACCCGCATCCGCATAGTAACTTGATTCTTATCCAAAAGTAGTATGATTCCTGGCCCCGTCGATAACCACTAGGTGGGTACCTTCATTATAATGAAAACTAGAGTAAGCGGAGCTTTTGAGAAAACACATGTAAAATACAATGAAAATTTGAAAGTTTTCTTTCAAATTT
This sequence comes from Trapa bicornis, assembly GCA_030064425.1. Lineage (NCBI taxonomy): Eukaryota > Viridiplantae > Streptophyta > Magnoliopsida > Myrtales > Lythraceae > Trapa > Trapa bicornis. The sequence continues at coordinate 10,000,142 of CM057747.1, forward strand.
TAACTTGGGAGCCCACAAAACACTATCAATTAGCATGAGAATCATAATTATTGAGAATAAGATCATACATTGGATAAAATAGAGAAGTGTTGTGGGTTTATAAGGTTAGAAAGGTTCCACTACTTACAAGTCATGACTTTTAAGTAGACATGGGCCAAACCCCTTATCAGTCTACATTACCTTCTAATATGGTATTAGAGCTAGTGGGCTTGCACCCGTAACTGACCCGAGACTGGAAACCCGGTCCGTGGTCTGATTCTTCTCCCCTTATCTATCATCTTTCATCATACAATCTCTTTGATTCTTCTTCCCTTCCAAATCTCTCCAATGAGAGCATGAGACCTTATTCTTCTTTCCCCCTCGTCCGAGACCGGAAGAATAATACCCGGCTCGTAGACAGTTGTTGAGGGTGGATTTAAAAAAATTGCATGTGGCAAGTGTTTCCACGTTGCACGTGAGGGCGGGTGTTGAGAAAAGATCACATAATTGATAATATAGAGAAGTGTTGTGGGTTTATAAGGTTGGAAAGGTTCTACTAAAAACATGTACGGTTGTACTAAGTGAAACATTTCCCAAGTAAGGGGAAGTGTTAAAAGAGTTAAACTCACATAATGGTGAATAAATTTTAAAAGGATGATTTGTTTTTCTAAGATAAAGGGAAACCCCAAGATTTTAGTGAAGAAAGTGTATTTTTGAAAAAACTCATTTCCTAACACCCGCTCACTAAGTTGTAGAAACTCACCCCCTTCCTTTAAACTCTTTTTCAGTAAGGAAGACAAACCCTTAAGTAATACCTCGAAGACAAACCCTTAAGACAGATATGTAAAGTTGTTGACATATTAAGTTTTGTATAATTTTATTCTAGGAAAAATCATTTCAAAAGGACGTTTGACTCCTTGCAGTTTAGAAGGAAGTGAAACCCTTCTTAGACCAAAGGGAGTGGTAGGTTGCTCACGGGGATCCGACCAAATCGGATAGGGGCGTGACAACAAGTGCCGACTCACAACTAGGTGTCTCAGCACCTGGAGTCTTAGCGGTCTCACTGCCACTCTCTCACCCAATGTGGGCAACTCAGACCCACACACTATTTGGGCTACTTGGGCCCCACGTTTCATAATTCTTCTCGAGTGTACCACTACTTGGGTGGTACCAAACTAGGAACTAGTGTGTGGGGGTCATGTGATAAATCTTACCATAACTGACACTTTAGGTGGCATCTCACTGTTGGGTGTCTCTAGCACCCGTGGTCATAGCCGCATTACTGCCATTCGTCGGCCTATGTCAAGTACACATGCGACTCAATTTTGCCATCGTCTCATCACAATGGTATACTGGGACACTACTTGTAACTCATCCATGTGTCCTTGGAATATATATGAGAGATTACACAAATTTCTCCCCAATCTCCTTCTAAGTTTTCCCTCGGGTGATAACACAACCACACAGGTGTCCATCAATCACCCTCCCCTATACCGATATTCAAAACAAGTTATCTTTTGACTTAGGCTCATATCCCTGGCACTCATGGCCAGGTCACGTAACGCTCCTTAATGTATCTCATTACCCGGGAACTTGGTGCGTCACCCGCCCGACTTCCTTATTTAAATAACATAATAATGAATAATCAACATGTTTAAAACATGGATATACTTGGGAGTCCGGTCCTCCACTGGACCAACACCTTACACAATTTAATCAATTTTTGGAGTTCAGCCTGTCTCTCGACCGTCTGTTCATTTCACATAGTGGGCATCACGCCCCATACCTAGGATTACACAACATACTTCGTGCCATGATCGCTAAGTCATGCACGACCTAGTAATAACCCTTGTTGTGGAGCCTGGTCGATCACTCGACCATCTCCCCCAAGTCACATTAAGGCTCATGGTCCAAAACGTTTTACCGGTTATTGATAACTGAAGGCATGCCATTTTCCTTGGTCTTAGGACTACTTCCTTCTATAATAATTAAAATAATATTTTTATTAATGAGCATGATCATAGTAATTTTATGCTCCTTATATGATTTTTAATACTAGCTTTCTACTCATAAGCACTTACTCAATTCAAGCATGTATTAAATGTTTTGGTCGGTCCAATCGGATGCACCATTACAGCCCACTCAGCTCACATCACGAAACTTGAGGGTTTTGCAAGGTTTCCAAAAATCCACTTTTAATTCTGCTCGAGTACTTCTTGCATGCTTTGCAAGGATTTTAATAATCAATGCCAGTTCCACTTTTAACCATTTCACTATTTCACCAATTGTACTTCTCTACAACTTTAATGTTTAGCCCTTTCGGCTTAAGTCACCCGACACACTATTCGGTAACTCGATCTCGGTCTAACCTTGTCTGAGGTTAAACTCTTAGGGCTAAGTTCACTTGAAACTTATTGAAGTTCCCATATTTCTCAACTCTCCACCTAGTGATTCCATTTTCCCTACATTACCATTTGGTCCTTACTTTGGGCAAAATTACCATTTTACCTTTTATTTTTATATTTCCTTAGTTTGGACCCTACACTTTCCTATGTCATTAAATTCATTCCTCAAGTTTCCTTGAGTCATATTATGGTCTCAAATAGGCATTGGAACAATTCGAAGCCCCACTTTCCATGAAGTCTTGACAAGCCCTTAAGTTTTGGCAAAATTACCGTTTTGCCCCTCTACTTGAGAACTTAGGCTACCAGATTCATTTGACCCATGAATTACTCATTTGGGTCCATAAACTTCTTTAAAATATGTTTAGGTCCTTGGACTATCCAAAGTTCCTCCTTTGGCTACACAAATACTTATATTTTCACTTTAGTCCATAACATTGCCTTTATTGCAAATTGTCCCTAGACCTCACACAATAGCCAAACTCGGTCCCTAGCATTCACCAAACTTTCCAATCAGTCCCAATACTTCATTTTACCCATTAGGAAAACCACATAAAAAGCTTAATAGCATTTGGGTCCCCTAACTTTTAAATCTTTGCATTTTGGCCCTCGACCATTGACACACTAACAAACTATCTCTAAAAATTATGAAATTAAGCAGAGAGGTCCCCCTAGCCTCCCTCTAGGCCATCGTAAATTTAGTTTGGTCAGAGTCATCCAGAGTTCCTTCAATAATGCTTGATCAGAAACTCGTGCTTAGATGGCTATAAGTCTAGTCAAAGATGGAAACTCATAATAGAAGGCTCGTCGATAGTGGGGCCTGAAAGTTGACTCCTCTAGGAGTTTGTAATAACTTGAACCACCTCAATTTGAGATATGTAGCTCCTGCAATTCAAGTTTTAGTTAGCACAACCACTAACCCCATGATATGAGATTTAAACGATTTAATTCTACCTCAAATCATGCTCAAATTGGGCAAGGCCAGAGGCTATGGAAAGCTAGTGGTACAAGAGACTAAATGAATATTTATCCACTCATGAGGTTCATCAAGGCAATCAATTTTGAGTTCTAAACAGTTGCATTGTTTTGAGTCACTGGAGATTATGTACTATACGATCTTGACTTGCATTGGAGGGTCGTGGAAAACTAAGGCCCTTAGCTTTCTAAGGGTACTAGGATGGTTGTTGGAGGTGGTCAGATGGAGGACTTATGCTTTCTGGTATCAGGGTCATTGGAGTTGGGAGCAGTTGGTGGTTGAGAGAGAATTTCGGGCAAAATTCGATGAGGGAACAACCTCAATTTATATGGTTGTGATCTAGACTTGCGTGGCTATCTATCCATAGACTTCTCTCATTAATCCATAACATGTAGTGCTTGAAATTAATTAATTTTCCCAAGTGGTGATGTCGGTGATCAGTCGTGATCTGTCGAGTAAAAAGGGGATCTGGGTTTGCGAGTTGGGCAAGGAAGACGATAGGCACAATGTGGCCGCACATGTGTGCGTCCGTCATTTCACGCCACTTGATTTTCATTATAACAAACTAGTTTCGGGCGTATTTCTTGGTTAGTTAAGTGATTTTTGCCCTGATTCACCCTTTTTTCAGTTGGTTCCTGAAAAAATAAAAATATCTTAAAATTCTACATTCAATTTTCTATTGAATTGACTTAAGAACCACTTCATTAGGATTTGTTTTGAATCCGTAAGCATTCGGAGGAGGGGGGGGTTTGTGACTCTACACAACTTGATCCCGATTTAAACTAGTTCTCTCACAGTTTTATCCAATCCTTGACTTTGTGTCTTGATACACTCCAAAGGTTTTCACATGACCCTTTTTACACCCCTCTTAGCCTCTCCATCAACCCCTTCCTTATTTTTGGTTCAATACATTTTCGGTTTCACATTATTCCTCTAGTTCAATCCCACTTACTAGTTTGACTTGGCTTGGTTTTTAAGTTGGGATTTCCTGGTCTTAAAACCATAATCTCCTTTTTAGGAGTTTTGTCCTTAAAACCAGTTGTATTAATTGATTTAATTAATATTACATACATTACATTTGCACTCCCGAGTTAAGGGAGAGTCCAAACAAGCTTGGATACCTTTCCCTCATCCTTGTCTTGGGTTCCTAGGTCTCCTCATCTACCTGATTTTTTCTCCCTAGGACCTTCACCATTGGAATATACTTATTCTGAAGACTCTTCTCTTAATGGCTGAGCTAGCGCACAAGTTCTACTTGGTAGGATAAAGTATCTTCCAACTTTGGAGGAGGATTATCTAGCACGTGTCTAGGTTTGGTTCGTACTTCCTCAGCATTGACACGTGGAAGATATCTTGAATCCGATCTAGTTATGGCAAAAGTAGAAGCTTCTACTCCACCATTCCAATCTTCTTGGTGATTGGATAGGGACCAATATGCAACATGTTTAGCTTTCCCCAGTTATGGAATCTGATGACTCACTTCTATGAGGACACCTATAGGAACATTCGGTCCCCTACCTCAAAATTTAGCTCTTGATGTCAGTTATCGGCATAACACTTTTGCCAATCCTAAGATACTTTGAGTCTATCTCAGATCATCTAAATCTTATATGTTGCTTCCTCAATCAATTTTACCCACTCCAACTTATGTTCCTCCAATTCATCCCAATATAAAGGAGTCTTAGATCTTCTCTCGTACCATGCTTCGTACGGAACCATCTAGATGCGGGCTTAACACTAGTTGTTGTACGCGAACTCCATCCAACATAGGTAGTCTTCCAACCTTTTTCCAAAGTTCAGGAGGCATGTCCTAAGCATGTCATCCAACATTTGGATTGTCCTTTCAGACTACCCATCTGTTTAGTGATGGAACACAATGCTCATGTAAAGCTTCGTGTCGAGCGACTTCTGTAGACTTGGCCAGAATATTGATGTGAATCTCAGATCCCTGTATGATCCTATGGATTTTAGGACCCCATGTAGGTGTACTACATGGGGTGAGTGATTGGTACAGACTTGATGCTGTCGAATGGAGCAGATGACCTGAAAGGAGGATAAGGGTCCAAACTGTCAAGGAGGACAGAAGGAGCATAGCGGTGTAAATTGGGGAAATAGAATGGCATTTCAAAGGAGAAGGGACATGCCACCACCTCCCCATAGAGTGGCTCCCACCTTACATCAAGGAAACCCTCATTGTCCAAAGTGTCAAAAGAACTATGAGGGAGCATGGTTTACCTACTTTGCAAGCGGACAAGTGGGGCACTTTGCAAAGGACTGTCCCACTCTTAGGGAGAATAGACAGAGGAATACTCTTGGACCACCTCAAAGGAACCCCAAGAACCCTAGGCCAGACACTACAACACGAGTACCAGCTAGGGTATACAACCTCACCTAGGAAGAGGCTAGAAGAGACCCTAGCACTATAGCGGGTACATCCCAAAACCCTCCAAACTAGCTCAAGAGAATCATGTAAACTGAAAATTTTTGCTTAATAAAGAAAAGCTTGGAGGTAGGATTCTTAGGGCATATAGTGTCCAAGGATAACATTAAAGTAGACCTAGACAAGATGGAAGCCATATCAGATTGGAAGGCACCAAGAATTCCTTAAGAGATATGGAGTTTCTTAGGTCTAGTAGGATAATACAAATGGTTCGTGCAAAACTTTTCTAAGATAGCAGCTCCTCTGACTCGGCTCACCAGGAAAGGAGTTGAGTATAAATGGGATGAAAGATGTGAGAAGTCTTTCTTATAGTTTAAGACTCGATTGACAACTGCACTGGTACTCTCCCTACCCTAACATAATGCGGGAGAGTATATCGTCTATAGTGATGCATCTGGACAAGGACTTGGATGTGTACTGATGCAACAAGGGAAAGTCATTGCTTATGCCTCACGATAACTTAAGGTACATGAGGGAAACTACCCAACCCACGATCTGAAATTAGCTGCGATAGTGTTTGCCTTAAAAATTTGGCGACACTACCTCTATGGGGTTAAGTGTAGGATATACACTGATAACAAGAGCCTTAAGTATTTCCTAACTTATAAAGAGTTAAATCTCCACTAGAGGAGATGGCTGGAATTGGTGAAGGATTACGATCTTGTGATAGAATATCACCCCAGAAAGGCGAATGTGGTGGCAAATGCCTTAAGTCACAAATATCAAACTGAGGTGGCATAAATAAAGACGAACTACATACCCTTATTGCAACAATTAGGAAGGATGGAGGTGGATCTGAGGATAGACAAGCAGGAGAAGTGCTTGTTGGCCAATGTGGTGGTAAAGCCCAGCCTAACCGAGTAGGTTAAGGCTCAACAAAAGGTTGAAAAAGAACTCTAAACTTATTTAAATCTGGTTAATAGAGAAACGAAATCGGACTACGACCTACGAGATGATGGAGTGCTAACCTACAAGAGTAGGGTTTGTGTGCCCCAAGATAAGAAGTTAAAGAGGTTAATTAGGGAAGAGGCATACGATTCAGTGTATGTAATGCATCCAGGCAGTACTAAAATGTACCGCACCCTCAAACAATGATATTGGTGGAAGGGCATGAAGAGGGATATTGCAGAATATGTAGCCCGATGCTTGTTTTGTCAACAGATTAAAGCCAAGCATCAGAAACCATCAAGACTACTACAACCCTTACCGATTTCGGAATGGAAATGGGAGCACATTACCATGGACTTTTTCACTATACTACTTGTGACAAGAAAGTGTAGAGATACAATTTGGGTCATTGTGGATAGATTGATCAAATCAGCTCATTTTCTCCCAATAAGAGTGATGGATACAGTGGAACAACTGGTCGTCTTATATATGATGGAGATAGTGAGACTCCATGGCATTCCGGTGGGTATAGTATTAGATAGAGATCCAAGATTTACTTCAAGGTTCTGGCCAAGCTTACAAAGTGCCATGGGAACCAAGCTTCACATGAGCATGACGTTTCATCCTTATATTAATGGGCAGTCTATGCGAATCATTCAAACCTTGGAGGATATGCTAAGAGCGTGCGTACTCACTATGAACAAAGTCTTGGAGGAATACTTTTGCCTAATGGAATTTGCTTACAAAAATAGCTATTAGGCCAGTATTAAGATGGCTCCCTATGAAGCCCTTGATGGATGTCCATGTCGTACCCCTCTATTTTGGGAAGAAGTGGGGGAAAGGAAGTTGGAAAGGGCAGAATAATCGATGATGCCACGGAGAAAATAAAACTAACCAGGAGTCGCCTTAAGGCTGCACATGACATGCAAAAGAGTTATGCAGATAATCGAAGGAAAGATCTGGAGTTTGATGGAGAGGTCAAGTATTTCTTAAGGTGTCCCCATGAAGGGGAATACTTAAGTTTCAACAAAGGGGAAAGTTGAAACTGAGGTATATCGGTCCATATCCCATCACTCAAAGGATATGATCAGTGGCTTATAAATTGGAACTACCTTAGGACCTGTAGAGAATACATGATGTATTCCATATCTCTGTGCTTCGAAAGTATCAGCCTAATTGTAGCCATGTATTGGACCGACCTCCACCGGAGCTAAAAGAGAACCTGACCTATGAAGTGGAACTGGTACGAATCTTCAAACGGAGGGATAAGAACTTAAGTAATAAGAGGGTTCCTATGGTCAAGGTTCTGTGGCAAAACGGACCCATGCAGGAAGAGACATGAGAAACTGAAAGTGTAATGAGGGATAGTTACCCTCAATTATTTGACATGTAATTGTTTTGGCGACAAAACCCCTAAAAGGAGGAGAGAGTTGTAAACCCCGTCCTTTGATAAAATCGAGTTAGTTTTTAAACTAGAACCGATAGAGAAAGGAAAAATCGGGAAATTTATGGATCCCTAGTGACCTAAAGAGTCACAAAAGTCATAAAAAAGGTCTTTAGGATGAATTGAAGAGGAAAACCAAACTGGTTCAGGTGAATCGGATCGAAACTAGATTGAACCGGTTTGGACCGGTTTGAACCACTATTGAACCAGATGATAAATTCATTTTTCTAAGTGGCTTAGAAAATTCAAATAGGGGAATTGATGCCACCATTGGATAGAGAATGAATTTAGATATATTTAGAAAATTTTAAATTTAAAAAACTCTCTCGAAGCAGGCCTAAATCGACCAGTTTAAGCTTTGAACTTAGTTCAGACCGGTCTGGTCCGGTTCAGAACATCTTCTTCCTTTAGATGACATCACTGTTCACTCACCGCAAAATTGAACAGCGCCAACGAAGATGAAAAGTTTCCAGCCAAGGAGTTTCAAGAAATGAATGACCGCTATTAAGGCACCAATCAGACAAACAAGAAGTCTCCGAGCTTCTTATATAAAGAGCCCCTCCTCATTCATCCTCCTCACACCTAAAAACTCCACTCTTTCCTTACAACTCCATTTCTCAGTGAAGCTCGAACCAGATCTCCGACTTGATCATTTTTCTGAGCCAAAGAAGGTGTGGTCGGGTTCTTTGATTTGGGGATAAGTCAGCTACATGCCTATAGTCTCCATTTGCTCTGAGGATCGTCGGATAAATGCCAGCGTGATAGAACATTGAAACAACTCCGACGGACTGAAGGTGCCCTCTTTTGGTTGAGCTTAAAAATGGCCAATTCGAGCCCTCATTAGGCCAAATCAAGCCCTCCCAAAACCTTCACAGCCCTCCTATAGCTAAATTAGACTGAAAGGTAAGCCAATTTGGCTCCCCTCTGTGAATTCCAATTGTTGCTAGAGAGAGAACCATAAGATTTTCTCTAACTAAATTCTCCTCTAATTCGACATGAATTAAAGTGATTCTTGATTCTAGAAGGACCCCAGGACCAGAGCTATCTGACCAGATCAAAAGCTCGGACCGCCGCGCCTCCAACGGTAAGCGTACAAAGCTTTCTCTCTCTACGTTTGGTTTTTCGGCGAAGCTTAGTTTGAGCTCGTTCCAACATCAAATCATGTGATTCAAAGTGTAATTGAATCGTATTAATGTATAAGAACTTAAATCTAACTTCAATTTTAACAATTAAACTCATTTGATCAGTCAATTTGATGAAATCAAATTCGATTGAGTTGGAAGGTTGAAATTAGGGGAAAGTTGGGGAAAATTAGAGGATTTCGAAAATTCGAGTTACTAAGTGCAATTTCATAAAATTGAGGGCCAATTGGGCATGATAAATATGTTGGAGGACCAATTGGTCAATTTTTGGGGTGAAACTTACCATTTTTATAAAGTAGGTGCAAAATGATAATTTTGGAAAATTTGGGGACCAAATTGGAAATTTGGGAATCTTGAACCCTTTTTTGTGATTTTGAATAAATTGAGGTCCTAACATAAATTTTAGAAGTTTCGGGACTCAATTTGGGAAAAAATTGTCATTAGGGACCTAAAGTTAAAGAAAAAAATTTATGGACCTAATTGCAATAAATCAAAAAGTGAATAGGCAAAAGGGATAATAAACAAGGATTCTCATATCGTGTATGAACATGAAGTACCATGAACATCAGCAAGGACAAGCTCGCGTAAAGACAAAGAACCCGTAAAGAGGAAATCACTGCGTTATCAGGTGAATGAGATTTTTATATCATAGCTGATTGGGTTGATATGCACCTCGGAAATTAAAGTCCACTAATAAGTGGAATTTTAAACATCACACCTGAATGAAGTGATGTGGAAATTACGCGGAAAAAACTACTTATCGGTTGTAAGTAGATCATACCCGGTTGGTATGATGAACTTCTTGGAAGGAAGTACAAAACTCGTTCATCGATTATGAGCAGAGATGTCCTCACACGCGGTTGGTGTGATGGATGATCAAAATATTAATTTGTCAAAAGTACTCTCCTCTAACTGTGTGCCACTACTTAAACTTTTTGGGAGACCTTCTTGACGGGAGCTCGAATAGCTCAGATAGGCTAGTGGCCTTGGTTTTGGAACTTTGGGGCTAATATGCCCGATTTTGAAAATCTCGTATAGTAGGCCCAAGGCCAGTTGGCACAAGCAGGAGCTCGTAAATAAACATGAGTTTAAGCCATGAAAAATTTAAATGAATTATATGTTTGTCCATAATACCAAGACATGACTGACATACTCAAAGGACTAGTGGTAGTGCGACAGGACAGTTCGATGGACTAGTTGAGACTAACAGCTGCAAGTCGAGTTGAGGGTCGGGGCTATTGGACCAGTGGCACCACAGATTAAATGGCTCATGTGAAAAGTATTGTTTTGTGCATGCACTGAGGTACATGACCTTCAAGATGCCCAAGAGGGATAGTGATGCATCCTAGAGGCTACTGGATGACATGGTAGAGATATGGGCAGATGGTTGTGCCAATAGTCAGGGAAGCTCGACGTAGCTTCATACGCTTGAGACTGGGGTGGGGTCCGGATGAGATCTCTGTCCTCATAAGAACACGGAGTTTTCTTTACGGGATTAAGGGTTGGATGTCACATACATCCACTCATTCTCTGGGTAGAAGTGGATGTGTTTCTATCTAGGTGGCCGGTAAAGTTACTTCGACGCCACAAGTGGGTGCAGTGGACATGTGCTCTGCAAATGTGTGTTACTTTCATGATGAAGGGCATCTGTTGGTTCATAAACACATCGGTTGTGACCAATGATTAAGAAATGACTATGAAAACCAAGATTTTGAGGATGAATTATTTTAAAAGAATATAAGGAGTCTGACACACTCCAATTCAAACTATTTTTTTAGAAGTCAAACTTTAAACACCCATTCACTAAGTCGTTGAACTCACCCCACCTCCCCCTATATCCCTTTTCAGGTAACCAATAGATACCTACCCAAAGACCTCCTGCTAGTGACACCTGCAAGATAGGTATGTAAAGTTTAAAATTTCATAAAGTTTTGATTTATGTTATTCTAGGAAAATAGAGGTTGAAAGGACACCTTACTCCTCCCGAGTTAAAGAAGGGGAAAATCCTTAATAGACTGGGAGAGTTGCGGGTTGCTCACGGGGATCTGATCAAACTGGGTCGAGGCATGACATCATCCTTAAAGGAAATAAGGATTTTTGGCACACTTTGATTAAAACTGTTTTGTTTATGAAAACTCATTCCCAACACCCATTCAATGAGTTGTAGAACTCACCCCATCCCTTTACCCCTTTTTGGATAACCAAGGGAAACCAACCTTAAAGACCTTTTTGTAGCAGAACCCTTAAGATAGGTATTTAAGATTTAATATACTCAGTTTTATTTAATGCTACTCTAGTAAAGATACAGGTAAAAAGGACGCCTTACTCCTCGCGGTTTAGAAAAGTGGAAAAGTCTTGATAAACTGTGAGAGTGGTGTGTTGTTAATAGGACTCTGACCAAACCGGGTCAGGGTGTGACATCCCATATCCCAAGCCCCCTATTGCATGGCTCCAGCGGAATTAAAGGAGCATTTGGATGAGCTATTAGAGAAGGGTTTCATATGCCCTAGCCCGTCTTCATGAGGTGCACTAATACTATTTGTGAAGAAAAAGGATGAGAGTATGAGGCTATGTATAGATTATCGAAAGTTGAACCAGGTCACCATAAAGAATAAATATCCACTTCCATTGATTGATGAACTGTTCGACCAACTAAAAGGAGTGGCCTACTTCTTCAAGATAGACCTCCGATCAAGATATCACCAGCTCAAGATCCGGGAGGGAGATATCCCTAAGATCGCCTTTCGGTCCCGATACACACATTATGAATTTAGGGTGATGCCTTTTGGCTTGACGAATGCCCCTTCAGCCTTTATGGATTTGAGGAACTGAGTGTTCCAGCCTTACTTAGACAAGTCTGTGATTGTGTTTATAGATGACATACTTATATACACACGAGCTAGGCTATAGCATGAAGAACATCTAGTTGTCACCTTGGAGACGCTACGAAATAATTGCTTATATGAGAAATTCTCTAAGTGTGAGTTATGGTTCCAAGAGGTACGATTCTTAGGGTACATAGTGTCCAAAGATGGAATCAAGGGGTATCCAACAAAGGTACAAGCCATATTTGATTGGAAAGCACCCAAGAACCCCTCCGAGATACGTAGTTTCTTGGGATTGGGAGGGTACTTTCCATAGTTTGTGCATGATTTCTCTAAGATAGCTACCCCTTTGACCCACCTCATAAGGAAGGGAGTGGAGTATAAGTGGGATGAAAACTGTGAAAAATCCTTCATGTAGTTGAAGACTCGTTTAACAATGACACCCATACTCACTTTGCCTGACCCAAGTGCATGGGAGTATATAGTCTATAGTGATGCATCCGAACGAGGACTCAGGTGTGTATTAATGCAACAAGGAAAGGTCATCTCCTACGCCCCTCAACAACTAAAGGTACATGAGAGAAACTACCCTACAAATGACTTAGAGCTAGCCGTAATAGTGTTCACCCTCATGGTTTGGTGACACTACTTATACGTGGTTAATTGTAGGATATATATAAATCACAAGAGTCTCAAGTATTTCCTAACTTAAACAAACTTAAATCTCTATCAAAGGAGATGGTTGGAGTTGGTAAAGGACTACGACCTTGTGATAGAATACTACCCCATGAAGGCTAATGTTGTGGCAGACTTTCTAAGTCGCAAGTATCAAACCTAGGCAACATAGATTAAGACGAGCTACCTGCCCTTATTGCAACAATTGGATAGAACGAAAGTGAACCTTAAAGTGGATGAAGAAGAAAGATGCCTAGTATAAAAAATCAAGGTCCATCAAAAAGGGGATAAGGAACTCCGACCCTATTTGGATCCAGTCAATGAGGGGACAAACCTGGATTACAACCTTCGAGGTGATGGTATACTGACCTATAAAGGTAGGGTGTGTGTGCCTTAGGATAAGGAACTGAAGAGACTAGTATTAGAAGTGGCGCATGACTCTGTCTATGCGATTTATCCAGGCAGTTGCAAGCTGTACAACACCCTCAAATAGGGTTGGTGGAAATGGATGAAGAGGGATATCAGGCAGTATGTAGCACGATGCTTGTCCTGTCAACAGATCAAAGCTGAGCACCAAAAACCCTCAAGACTCCTACAACTCCTATCAATTCCCTAATGGAAATGTGAACACATCACTATGGACTTCATCACAAGACTACTAGTGACTAGGAAGGGGCAAGATACAATTTGTGTAAACCCCTTCCCTTGAAGTTAAGAAAAACCAAGAAAGAACCGGTAAACCCAAGTGAGAAAACCAAACCGATTCATGAACCCCAACCGTTAGAGAAATGGTAAATTGGGAAATTTATAACTTCCGAGTGACCTAAAGAGACATTAAAACCTTGGAAAAGGACTTTGGAATAATTTGGGAGAGAAAACCAAACTGTTTCAAGTGAACCGAATATGAAACGGATTGAACTGGTTTGGACCAGTTTGATCCATCATTGAACCAGATGCTAAATTCATTTTTCTAGGTGGCTTAACATATTAAAATTGGAAAATTGAAGACATCATTGGATAGAGAATAAATTTAGAAATTTTTTATTTTGAAAATCTCGGTCAAATCAGGCCTAAACCGACTGGTTTAAGCATTGAACCCATTTTGCACTGGTATGGTCTGGTTCGTAACAGTGTCGTCTTCTTCCTTTAGATGATGACACTGTTCACTCGCTGAAAAAATGAAAAGTGCCAATGTAAAGGAAATGTTTATGTTCAGGATGTTTTAGGCCAACAATGAGCACCATTAAGGTGCCAAACGGATGACCATGGAGTCCCTAAGCTCCCTTTATAAAAAGCTACACTCCATTCATCATCCTCACACCTAAAAACTCCACTCTCTCTCAACTACTCAGTTTTCCAACAAATCTCGAACCACAGCTCTGACATAGGGCTTTTTTTGAGCCAAAGAAGGTGAGGATGGGCTCTTAGACTCGGGGAGAAGTCAGCTACCTGACGGTGGTCACCATTCGATTTGAGGATCGCCGAAGAAGTGCTAGTGTAATCAAACAGTGAAGCAGCTCCAGCGGACCAAAGCTTCTCTATTTTGGCTAAGATAAAAATGGACAAATTGAGCCCTCCTCATGCCAAAGCAAGCTCTCCAAACACTCTCACAACCCTCATAAGACCAAATTAGAGTTGAAAGGTAAGCCAATTTGGCTCCAGTCTGTAATTTCCGATCAGCGTTAGAGAGAGAAACGGAGAAACTTCGTTGACCAAATTCTCACTCAATTCGACATGAATTGTTACAATTCTTGATCCTAGGAGAAACCTTAGGATGAGAGCAACCTGCCTTGATCAAAAGCTCGGACCGCCACACCTCCAACGGTAAGCTTTCAAAACTTTCTCTCTATAAGTTCAATTTTTCTGCGAAGCTCCATTTGAGATCGTTCTAACCTCAATTTATGCATTTTAAAGCTCAATTGAATCTTATGGATGTGTAGGAACTCAATTGTACCTTCAGTTTCAACAATTAACCTTGATTGAATGATCAATTTGATGAAATCAAATTCAGCTAGTCTGAAATGGGGGAAATTTTTGGGGGAGATTGGGGATTTCATAAAATTGAGGGACCAAAATGAAATTTCTCAAAATTGAGGGCCAATTGGCTATGAAAAGAATTTTAGAGGGCCAATTGATAGATTTTGAGAATAATTGGGGTCAAATTGCCATTTTTGTAGAGGCAAAATGGTAATTTTTGAAAAGTTAGCGAATTGTAAATTTGGAAAACTTGAACCCCTTTAACGATTTTGAGTAAATTGAGGACCTAAATATATATTTTAGAAGTTTTGGGGCTCAATTTGGGGAAACATTAGCATTAGGGACTTAAAGTCAAGGAAAAAGAACTTTAGGGACCTAAATGTAATTAACTGAAAAGTTTGGGCATTTTTGTTCATATGTGAGTAATGAAGGCTATCATGCCAAATGTTAATAAACCAGGATGTGTAAATCATGTAGGAACATGAAGGACCGGAACGCCAGTAAGGATAAGCTCATGTGGAGGCAAAAAGCCGACAAAGAAGGAATACACTACAAATATTGGGTGAGTGGGTTATTCACATCATACCTGATTGGGATAATTTGCACCTTAGAAATGAAAAACCACTTCTATATTGAATTTGAATATCACACCTGGTTGGAGTGATGAGATAACTACGCAAAAAAACTACTTGTAAGTAGATCATACCTGGTTGGTATGATGGACTTCCTTAAAGGAAGTAGAAAACCTGCTAACCGATTCTAAGTGGAGATGTCATCACACCCGGTTGGTGTGATGGGGGGAAATTTTATTTTATCAGAAGTATTCTCCCCTGGCTATGCCAATGCTTAAAACTTTTGGGAGACCTTCCTGATGAGAGTTGGAATAGCTTTGATAGGCCAGGGGCCTCGGTTTTGGAACTTCGGGGCTAAAATACCTAGTTTTGGAAAATCACGTACAATGGGCCCAAGGCTAGTTGGCACGAGCTGGAACTCGTAAACAAACATGATGATAAGCCAAGAAAACTATTAATGAATGATTTATGTTAGTTGGCCATGGTACCAAGACAGGATCGACATACTCAATGGATTGACAGTAGTGAGACAGGACCGGTTCGACCGACCGGTCTAGACAAACAGTTGTAGGTCGAGTTGAGGATCGGGGCCGTTGGACTAGTAGCACCAAAGATAAATGGCTTTGTGGAAAATTTTTGTTTGTGCATGCACTTATGGTTTGAGACCATCAAGATGCCCTAAAGGGGTAGTGATACGTCCTAGGGGCTACTGGACGACATGGTGGAGATAAGGGTAGTTTCTCATGGCAGTAGGCAGGGAAGCTCGATATAGCTTCATGGGCATGAGGCCGGGGTGGGGTCAAGATAAGGTCTCTGTCCTCATATGAACACAAAGTTGATTTTCAGGTTTGATGTTTGGATGTAGCGAACATCCACTCATACCTAGGGTAGAAGTGGACAAGCTTCTATCTAGGTGGCTGGTAAAGTCACTCTGACGCCACAAGTGGGTGCAATGGATGGGTTACCTTGCGAATGTGTGATTCCCTTCATGATAAAGGGTGTGTGTTGTCTGTTAAACACACCTATGGTGAATAATAAGGAAAAGTGTTTGAAAACCAAAATTTGAGGAAGAAATGATCATAAAGGAAACAAGGAGTCAGGTAGACTCCAATTAAAAAACTATTTTTATGAAAACTCATTTTCAACACCCATTCACTTAGTTATAGAAACTCACCCCTCTTTTCTATTCCTTTTCAGGAGTAGATAAAATGACTAAAGAAAACACCAGGACCTACCTCTTGTCAGGTATACTTAAAAATATTTCCTTTTTAAGCTTACATTTATATTAATATATGTTTTTCCATGAAACAAGGATGAGATTTTGTCTGGCTCCTCTTGATATAAGAAGGGGGAAACCACTCTTGAACCAAGGGAGCGGCTAGTTGATCACGGGGATCTAACCAAACTGGGTTAAGGCGTGACAATTTGAGTGGTATCACAGCTATGTTCCCTTGAAACATTATAAATATTATGCACTGACCCTAATGAAAACTTAAGTACCATGTAGGAAGGAGAGTCCTTAGAAAGTTCACCGTGAAATCCAATCCTCCAAACTTGATCTTGAAAAAGATGCCTATCCCTAGGGAGGCAGCTATTTAAGGATTCCCGAAGGGCGAGAAGAAAGTGCCCAAGGATATGGTGGGGGATTATCGAAAACTCGTGGGAGCCCTACTAGAACCATAGGGCATTACAAATCCTCCTCCAAGATAAGAGGAACTGTTCCTTCCTCAAGGAGCCCAACACTTCTTCCAGCCCCACGACAACCATAGGAAAATCCCACTAAGAAAGAGGATTGGGACAACTACTGGGATGCTTATCTCACTTTCTTGAAAGTTCACCAAGTACCCCCACCTACTTAGTCTAGCTTCAATCCTTCTCAATGGATGAGGTGAACATATGAGTGTGAGGCTAAGGTGTTAAGGCGGTACGAACTAGAGGCCATACATGAAGTTTGTCCCATAAGGGAATATGGATGGACTTCAACCAGTTCCTCAGAGCCATCGGATCATGAATCCCACAATCGTTCCAAGGCTAACTCTCGGCCTATGATTCCAAGGGACTAGGGGTAGAAAATCTTTGTAATAAGCCAAGTATGGCGAGAAACTATTTCCCGAATGAATGAAAATCCAAAATTTCCTTGAATACAATTTTAGTCTCCTTGATAAATACAACTAACAGAGATAGGAGTATGCCGATAAGGATCAAAGTAACGGGTAGAGAAGAGATCACCTAAGGAAGGAAAACTACGGGTCACTACTAGTTAACCCAACCTTTAAAGTAGCAAAGTAAGTTTCCCCATCCAGAGAATAGATAAACAAGACAATAGGACTTGGAAAGAAATTCAAGAAGAGTTTACCTAGAGTTCACCAAGGAAGACATATCCTAACTAAGGGAAGGAAGAAGAAGTCTAGGAAGTAAGCATCAAAAGGTATTGGACTAGTGGAAGTCTAAGGAGTTAAGGAATGACTCCATGGATAAAAGAAAGGAAAACAAGACGGATTGGACTATTCTAAGGGAAACCAATGGAACAGAAGTTGACCAGGAAGAAGGTAAGAAAGATATGAGAGCGTTGAAGATGTTAAGTTAATTCAATATAAGACAAGGAGAAAAGAGGGAGGAAAGAAGTATGGTAGGAAGAAAACCATAGGAATAATACAAGTACTTGGAAAGAGTTATGACACAAATTCTTAGGAACTCAACAATAATTAAGGGATTTTTTTTGAAGGAAGGATATGGAATAAAAAGGAATAGGAGATAGGGAAGAGTCCAAAGTGAATAACCATACTAAGGTCAGGAAGCGTAAGATAAGAATAAAGGAAAAACTTTCAAGAAGCGTTAGGGAGGTTGAACGTGAAACTCCCAGAACATATAAGCGTAGGAAGTGGGGCCGTGGAAAGAGAAAGTTCCAAGCTTAGGTAACCAATAGATGAACCATCATAAAACTAGAGCTGAAATAAGGACCTCATTAAAAGACATAGGTGGCTTGGAAATACCTGGATGGCCAAATGCGATCTACTTTCAAAAGAGCAGAGAAACTATATAAGGATTTTAGATAAACTAGTTGAAGGAAATAACTAGTAAAAACAAGATAATCTAGGAGAATAAACGATGCCCTAAGATGGACTGGGGAAGTGGTGAGGACTATGCCCTAAAAAGGGAAATGTGATGGATATTATGGACAATATGAATCAAGTGACAAGTGACTATGCCTTAAGGCAGTTCAGGATAGACAAAAGCGCTATGTAGACCATTGGAGAAGGGACTTGGAATTTGGTGTGGGGGACCAAGTATTTCTCAAGGTATCCCAGTGGAAGGGAATACTTAAGTTCCAACAATGGGGGAAGTTGAAACCCATGCACATCAGTCCCTACACCATAATCGAAAGGATAGGGCCAGTGGCCTATAGACTAGAACTGCCTCCTGACCAATAAAGAATACATGATGTATTCCACGTCTCGGTACTTCGGAAGTACCAGCTCGATCACAGTCATGTGTTGGACCGACCCCCACCTGAGACAAAAGAGAACCTAACCTATTAAGTAGAACTAGTGCATATCATCGACCAGAGAGACAAGAACTTGAGGAACAAGAAGATTCCCATGGTTAAGGTTCTTTAGCAGAACAGACCCATACAAAAGGAGACCTAGGAAACCTAGAAACAAGAAGATTCATGATGAAAATGTTTTGGGGACAACAACCCTAAAAGAAGGGGAGAGATGCGAACCCTGTTCCTTTAAATATAAGAAAAATGGGAAAAATGGGAAATTGGAAAATCCCAAGTGACTCAAAGAGTCATAAAAATCAAGGAAGAGAAAATTGGACCGGTTAAGGGTGAACCAGACTTGAACCGGTTTGAACCATACATGAAATGATTTCTAAATTTATTTTTCTTAGTAGCTTAAAGTGATCAAATTGAAATATTGAAGCCACCATTGGATAGGAAATAAATTTAGACGAATTTAGAAAATTTTAAATTTGAGAACACTATTCGAATACGGCTTGAACCATCTGATTTCTGCCATTGAACCCAGTCTGACCTAGGGTTGTCAATAGCTCGGGTCAAGGCGGGTTTTAGCGGACCCTGCTCGAGTGGACCTAAACCTCGGGTCCACTTGGTGGGTCCAAACCCAACCCGATTTTGGGTCTGTGAGACCCGAGACCCGCTTGGACTCAAGGCTCAGGTCAAGAAATTGGACCCAAACCCGCTATTCGGGTCCATTTGGACTCGAGTCAAGTCTATCTTATTTTTTTAATATATATTTTTTTACTAAATATAAAAAATTCAAAATTATTATAATATATAAATTTTCTAATATTTGTTTGGTAATTTAATTTTTTAAATGTTTATTATCTTTAATTTACCTAATAATTTACTGATATTATTTTTCATTAACTTTAACCTGTAAATAATAAGAAATAATCAATAAAAAATACGATCAATTAGTAAAACTGTGAATGTAAGAGAATTAATTGACAAATAATACAATGTAATATTAATATAATTTTGTATCAAATAATATAGTGTGATATTAATTTAATTTAATATGAATTTTATAGTGTAATTTATTATGGTATAAGAAAGAAAAAATAATATATTAGGTTATAAGAAAGGAAAAAAAATAATATACCATGTCGAGAATATATTTATAAATCTATTAGAATATATGAAAGGAAAAAAAATAATATAATATAACATAATTTATTTATAAATCTATTAGTGTATAAGAAAGGAAAAAAATAATATAATATAACGACGTCATAGAAAAAGATATAGTAATTTTTAGATCACTTTTTTATTAAAATTTTTCAATATTGTTTTACTACATTTAATGAAACTATGTGGTTACATTCAAAAAGGAAAATTTAAAACGACTGTGGACCGACATTTGGTTCCATTTGGACCTGAGCCCGTAGGAATCAAACAAGCGAGACCTGAGGCGCGGGTCTCGGGTCCGCTCGGGTTAGGTAGGGACCCAAAGATTGGGTGTCGGGTCTTATTGACATGTCTAGTATGACTGGACCGGTCCAATTTGGAACAGTGTCGTTTTCTTCCTCAAGACTACAACACTGTTCATTGATTCAAAAACTTTCCTTATCAAGTGAAGGAATATTCAGTCTAATCAGGGCATTTTCCTATGATGATAAGCTCGTCTAAAATGGAAACTGTTCGGGCAGAGGGTCCCCGAGCTCCCTATATAAAGAGCTCCTCTCCATTCATCTTCCATACACCTCAAATCACCATTCTCTCTCAAGTGCTCCATTTTTCGGTGTAGCTCAAATCAAAGCTCCGACTTGGGCACTTTTCTTAGCCTCAGAAGGCAAGGTCAAGTCTTATAGACTCTAGGGGAAGTTAGCTACCTGATAGCAATCTCCCTTTGACCCAAGGACCACCAGAGAACCGCTGGCAGAATCAAATAGTAAAGCAGCTTTGACGGACCAAAGTTGTGTTGTTTTGGCCGAGCTGAATTTGGCCAAATTCAAATCTCCTCTGGCCAAACCAAGCCTCTCCAACGCCCTCACGTCCCTCACATGACCTTCACAGAGGTGAAAGGTAAGCCAATTCGGTCCTCCTCCATAATTTCAGATCGCTATTAGAGAGAGAAAGTGATGAATTTCACTGATAAAATTCACCATCATATAGACTTCACCCTTCCTGATCAAGGGCATGTGATTGTTTGTTAAATGCCTCCTGAGGCAAGGGGATGGGCTAAAAAAGCAAAACACACCTAATATGGAAATGAGAAAAAGGTTTTGAGACTTGAGAATCCTTGGAAAAAGGTTTTTGAAAGGAAACTAAATTTGAGGAAAACCCTTTTGAAAGAAAATGTTACCCTTTTTCAGGGTAAAGCTTTTGTAAACCAAAATTTAGGAATAAATCATTTTTAAAGGAAATGATAACCTTGGCGTGGTGTGGATAAACTAAGGCTAAGGCTATTTTGAAAACTCTCTCCCAGCACCCACTCACTAAGTTGTAGAATTCACCCCTCCCTCTTACCCCTTTCAGGTAACCAAGGGAAAACCAAACTTAAAGACCTCCCTATATGGGAACTGTAAAGACATGTATGTCTATTTAAAAGATTTTTAATTTTGTATAATATTTTTCTAGGAAAGATAGAAAAAAGGACTCCTTACTCCTAGCGGTTTAGAAATGGGTGAAACCCTTCATGAACCAAAGGGAGTGGCAGGTTGCTCATGTGGATCCAACCAAACCGGGTTGGGTCTTAACAAACATGATCTAACAATGTTCCAAACTAGCACAATGATGCATGTGGATATCGAGGACGTCTCTTTACCCATCTTTATACTCTAGTTGTCCCCTCTAACCATGCACTCAAGTATACGCCATGTTTGAATCAAGCAAATATGCTTCATATGGGCAATGAGGTTGTGTCCTCATCCATCTGTATACTCTAATTGTCCCCTCAGACTGTGGACTCAAGTATACATATACTCTAGCTCCCCTTCTACCTTGGACATGAGTATACGTGGACCCCTTTTCTCGAGTCCCAAGTGATGTGAAAGCAAAACTTACACCCTCCTTACTCCCCACTTGCAATCAACCCTAGACATTGCACTAACTTGATAGGAATCCTAACGACACCCAAATTTACAACATATCAATATATATACCAAGCTCACTCTTATGAACAACAAGCATGCTCAAAGTACAATATCATAGAGTCTCGTCCTCAATCTGACTAATTCAATCTCTCAAACACATGCAAATTAATCAACTAGCAACAAGCATGTTCAAATCTCAATATCGAGAGTTTGGTCCTTAATTCGACCAACTCTATATCAGATAAAAATCATTGACATAATCCTATCATGTGACTATTGTTTTCTACAATTTATCAACATTATCTCATTAGAAGTTCAAGAAAGGTATCTATCTTATTGATGAATCACCCATGTAGTTTTTCATCAATTTTCAAGGCATTTTCCAAAACATATATTATGCATATTCACGCAGTAGTTAGTCCAATTGAAACTATCGTAAATGCTCCTTTCCTTTTAGGAGTTTTGTCCCCAAAACTAAACTGTAATTTTATTGAATTTAAACCAACATTCCCTATTAGATTTAGTAGAGCATAGAAGTTTAGAATATGTTCAGATACTTCTCTCTCATGCTTGCCACTAGTTAACGAGTATCTTCCTCCACCTGGTTGCTACGCCATAAAATCTTTACCATGTAAATATTCTTCCGTCAGAGATTCTTCTCTTAATGGTATAGGATGCATACAACTTCGACCTGGTATGTCATGCCCCAATCTGATTTGTCTGATCGAAACCTGTGAACAGCCCGCAATACCTATCGATACTACAATATTTGCCACAGCCATTATTGTAGTACCGACAAGAGTAAGGCTAAGAATAATAATAAAATAATTATCAGAATACTTTTCCAAAATATGTTGAAATATGTAACACTATGCATTAAGTTATAAGGGTGAAAACATACCAGATAGGTAGATAGGATTTTAGGATCCTCTTTGACATTTTACTACTTGAAAGGGATGAGGGGAGGGGGTGAATTTGTAACTCAGTGAGTAGTATTAGCTGATATTGTAATGTCATGTCGACGATTCAGCACACACTATAATACAATTAACAAGGATACTTTGGAAATTCATTTTTATGGTTTGATCAATAAGGTTTTAGGTTAATATACGATCAAGGTAACAAATTGTCTGTCATTGAAAATCACCTATGAGCTTTTATAAGCTTGTATTTTACAAACCAAAAATATCCATTTCCTACCTGGAAGGATTTCACACAAATTTATCTAATCAAGCTTAAATTACTCACCGATGATGGGTCAATGGCATGACCTTTTGGTACAGGAAGCTAGCTCTTCTCCTAAGGATGCTCCCTAGATCAAACGACAACTCAATTTGTGGCCTAGGCTATGTGAATTTTATTGGGAACCTTTCTCATAAAAAATGCATGGTAAATAGTAAATTCCAGGGAAATTTAGTGCTGGGGACTTACCATAGCAGTGCAGGGAAGATGTGGGCTCTATTGGGAAATGTCTAGGGTGGCTTGACTGTGGTTGGCCCGTGGAACTTGAATTCAACATAAAATATTCTAGTTAGAGTAAGTTGATGGAGTCACGATACTATGCGAGCTCACTAGCACTTCTTGGTGATCCTTGAGCTGAAAAGAGTATGCAATTGTGTAGAGGACTTCCTTAAGAATCCATGGAATATAAATTCACGTTTGTAGATGAAGAAACATACCCACATGGGAGTTCGGATTTGAAGTTGATTAGAATTTGGTGCAGTTTGGGTTTTTGAAACATTCGAGGTGTGAAGAGGATAAATGAGGATGAGCACTTTATAAATAGAGCTCAGGGACTAACGGTTCTAGTTGTTCCATCGTTGGTCAACCATTAACTCCCCGATTTAAGGCCTTGTTGAAGCAATCTACTGCTCACAAGAGTTAAATCAGCCTTACTCTTTCCTTTCGTTTGTCTATTAAGAGGTGGAAGACAACACTCTACACGCGCGTGTGAGCTGCATATGGCACACAACGATTGGCTTGATAGCCTTATGCAACATCCCAATCAACATCCAGGTCACCCATTGACGTGTTGACTGGATACATGGTGACCTACCATTGATCTCTCCACACAACGTAGTTAACCGAATCTGATAGTTAGTCGAACGTTATTCACTTTGCCACGTGGCGTCCTCTAATTAGTTGATATAAATGAATCAAATTTCCCACATTACCCACTATTCTATTGCCTTGTGTCAACCTAGGATTAATTGTAGTCATACGACTTGTCTTTACCATGTGTCAATCACTTATATATCGGTCTTTGTCGGTCATACTAGTTGGTCGCTGACCTGGTGCATTTTCCACGTGTCACCCTCTCATTGGTCAATCCAACGGACATGGATTTTGTTTAGTAGATCGTTGATTAAGGACACATGTCACGCTCCTATTGGTAAATTCCTGATGATGTGGATTTTCTTTAGTTGACCATTGACGGGGGACACATGTGACACTTTAATTGGTTAGCACTTTTAGACGTTGACCTAGCGGATGATGGGGCGTTGACCTAACAAGCAGACTATTAACCCTGCTAGACCGTTGACCAACTTGGTTGAACCGGGTTTAGTGATCTAAAATAAAAAAATTGGTCGATTCAGGCTCGATTCGACTGGTTTTCTTCACAATTCAGGCTCGAACCGGGTTTAGTGATCTAAAATAAAAAAATCGGTCGATTCAGGCTCGATTCGACTGGTTTTTTAGTAACACCAAAAAATGAATCTTTAAATAGGTTCTTCTTCATTCAATCTAGTTGAGACCGATTCAGTCCTAGTTCGTTCTAAATTGGTCTGATTCTCACTTCTAATTTGCATTTAGATTTTTCCTTGAGTTTTGGAACTTCAATTAACACTTGGAATCACTTTAAATCCTATTTTGATTTCTCTTCACAATTCCAATTCACTTTGAAACACAGTTTGCTTTCAAAAATTTCCGATTATTCATTATGGCTTTCTTGCTTTGGTAAAACATAATTTACAACTACTCTTCTTCTTCTTGGAGTTTATTCCACAAAACTATAGTAGTTATTATAGTTACTCATTAGAATTCCTTCGGGTTTCTTACTCATCCTTGATGAATTTGGTATATCTCTAAGTGTCTCCATTGTTTTGGATTATTTTCCCCTTCATGGGCATATTTTGTTAGCTCGATTTTATGTGTTATCATACTTTCAGCTTAGTAGTAATTGCTTCAATTTCATCTCTTTCATTTTGATTCCTTAGTACAACTTTTAACTGTACTTTAGGCACTTTCCTCCATCTCCATTAATTTGGGGTTTCCTTTAGGGTGGCTTAAATAGTGAAATCTCTTCCTAGGATCATCATATAACCTTTAGTTCCTTGGTTTCATTAGAATACTTACCTAGAATTTGACCGATATTTCTGTTGTGTATTCGTGCATTTAATCCATTTGGAGTCACACTCAATTAATCTATATTGTCATCTGAATAACATGATCCTTGGTTAATGCTTAGGCTCCTTCCCTTTAATTTTTCACTTGCTTGCGGTAAGTAGGATTTTAATTACTCTCGAACTTAATGATTGAATATGAGTTTTACTTTGCATTACCTGATAGTCACAAATTTTATTTTCAAGCTGAAGTTTCCAAACATTCCCTCTTTTGTCCTTTATGTCATGTTAGATTTTATGACTTTGTTTTCTCACTCGAATAACCAATATGTGTGTTGTCACGCCCCGACTCGGTTTGGTCAGATCCCCATGAACAACCAGTCGCTCTCTTGTTTCAAGAGGGGTATCCCCCTTTTTTAATTTAAGAGGAGTCGGGCGTAATCTCAACCTTGTTCCCTAGATTAACATAAATCAACAATAATGCAAGCTTAAGAGGAGATTAAGCATACCTAATAGAGGGTAAATCCTGGTGTTATCCCTAGTCATTCTCTAATCTTGAAAAGGGATAAAAAGGGTGGGTGATTTTCTACAACTCAGTGAATGAGTGATTTAAAATAGTTTTCAATAAAATAATTTGGAGTGTGCCACATTCCTTAATTTCATAAAAATCCTCTCTTCCTCAATATCTCAGTTTTCAAGATCATTACTCATCATTTACTATAGTCGGTGTGTTTAATAGTCAACACATGCCCTTCATCATGAAGGGATCACACATTCGTAGGGTAGCCCGTCCACTACACCCACTTGTGGCATCAGAGCGACTTTATTGGCCACCTAGATAGAAGCCCGTCCACTTCTACCCTTTGGAATGAGTGGATGTACGTAACATCCAACTCTTAAACTAAAAAATAAACTTCGTGTGAGTATGAGGACAAAGACCTCATCCTGACCCTACCGGTCTCATGCACATGAAGCTATGTCGAGCTTCCCTAACTACTGGCACGACAAACTGCCTTTATCTCCACCATGTCTTCCAGTAGCTCCTAGGACACATCACTACACCTCTTCCGTGTCTTGATGGTCCCAAACCTCAGTGTATGCACAAAACAATAATTTTCCTCATAAGTCATTTAATCTTTGGTGCCACTTGTCCAACGGCCCCAACCCTCAACTCGACCTGTAGTTGTTTGTCTCGATTGGTCCGTCGACTTGTCTAGTCACACTACAGCCAGTCCATCGAGTATGTTAGACCTATCTTGGTACCTTGGCCAAATCACATCATTCATTAAATTTTTCATGGCTTAACATCATGTTTGTTTACGAGCTCCTGCTCGTGCCAACTGGCCTTAGGCCTACTATACGAGATTTTCAAAATTGGGCATTTTAGCCCCCAAGTCCCAAAACCAAGGCCTCCAGCCTATTTGAGCTATTCGAGCTCTTGTTAAGAAGGTCTCCCAAAATGTTTAAGCAGTGGCACACAGTCAGGGGAGAGCACTTCTGACAAAATAATCATTTCATTTATCTATCACACCAACCAGGTGTGATGACATCTCCGCTTAGAACAAGTAAACGAGTTTTACATGTCCTTCTAGGAAGTCCTTCATACCAACTAGGTATGTTCTACTTACAACTGATAAGTAGTTTTTCCATGTAGTTTCTTCATCACCCCATCTAGGTGGGATGTTTAAAATTCCACTTAGTAGTGGTTTTTTTTTTATTTTGAGGTACTCATCACCCCAACCGGGCATGATGTGAAATTTTCCACTCACCCCATAGTGTAGTGAATTCCTCTTATGTGGCTCTTTGCCTCCATGCTAGCTTGTCCTTGTTGGCGTTCCCGATACTTCGTGTTCCTACTCA
Organism: Trapa bicornis; assembly: GCA_030064425.1. Taxonomy (NCBI): domain Eukaryota; kingdom Viridiplantae; phylum Streptophyta; class Magnoliopsida; order Myrtales; family Lythraceae; genus Trapa; species Trapa bicornis. The sequence goes on from CM057747.1 coordinate 10,027,227, forward strand.
ATATGAATATCCTTGTTCATTATCCTTTGGCCTAATACTATTCATTCATCATGAATGAATAAAATGCCTAAACTTTTAGCTATTTGGTTTTAGGTCCCTAAAATTCTTTTTCTTTAACTTTAGGTCCCTAATGCCAATTTTACCCCAAATTGAGTCCCAAAACTTCTAAAAGGGGTTCAAGTTTCCCAAATTCCCAAATTAGTCCCCAACTTTTCAAAAATTACCATTTTGCCCCTACTCTACAAAAATGATAAATTTCGTCCCAAATTTTCAGAAAAATTGACCAATTGGTTCTCTAACATCTTTTCCATGGCCAATTGGCTCTCAATTTTGGGAAATTGCACTTTAGTCCCTTGAATTTTTTAAATCCCAAATTTCCCCCTTTCAAATTGACCGCTCAATCAAGGTTAATTGTTGAAATTGAAGGTGGATTTGAGTTCCTACACATCCATATGATTCAATTTCACTTTGAATCACATGAAATGACACTGGGACGAGCTCAAACAGAGCGTCGCTGGAAAACTGGATGTAGAGAAAGAAATCTTCGAAAGCTTATCGTCGGGGGTGCGGCGGTCCGAGCATTCGATCTGGGCAGATATCTCTCATCCTGAGGCTCCTCCTAGAATCAAGAATCACAACAATTCATGTCAAATTGATTTAGAATTCGGTCAGTAAAAATTTGTCGGTTCTCTCTCTAGCACCAAATTGGCTTACTTTTCTACTCTAATTCATTCATATGAAGGCTGAGGAAGTGTTGAAAGAGCTTGGTTTGGCCTTAGGAGGGCTCGAATCGGCCGATTTCAACTCGACAGAAACAGGGCAGCTTCGGTCCATGGGAGCTGCTTCACTGTTCGATCACGCCGGCTCTTCTCCAATGATCATCGTAGCAATTGGAGACCACCATTGGGTAGTTGACTTCTCCCTGAGTATAAAGAACCTGACCATGCCTTCCTTGGCTTAGAAAAACCCCTATGTTGGAGCTCTGGTTCGAGGTTCATCGAAAAATTGAGTAGCTGAGAGGGAGTGAGGTTTTCAAGTGTGTGGAGGATGAATGGAGAGTTGCTCTTTATATAGGGAGCTCGGTGACTCTCCAGTCGTCCGTTTGACACCTTAATGACAGTCATTGACGTCCTAAAATGTATTGAACGAAAACATTTCCTCTTCACCGGTGTTGTTCAATTTAACAATGAGTAAACAATGATGTCATCTGATGGAAGAAGACGACACTGTTCCGAACTGGACTGGACCGGTCTGAACCTGGTTTAACACTTAAATGATCGGTTTGGGCCTGATTCGATCGAGTTTTTCAAAATTAAAAATTTTTATATCTAAATTCTTTCTCTATGCAATGGTGGCCCAAATTCTCAAATTTGAATTATATAAGCCACCTAGAAAAATGAATTTTGCGTTCAGTTCAATGATGGTTCAAACCGGTGCAATACAGTTCAATCCGGTTCAGATCCAGTTCACCTGAACTGATCTGGTTTTCTTCCCCAAATTGTCCAAAAGTCCATTTTCAGTGTTTTTATGACTCTTTGGGTCACTCAAAAGATGTAAAATTTTCAAATTGTATGTTCCCAAATGGTCGGGGTTCGTGAACTGTTTCAATTTTTCTCATTCGGTTTGACCGTTTCTTTCCCTAGTTTTCCTTAACTCCAAAGTGCGGGGTTTACAACTATCCCCTCCTTTTATGTGTTTTGTCCCCAAAACTTATTCAATGTTCTTTGCACTGGAAGGAACTTCCCTTGATGTCAATTTGTTGTTCATAGACATTTTACCTTCTCGGTTATTCTCATTCATCCCTTATATAACATACACTTGAGATTTTCTTTTCTTTTCATTCCATGGAGTTTACTTTAGCTAAACATATGTCATTGGAAGGTTTAAGATCATATCCTTAAATTCACATCCTTCATTCCTTAAAGCACAATTTCTCCATCCCGAGATTCTTTCCTTAAGATTTCAGGATTAGGAGTTCCAAAATATCCCATCATTCCTATATCCAATTATTCTCTTTATTATTGACCTCCTTAGCTTAGTGTCCATTCAAGCACCACGTACATGCTTCCATAGGTGTCGGTGTATCACCTTTTCATCCTACAGTGATCCTTCCCTCATTCATTGGTTATTACAACTTCGTTCCAAATTTAATGCATGACCTTGTCATGCTCAATTAACGGACTCTTCCTTACCTGAGTCATATTTCCTTGGGATAGTTGGGCTTACAAGTCCCTCATAGCATGACATTCTTTGGAACTTGTCTTTGACCATTTAACATTTTAAAGCACTTCCATAATGACTATTCTCAATCTTTCTATCTTTCAGGGATGGTATAACATTGTCCCTCTTTTCGTCTAGTGGTAGTTCTTGACTATTTTCTCGTTATCCAATCATCCATTTTGCATTCGACGTCATATTCTTCATAACCATATTTGTTTCCTTACATACTCGTCTTTTCCCAACTTCTTTATTGGGTCCCTCAAGTTTCAAGTCCTTGAGTTTTCCGATAATTTACTAACATGCTGAGACTCTTCCTTTCTTACGTCATTCCACATTTCCAATGGCGTCCTTTCCCCAAGAACTTTCCTTTTTCTTACTCCACTGTTACTTACTTGTAGTCATTTCACGATTCCTTATTCCAAGTTAGTTCTTTTCTTTCTCGTACGACATCTTTTTGATGTTATCTACGTACTTACTTGTTATTTGGGTTTAACTTACCCCTTGGACCCTCACTTTTACTTTTCTTTTATACTTAACCCCTTCATCTCCAACAATTTGTCTTTGATGAGTTTATCTTCTTTCCAATTCTGTTGGTATCATTACCACCTAATTGGAACACATATTTTTCCAAGATTTCCTTCCTTGGTAAGTTTTATACTCATTTTCTCTTGGAATTCTCTTTTAGTTTTACTATTGCGAATGTTTATCCTTTATGAAAATTCTTTGATGTCATCCTCTTTTACTTACATTTACCCTTGCAACCTTATGATTACTTCTTGTATACTTCATCTTCATTCTCACTTGCTTACAGTACTCATTTATTTCTCTAAGGTGGAGTTCACATTCCCTTAGTTCCCAAATCTCTCAATCGTCCTATAGAATGCTTATTTAACCTTCTCATAGCTTTTGAGTAGTTACTCTTGTCTTATCCATTGATCTCTCTAAGGGTTTCCTCTGTCCTTATTTCCCAAAAGGTTTTTGGCCTTTCCATCCTTTCCTTCTTTACGGGGATTATGACCTTCACCAGGGTCAATTCGTTAATTGTCTCCCTCATATTATCCTCAAAGTTTAATTATTTTGAGAGGATTGTCTCTCGAATCTTCTTGTCTTTAGTATCAATCCTTTTGCCCTATTTAGGGTATAATCCTTACTACTCCCCAATTATTCTTGGAGTGTAGTTTATTCTCCCGAATGATCTGTGTATTATGGTTTATTTCTTCAACTGGGTCTGTCTAAAATCCCCATTGGGTTTCCTGCTTCCTTGCAAGTAGATCACTCTTAACCTCTCTAGGCACTTACTTAGCCACTTATACTTTTTCCTCATGTCCTTATTTTGGCTCCAGTTTTTCTGATATTTCCTCTGTTGATTACTTTAATTTGGAACTTTCTCCTTCTACGATCCCACTTCCTATTCTCATCCTTCTTCTAAGGTCTTCCATTCTGAGATTCTTACATTCTATCTCCCTACTACTCCTTAAAAGTTCTTCTTTCATTCTTTTCTTATACTTACGGATCATTTTATAGCTTATTCACACTAGATTTCTCACTTTTTGTTTCATATCTCTGCCTCTTGTAAGTCCCCTTATTTTATGGAGTTCCTAAGAAATTGTATCCTAACTCTTTCCAAGTAGGTATTATTATTGGGGCTTTCTGTATCGAGAACGCCGACAAGGACAAGCTTGGGTGAAGACTAAGAACTGGTGGAGAGAAATTCACTAAATACGGGTGAGTGGGAATTTAATATCATACCCAGTTGGGATGATAAGCACCTCAAAAATGAAAATCCACTGCTAGGTGGTATTTTAATAATCACATTTAAGAAGAGTGATGTGGAAATCTAGAGGAAAAACTACTTACCGGTTGTAAGTAGATCATACCCGGTTGGTATGATGAAACTTCATGTAAGGAAGTGGAAAACCTGCTTTTCTATTACAAGTGGAGATGTCCTCATGCCCAGTTGGTGTGATGAACAATTGAAAAGTTTATTTTGTCGGAAATATTCTCCCTTGACGGGAGACTTTCTTGACGGGAGCTCGAATAGCTCATATTGGCTAAAGGCCTCAGTTTTGGAAATTGGGGGCAAATATGCCCGATTTTGAAAATCTCCAATAGTGGGCCCTAGGCCAGTTGGCGCGAATAGGATCTCGTAAACAAACATGAATTTGAGCCATAAAACTTAAATGATTGAATTGATTGGCCATGATACCAAGATAGGACCGACAAACTCAATGGATTGGCGGCAGTGCGACATGACAGGTTGATGGACCAGTCGAGACAAACAGCTGCAGGTCGAGTTGAGGGTCGAGGCCGTTAGACCAGTGGCAACAAAGTTTAAATGGCTTTTGAGGAAAACTTTGTTTGTGCATGCACTTTAGATTCGAGACCATTAATACACCCAAGAGGGGTAGTGATACGTCCTAGGACTACTGGATGACATGGTGGTGATAAGGGAAAAGAGAAGCTACTGGGTTTGTGTTTCTCGTCATACTAGTTAGTCATGGAGTTCTGTGTTTGTACTCCATGGAGTTTCTGTGTTTGTACTCCCTGGAGTTTCTATGTTTGGACTCTACGAAGTTTATCGTATTTTCTCCTTGTCCTGTCTTAATTATCTTAACATCCTCAATGCTCCCCATAACCTTCTTTCTTTCTTCCCGATTAGCTTCCATTCCTTAGGTTTTCCTTTGGAATAGTTTATTCCATCTTATTTTCCTTACTCTTATTCTTTGAGCCTTTCCTTAACTCCTTAGACTCTCACTAATCCCATGCTCTTTGATACCCACTTCCCTTGTTCCAAACTTCTCCTTCCTTTCCTTAGTTAGGATTTGTCTCCCTTGGGTGAACTCTAAGAGTCTCTTCCTTGCAAAATTTTATTGTACCTTTGAGGGAAAATCTTAAAGGTTGAGATTAATTAGAAATGACCCATTTTTCCTTCCTTAGGTGATTTTCTACACTTTACTTTGATCTTTATTAGCATACTCTTATTGCTTGAATTTATCAAGGAGACTTAGAAGTTTTATCAAGAAAATTAACTTTCATTTATTCAAGAAATATTTTATTTCCATACTTGACTTATTATAGAAATTTTCTACCACCTAATCCCTTGGGGTCATAGGTTGGGAGTTAGCCTTAGAACGGTTGTGGCACTCTTGGTCAAATGGCTCTAAGGAACTAGTTGGGGTCCATTCGTATTCTCTTATGTGATAAACTTCATGTATGGCCTCCAATCTGTACCGCCTTAATAACTTCGCTTCACACTTATACGCCCTCTACATCCATTGGGAGGGATTGAGGCTAGACTGAGTAGGTGTGGTCACTTGGTGGACCTTTATGAAGGTGGCATATGCATCCCAATAATTGTCCCAAGCATCTTTCTTAGTTGGATTCTTCTCCGGTTGTTGTGGGGCTAGAGGAGGGATTGGACTCCTGGAAGGAGGTGCAGGTTCCTCTTGCCTAGAAGGAGGGTATGTAATGCCTTATAGTTCCAATAAGGCTCCCATAAGTTTCTGATAATCTTCTATCATGTCCTTGGGTACTCTTTTCTCGCCCCTTAAGAAGCATTAAGCAGCTGCCTCCCTTGGGGTAGGTATCTTTTTTAGGGTTATGGGTGGAGGATTAGATTTCACAGCGAACTTCCTAGTGATTCACCTTCCTACACAATACTTAAATTTTTATTAATGTCAGGGCATAGTTTGATAATGTTTCAAGGGAACTTAGCTCTGATACCACTCAAGCTGTCACACCCCAATCCGGTTTGGTCGGATCCCCGAGAACAACCCGTCGCTCCCTTGGTTAAAGATGGCTTTCCCCCTTTTTTAATTCAAGAGGAGCCAGGTGTAATCTCAACCTTATTCCCTGTAATAATATAAATCAATAAAAATGAAAGCTTAAGAGGAGATTAAGCATACCTAACAGAGGGTATGTAAACCTCGCCTTTTGGTGTTAAGGAAAAATCGGGGAAAGAACCTATTCACAAATCCGATCATCAAGGAATGGGCAATTTGGTGAATTTACGACTCCTGAGTGAACGAAAGGGTTCATAGAACCTTGTAAAGGAACTTTAAGACAAATTAGAAGATAAAAACTAGACCAATTCAGATGAACTAGATCAAAGCCAGATTGAACCAGTTTATGAACTGGAACTGATAAAAAGAGGGTAAACCGGGAGATTTATGGATCTTGAGTGACCTAAGGAGTCACAAAAGTCATGAAAAAGGACTTTAGGATGAATTGGAGATGAAAACCAAACTGGTTCAGGTGAACCAGATCCAAACCTGATTAAACCGGTTTGAACCACTACTAAGCTAGATGTTAAATTCATTTTTTAGGTGGCTTAGAAAAATCAAATTTGAGATTTGAGGCCACCATTGGATAGAGAATGAAATTAGATGAATTTAGAAATTTTTAAATTTGAAAAACTCGGTTGAATCGAGCCTAAACTGGCCGGTTTAAGCTTTAAGCCCAGTTCGGACCGGTCCAGTCCGGTTCAGAATAGTGTCGTCTTCTTCCTTCATATGACAGAACTGTTCACTCGCCGGAAAATTGAGCAGGGCCGGCGAAGCTGAAAAGTCTTCAGCTAGGGAGTTTGAGATAATGAATGACTACCATTAAGGTGCCAATCGAACAGCCAAGAAGTCCCCAAGCTTCCTATATAAAGAGCCCCTCCTCACACTGGAAAGCTCCATTTTCTCTTAAGTGCTCCATTTTTTGGTGAAGCTTGAACCAAAGCGCTGACTTGGGCATTTTTCTGAGCCAAAGAAGGTGTGATTCGGTTCTTTGGATTCAGGGAGAAGTCAGCTACATTCCCATCATCTCCATTTGCTCCGAGGGTTACCGGAGAAACACCGGCGTGATCGAACAGTGAAGCAACTCCGGCGAACCAATGCTACCCTATTTTGGCCGAGCTAAAATCAGTAAATTCATGCCCTTCTTTGGCCAAACCAAGCTCTCCCAACACCTCCACAGTCCCCTTATAGTTGAATTAGAGCTGAAAGGAAAATCAATTTGGCTCCTCTTTGTAAATTCCGATCGGTGCTAGAGAGAGAACCGACAGAACTTCGATAACTAAATTCTCACTTAATTCGACATCAATTAATGCAATTTGTGATTCTAGGAGGAACCTCAGGACAAGAGCTATCTACTCAGATTGAAAGCTCGGACCGTCGTGCCCCCAGCGGTAAGCTTTCAAAGCTCTCTCTCTCTAAGTTAAATTTTCTAATGAAGCTCCGTTTGTGCTCATTTTATCAGCAAATTGTGCAATTCAAAGTGCAATTGCATCGTATGAAGGTGTAGAAACTCCAATCTAACTTCAATTTCAACAATTAAACTCATTTGATTGGTCAATTTAATGAAATCAAATTTGGTTGAGTTAGAAGGTTGAAATTGAGGGAAATTTGGGGATTTAAAAAATTCGAGGGATTTGGGGCTTCTTAAAGCTTCTATGTTTGAGCTTCATGTGCACGAGTCCTGGATAAAGTCTCCATCCTCATATGGACATAAAGTATTTTGGGTCTATGGTTAAGACGTCAGAGACGTTCATTCTTACTCCATGTAGAAGTCAAGGACTTCTATTAGGGTGGATGGTAAAGACGCTCTGATCCACAAGTGGGTATGGTAGACGGGCTTATCACGCCCCGACCCGGTTTGGTCAGAATCCCCGTGATCAACCCGCCACTCTCCCGGTTTATTAAAGGGTTTCCCCTTATTATAGACCGAAAAGAGTAAGGCGTCCTCTAAACCTGCACCTTTTCCTGGAATAACATAAATCAAAACTACATAATATTTTAAATTTATCATACCTGTCTCACAGGAGTCCTAATTGATGGTCTTTAAGGGTAGGCTTTTCGAAATTTCCTGAAAGGGATATAAGAGAGGGGGTGAGTACAATGAATCAGTGAATGGGTTTTCAAAACTTTTAACTTTTAGGAAAAAGACTTGTATAGGAGTGTGCAAGACTCTTTTCTTTCAAAAATCCTTTCACATCAAATCTCAATTTTTACCACCATTTCCTTATTAATCACGGTGTGTCATCACCCAATACACATCGTTCATCATGAAGGTCGCACACATTCGTAGGCTAGCCCATCCACTAAACCCACTTGTGGCATCAGAGCGACTTTACCGGCCACCTAGATAGAAGTACGTCGACTTCTACCCTGAGAATGAAGGGATGTTCGTGACATCCGACTCTTAATCCCGAAATCAACTCTTCGTGTCTGTATGAGGCGTGTAGCTAACATCTCTCCAATTCTAAAGAACCCAACCTCACCTCCTTTGGCTTAGAAATGACCCTATATTGGAGCTCTGGTTTGAGCTTCATCAAAAAACTAAGCAGTTGAGAGAGAGTGAGCTTTTCAGGTGTGGAGAGGATGAATGGAGAGGGGCTCTTTATACAGGAAGCTCAAAGACTCATCGGCCATCCATTTGGCACCTTTATGTCAGACATTGATGGCCGAAAAGATATTGAATAGAGACATTTCTTCTTCATCGGCGCTGCTTCAATTTTTCGGTGAGTGAACAATGAAGTCATCTGAAGGAAGAATATGACACTCTTCCGAACCGGACCGGACCGGTCTAAACCAGGTTTGAAGCTTAAACCAGCCGATTCACCCCCCATTTGACCGAGTTTTTCAAATCTAAAAATTTCTAAATTCATTTTCTATTCAATGGTGGCCTCAAATGTCAAATTTGAATTATCTAAGCCACCTAGAAAAATGAATTTAGAATTTGGTTCAATAGTGTATCAAATTGGTACAAATCCATTCAATCCGGTTCACCTAAACGAGTTTGGTCATCATCTCCAATTCACCCTAAAGTCCTTTTTCATGACTTTTATGACTCATTAGGTCACTTAAGGTCCATAAAATTCTTGGTTTACCATCTCTCTATTTATTCTAGTTCATAAACCAACTCGGTTCTTAAACTGGTTTAATCTGATTCGGATCCGGTTCACTCGAACTGGTATCATTTTTCTCTCCCACTTTATTCTAAGGTTCCTTCCCTAAGGTTTATAAATCTCTTTGGGTCACAAGGAAGTTGAAATTCCTCTAATTTGCCCGTTCCCCAATAAACGTGTTTGTGAACCGGTTTGGTTTTCTTACTCAGCTTCACTGGTTCCTTTCCCAGTTTTCCTTTACTCAAAAGGGCGGGGTTTACAACTCTCCCCTCCTTTTGTCCCAAAAACTTAATTAGCAACCTTGCATGGGGAATCATTTCCTTTGATATCCATTTGGTATTTTCTTAACATGCAAACTCTTCTCTTGTTCTTCCAACTAGCCCTTTTTACATTCTTCACTTAAGGAATTTCTTTTCCTTTATATCATTTATTCCCTTCATGGAGTTTATCATAACTAAATATACCTTACTTAAGGGTATATCCTTACATTCACATCTCTCTTTGCTTAGAGCAATATTTTTCACTTTGAGGTCCCGTACTCAAAATTGGGAGTTCCAAGATACCAAACCATTCCCGTATCTAGTTAACCTCTTGGTCATTGCAACCCTTAGCTCGACGTCCTTTAGAGCATTACGTACCTGTTTTCATGGATTTCCTTGTCATCACCTTTTCAACCTCCTTTATCTATTTCTCATGACAATTCAGTCCAAATTTTAGGTTTGACATTGTCATTTTTACTAACTGACTCTTCCTTATTTTGAGTCATGTTTTCCTTGGGACTATTGGGTTTACCCGCCCTTTATAGCATGACGTTTTCTAGATCTTGTCTCTATATCCATTAAATTTCTAGAACACCTCCTTTAGGATTATTCCTAACTTTCCAACCACCCAAGGATTATATAACTTCATCCCTCTTTTCTTTTGGTAGTATTCCTCGACTACCTTTACCATTGTCCACATCAACTTACAAAACTGTGTCGTTTCTCTTTACCCACTCGTCTTTTTTTCAACTTCCTTATTGAGTCTTTTTGGTTCCAATTATTTGATTTCCAGATGTTTTACTGACATGTTGGGATTCATCCGTTCTTAGGTCCATCCTCAATCCCAATAACATCCTTTACTTGTTCGTAATCATTTCATAGTTCATTATTCCTGTTTGACCCTTTTCAGTCTAATGTTTTGTTTGGGAACTTCCCTTTTTATGATTTCATTCTCTAATATGTCCCTCAAGGTAGAGACTTTTGTTCTAGGAGCAACATGCTCAACCTTCTTACCATTCCTTCAAGGTTTCTTTCTCCCTTTCTTCGCACCCTTATCTATGATAGGGCATCAGTTTGCTTTGGATCCTTCTCTATCCACAACTTTTGTTTTGTCCCTTGTTACTTACATAGGATACTTTCGATTATTGGTTGTATTCTGTGTATTCCACACTATGCTCAGTCGTCCACTCTTTAAGCTTCATATGCGCGTTTGGACTATGACCCGTCTTACCAATCGTGGTTATTCCTCCTTAGCCACATCTTATTTGGAGGACTTACTTTCCCAATATTTATCAAACATTCTTTACTTTATTACCTTAGTATGGGTTGTCCACTCATTCATACTTGTGACAGCATCTTTTGATGCTAACCCGTTAACTTATTTCCGTTTAAGGAGGGTTCACATCCTCATTGTTTCAAAATTACTTGACCATTATGTGAGAGGCTTGCCTATTCCTTTCTTGGCTTGAGTTTAGTCATTAATTTTTGGCCCTTGGTTCTTTTAAGGATTTCTTTCATCCTTCTTTACCCGAGTATTTGGCCTTTCCGCCTCTCTCTTCTTTGTTGGAACTCAAATTATGGCTTTCTGTGTATTAGTTCGTTAAGTGACGAGCCTCCACCATTCCTTTGGTCTAAGTTTCTTAGGGCAGTTGTTTCTCGAGTCCTCCTATCCTTAACGTCCATCTCATTGACCTTTTTACGGTGTAGTCCTTTCTACCTCCCAGTTTTCCTTAGGGTGTCATTTATTCTATTTGACTATTTGTTGTAATGACTTACTTTCTTTTGTCATGTTAGTCCGAAATTCCTATTTGGCTTCATTGCTTTTTTTTTTTTCCAAAGTGATTCATTCCTGTAACCCCAATACATCTCGTTTGACGTCAAATATTCGTCTTGTCTTCTTTTGTGGTTGCTTTCCCTTCCTTGCTCCCCATATATAGAATTTTCTTCTTTCAAGGGAGAGCTCTCTTTGTTTTATTTGTGGTTTATCGAGGTCCTACCTCTAGTCCCTTTGCTTTTTCTTCCTACCATTATGTTATAATCTTGAAGAGCTTACTCTTGGATGTAATTGAAGTTCTGAGCAGAAGTTGTATTTCTAAGGGTGGTATCCATCCGGGTTTCCTATAGCTGTAGGGGCATTATTCTTGGAAAATATTATACTGACTATTAGCGGTGTGGGACAGTTTTCACTTCTTGTCTTATTCCCTTATAGGTTAACTTGATTGCTATCCTTAGTAGGGTTGGGCACTTCTCCTCACAGTGTCCCTATTATTCATGCTTGTAATTATGTGAACATAAGTGGTTCCCCCTGGTGTTTTTCTGGGGAATTATTTGTTTTGGTGCTCCTTCGTCCTTGAGTCTGGATACCTTGAGAGTTTTTCTTTTGGAGTCTTTTTCGTCAATTGATCACTCTAAGAGTCCTTCTAGGTTTCTAGATTCCCTAATTCAATTTCCTTAACTTGGATGGGATTCTCCTTAATTTCTATGGTAGTACAGGCTTATTTGGTCACTTTCTTTGGGGCCATCTTCCTTGAAGATCACATCATTTGAGGGATAGGATTTTTAGGAATTTGGTTTACTTCATTAATAGAGGAGTACAATATGTTGGGTGTTTTGGCTCTATTAAAGAAATTGTTCACAAAATAACTAGGGTGCTATGGTATTCTTGATAAGCCTCCTCATATGTAAGGTTATATGCCCTTGATGGCATTTCTGGCTTCACGCTTGGCTCCCTTCACACTTTAAGCTATGATCTCAATAGGTCCTAGCACAATCCTCTTGGATACTTCCTCATTTGGATTTTGAGACTTCTACCATACCTCAGGCATTGGGAAGCTTCTAGGGTCATCTTCCTACCAAGACAAGGTATTGGATAGAGTCATCCCTAGTTTTATTGGTTCCTCTATTGGGAGCAATCTAAAAATTTTAAGCTCAATCCAATTAGTTACTATATTTTTTAGACTTAATTATGTATTCGAGGAAATAGGCTCTGATACCACTCTAGTTGTCACGCCCCGACTCGGTTTGGTCGGAATCCCTGTGATCAACCTGCCATCTCCCGGTTTATTAAAGGGTTTCCCCTTATTATAGACCGAAAAGACTAAGGCATCCTTTAAACCTACACCTTTTCTTGGAATAACATAAATCAAAACTGCATAATATTTTAAATTTACCATACCTATCTCAGAGGAGTCCTAATTGATGGTCTTTAAGGGTAGGTTTTCCGGAATTTCCTGAAAGGGATATAAGAGAGGGGGTGAGTACGACTACTTAGTGAATGAGTTTTCAAAAATAACTTTGAGGAAAAGAATTGTATTGGAGTGTGCTAGACTCGTTTCTTTCTAAAATCTTTTCACATCAAATCTCGATTTTTACCACCATTTCTTTATTAATCACGGTGTGTCATCACTCAACACACATCATACACCATGAAGGTCACACATATTCGTAGGCCAGCCCGTCCACTGAACCCACTTGAGGCAACGGAGCGACTTTACCAGCCATCTAGATAGACGTACGTCCACTTCTAACCTGAGAATGAGTGGTTATTCGTGACATCTAACCCTCAATTCTGAAATCAATTCTTCGTGTCCGTATGAGGACAGAGACCTCATCTCGTCTCTAGTCCGGTCTCATATGCTTGGTGCTACTCCAAATTCCGCATGGTCACATGGTACGACGAACTGCCCTTATACCCACCGGGTCATCCAGTGCTTTTAGGATGCATTACTACCGCTCTTGGGTATCTTGATAGTTTTGTAATCACAATGTATGCACAAATAGTATTTTCTTATGATGCATGTAATCTGTGGTGCCATTAGTCCAATGGCCCCGACCTTCAACTCAACCTGCACTGCTTGTCTTGACTAGTCCGGAGACCTATCATATCGCACTACCACTAGTTGACTAAATATGTCGGTCCTGTTTTGGTACCATAGCCAAAAATTTATTTATTAAAGTTTTATGACACATATCTCATGTTTGTTTACGAGCTCTCGCTCGTGCCCACCGACTTATGGCCCATTGTTCGAGATTTTCAAAACTGGGAATAATAGCCCCCAAGTTCCAAAACCAAGGCCCTGACCTATAAGAGCTATTCGAGCTCCCATCAAGAAGGTCTCCCAAGTCATTTAAGCATTGGCACACAGTAAGGGGAGAGCACTTCTGACAAAAATATATTTTCAACTGTCCATTATACCGACCGAGTATAAGGACATCTCCGCTCATAATTATTGAACGGGTTTTCAACTTCCTTAGAGAAAGTTTCATCATAACAATTGGGTATGATCTACTTACAACTGGTAAGTAGTGTTTCCGCAAGATTTTCACAACACTCCTCTAAGTTGTGATGTTTAAAATACCACTTGGTAGTGGGTTTTCATTTCGAGATACTTATCATCCCCAAACGGGTATCATATAAAATCCCACTCACCCGTTAATGCAATGAATTCCACTAGATCGGTTCTTTGTATTCATGCGAGCTTGTCCTTACTGATGTTCCTGATATCTCGTGTTCCTACATGATATGAACATCTCGGCTCATTATCACTCAGCCTAATAGCCTTCATTCATTCCAAATGAATGAGAAAACCAAACTTTTATTTATTTGCAATTAGGTCCCTAAAGTTATTTCTCATTAACATTATGTCCCTAATGCCAGTTTTTCCTTAAATTGAGTCCCAAAACTTTTAAAATTTATCATAGGACCTCAATTTATTCCATTTCACAAAAAGGGGATTAATTTCCCAAATTTCCAATTTGGTCCCCCAACTTTTCTAAAATTACCATTTTGCCCTTCCTTTACAAAAATGGTAAGTTTGACCCTAAAAATTCTAAATTTTCTCAATTGGCCCTCTAACATTTTTATCATGCCCAATTGACCCTCAATTTTATAAAATTACATTTTGGTCCTTCGAATTTTTAAAAATCCCCAATTTTCCCAATTTTTTCCCAATTTCAACTTCTTAACACTGTCGAATTTGATTTCATCAAATTGACAGATCAAACACTTATAATTGTTGAAATTGAAGTTGAAATTGAGTTTATACATGTTCATACGATTTCATAGCACTTTGAATCATAACTTTTAACGTCGGAACGTGCTCAAATGTAGCTTCGCTAGAAAACGGACCGTAGAGAGATAAAGTTTTGATTACTCACCGTCGGGTGCACGACGGTCCTGAGGTTAATCCTAGAATCAAGAATTGCATTAATTGATGCTGAATTGAGTTAGAATTTTATCATCAAAATTCTGCTAGTTCTCTCTATAGCACCGGCCAGAAATTATAGAGGGGAGCCGAATTAGCTTACCTTTCTGTTCTAATTCGGCCGTGGGAGGGCTGAGAAAGTGTTGGGAGGGCTTGGTTTGGCATGAATAGGGCTCAAAATGGTCAATTTCAACTCGACCGAAATAGGGTAGCATTGGTCCGCAGGAGCTGCTTCAATGTTCCATCACGCCGGCACTTCTCTGGTGACCCTTGGAGCAAACGAAGACTACAAACGTGTAGCTGATTTCTCCCCGATTCTAAAGAACCTGACCTTGCCTTCTTTGGCTCAGAAATAACCCTATATTGAAGCTTTAGTTTGAGCTTCGCTGGAAAATGGAGCTGTTGAGAGAGAGTGAGCTTTAAGCTATGCTCGGTCGTCCACTCTTTAAGCTTCGTATGTGCATGTGGTTATTTATCCTTAACCACATCTTATTTGAAGGGTTCATTTTACCAACATTTCTTAGATGTTCTTTCCTTCATTACCTTATTATGGATAGTTCATTCATTCTTACTTGTCATAGTATCTCTTGATGCTAACTTCCTACTTACCATTTTCTTGAGTTTAACTACTCCTTAGATTTTCTTAATATGCTTCCTTGTGTTTCTTTCACCTTAGCATGCATTTTATTTGCAAATTCATCTCTTTTCCTTTCGTCACCTGGTTCCATTTCTTCTTTATTAGGTTATGTATCTATTCTTAAGATTTCTTTATTTGGGAGGATTCTGACCCTTTTCTCCCATAATTTCTTTTTCATTGATCTTGCAGACACCTTACTTTAAATGACGTCCCTTGATGCTATTCTTTCATGCTTACCTTTACTCTTGAGATCCTATGGGTACGTCTTTCGTACTCCATCCTCATTATCACTCGTACCCTAGTACATGTCTATTTCTTTCTAGGGAGAGCTCACATCTGCCTAGTTTCAAAATCACTTGATCGTCCTTCGAGAGGCTCACTTAACCATCTCATGACCTTTTGATAGTAAATCCGATCTTGGTCATTGATTTCTTTAAGGATTTCCTTCCTCCATTTTTTTAACATCTTAGCCTTTTCAGTACTCCCTTCTTTGTCATGGTTTAAGTCCATGGTTCTCTCGAAGACCAGTTCTTTAACTATCTCTTTCTCTCCATTTCCTTGGTCCAAATGTCTGGGCATCTGTATCACTCATCCTTCATGCCCATCCTATTGTCCTTCATAGAGTGTAGTCTTTACTACATCTCAGCCTTTCTTAGGGTTGTGTTTATTCTCTTTGGTCGTCTCATTGATACTAGTTTCTTCTTTCTACTTGGTTCTGTAATTATTATTTGGTTCTCCTGCTCTCTCCAAACAGCTCACACTGGGCCATCATGATACTTCCTTCCTTTGAAACATTTTCTAATTAAGGGTTGGTTCCTTGCACTCCACATTATGTCCATCCGTCCATCAATGATTCCTTCAAGAGTAGTTAGTCATATGCATCCCTCCAAAATTTACTTCCATCATGTATTTCTTTATGTAGCATTCAAATCTTCCTTGTTTTCAAGATTTCTTGACAATTTTGTGAGAGGCTTGTCTATTCCTTTCTTGGCTTGAGTTTAGTCATTAATTTGGCCTTTGGTCCTTTTAAGGATTTCTTTCATCCTTCTTTTCCCGAGTATTTGGCCTTTCCACCTCTCTCTTATTTGTTGGAACTCAAATTATGACTTTCCTGTGTATTAGTTCGTTAACAACCTCGCCTCCACCATTCCTTTGGTCTAAGTTTCTTAGGGTAGTTGTTTCTCGAGTCCTCCTATCCTTAATGTCCATCTCACTGGCCTTTTTAGGGTCTAGTCCTTTCTACCTACCGGTCTTCATTAGGGTGTCATTTATTCTCTTTGACTATCTTGTTGTAATGACTTGCTTTCTTTTGTCATGTTGGTCTAAAACTCCTATTTGGCTTCATTGCTTTTTCCAAGGTGATTCATTCATGTAATCCCAATACATCCGGTTTGCCGTCAAATGTTCGTGTTGTCTTCACTTGTGGTTGCTCTTCCTTCTTTGCTCCCAATATTTAGCATTTTCTTCTTTCAAAAGAGAGTTTTCTTTGTTCTATTTGTGTTTTATCGAGGTCCTACCTATAAACCCCGCACATTTGAGTTAAGGAAAATCGAGAAAAGAACCGGTCAAACCGAATAAGAAAACCAAACCGGTTTACATTTGAGAATAAGCAATATGAAAATTTACAACTTTCGATTGATCCAAAGGATTTATTAAACATTGGAAAAGAAACTTAAGACAAACTAGAAAACAAAAACCAAATTGGTTCGGGTGAACTAGATTCTGTAAGAACTTCAAAGTTAAGCGTGCTTACTTGAGAGTAGGCCCAAGGCCAGTTGGCACGAGCAAGAGCTCGTAAATGAACATGATATATGTGCCATAAAACTTAATAAGTGAATTGTTTGGCCATGGTACCAAGATAGGACCGACATGCTCAATCAACTAGCGGCAGTGCGACATGACAGGTCGACGGACTAGTCAAGATAAACAGTTGCGGGTCGAGTTGAGAGTCAGGGCCGTTGGACTAGTGGCACCACAGATTACATGGAAATATAAGAAAACATTGTTTGTGCATGCATTGTGAGTATGGGATCATCAAGACGCCCATGAGGGGCAGTGATGCGTCCTAAGGGCACTGGACGACCTGGTGGCTATAAGGGCAGTTCGTCGTTCCAGGTGTCTGTGCGAAATCTGGAGTAGCACGAAGCGCATGAGACCGGGGTGGGGACAGGATGAGGTCTCTGTCCTCATACGGACATGAAGAAGTGATTTCGGGATTATGGGTAGGATGTCACGTACATCCACTCATTCCCAGGGTAGAAGTGGTCGTACTTCTATCCGGGTGGCAGGAAAAGTCGCTCCGAAGCCACTAGCGGGTTCAGTAGTGATACTGACTTGCGAATGTGTGTAACCTTCATGATGAAGGATGTGTGTTGGGTGATG
This sequence comes from Trapa bicornis, assembly GCA_030064425.1. Taxonomy (NCBI): domain Eukaryota; kingdom Viridiplantae; phylum Streptophyta; class Magnoliopsida; order Myrtales; family Lythraceae; genus Trapa; species Trapa bicornis. The sequence goes on from CM057747.1 coordinate 10,044,822, forward strand.
ACACACCATGATAACTAAGAAATAATGAAAAAATCCAAAATTTTAAATGATGGGATTTTTGAAAACAAAGGAGTCTGGCACACTCCATATAAATGTTTTTCTTAAAAGTCAAAAGCTTTTAAAAACCCATTCACTGAGTAGTCGTACTCACCCCCTCCCTTATATCCCTTTCAGGAAATCCCGGAAAGCCTCCCCTTAAAGACCGTCAACTAAGATGCCTGTAAGACAGGTATGTAAAATTTTAAATTTCATACAGTTTTGATTATGCTATTCCAGGAAAAAGGTGCAAGTTAAAGGACGCCTTACTCTTTACGGTTTACGATAAGGGGAAACCCTTTAAAAAACCGGGAGAGTGGCGGGTTGATCACGGGGATCCGACCAAACCAGGTCGGGGCATGACACTACCTTTAGTCCCTTTTCTTTTACTTCCTACCATTATGCTAGAATCTTAAAGAGCTTACTCTTGGATGTAATTGAAGTTCTAAGCAGGAGTTGTATTTCTAATGATAGTATCCTTCCGGGTTTCTAATAGCTATGGGGCATTATTCTTGGAAAATATTGTCCTAACTCCTGATGGTATGGGACAATTTTGTGTACTATTTCCCTATAGGTTAACTTGATTCCTATCCTTAGTAGGGTTGGGCACTTCTCCACGTAGTGTCCCTATTGTTCATACTTGTAATTATGTGAACATAAGTGGTTCCTCCTGGCATTTTTTTTCTAGGAAATTGTTAGTTTCGGTGCTCCTTTGTCCTTGAGTTTGGATATCTTGAAGGTTTTTCTTGTGGAGTCTTCTTTGTTAATTGATCACTCTAAGAGTCCTCCTAGATTTCTCAATTCCCTAATCTGATTTCCTTAACTTGGATGGGATTCTCCTTAGTTTCTAGGGTAGTACAGGCTTGTTTGGTCACTTTCTTTGGGGCCATCTTCCTTGAAGATCACATCCTTTGAGAGATAGGGTTTTTAGGAATTTGGAGTACTTCATTAATAGAGGAGTACAATATGATTGGTATTTTGGCCCTATTACAAAAAGTAATCACAAAATAACTAGGGAGCTACAGGATGCTTGATAAGCATACCCCTATGTAAGGTTATATGCCCTTTGCTGGCGTTTATGGCTTCATGCTTGCTTCCTTCATACTTTGAGCTATGACCTCAATAGGTCCTAGTACCATCCTCTTGGATACTTCCTCATTTGGCTTTTGAGACTTCTACCATACCTCAAGCATTGGGAAGCTTTTAGGGTTATCTTTCTACGAGGACAAGGTATTGAATAGAGTCATTCCTAGTTTTCTTGGTTTCTCTCCTGGGAGCCATCTGAAAATTTTAAGATCAATCTTATTAGTTACTATATTTTCTAGTCTTGATTATGTATTCGAGGAAATAGGCTCTGATAACACACTAGTTGTCATGCCTCGACCCGGTTTGGTCAGATCCTCGGGATCAACTCGCCACTCTTCCTGTTTATTAAAGGGTTTCCCCTTATTATACACCATAAAGAGTAAGGCGTCCTTTAAACCTGCACCATTTTCAGGAATAACATAAATCAAAACTACATAATTTTTTAATTTCCTCAAACCTGTCTCATAGGTGTCTTAGTTGATGGTCTTTAATGGTAGGCTTTTCGAAATTTCCTGAAAGGGATGTAAGGGAGGGGGTGAGTACGACTACTTAGTGAATGGATTTTTCAAAACTTTTAACTTTTAGGAAAAAGACTTGTATTGGAGTGTGCTAGACTCCTTTCTTATCAAATCTCAATTTTTACCACTATTTTCTTAATAATCACGGTGCGTCATCACCTAACACACATCCTTCATCATGCAGGTCCAACACACATTCGTAGGCCAGCCCGTCAATTGAACCCATTTGTGGCACTGGAGCGACTTTACCGGACACCTAGATAGAAGAACCTCCACTTCTACCCTGAGAATGATTGGATGTACGTAACATCCGACCTTCAATCCTGAAATCAATTCTCTGTGTCTATATGAGGACAGAGACCTCATTCCGTCCCCACCCCGGTCTCATGTGCTTCGTGCTACTCTAAATTTCGCATGGTGACCTGGTACAATGAACTGCCCTTTTACCCACCAGGTCGTCCAGTGCCCTTAGGACGCATCACTACCCCTCTTCGGTGTCTTGATGGTCCCATAATCAAAGTGCATGCACAAACAGTATTTTCATATCATGCCATATAATATGTGATGCCATTGGTGCAACGGCCCCGACCCTCAACTCAACCTGTAGCTATTTGTCTTGACTGGTCTGGAGACTTGTCATGTCGCACTGCCACTAGTTGACTTAATATGTCGGTCATGTCTTGGTACCATGGCCAAACAATTCATTTATTAGAGTTTTATGACACATATCTCATGTTTGCTTACAAGCTCTTGCTCGTGCCCACTAGCCTATGGCCCACTTGTTCGAGATTTTCAAAACCAGGCATAATAGCCCACAAGTTCCAAAACCGAGGCCTCCAACCTATAAGAGCTATTCGAGCTCCCATCAAGAAGGTCTCCCAAATCGTTTAAGCATTGGCACACAGTCAGGGGAGAGCACTTCCAACAAAATATGTTTTCAACTGTCTATTATACCGACCGATATAAGGACATCTCCGCCCATAACCGATGAACGGGTTTTCAACTTCCTTCGAGGAAGTTTAATCATACCAACTGAGTATGATCTACTTACAACCGGTAAGTAGTTTTTCCGCATAGTTTTCACATCACTCCTCTAAGTTGTGATATTTAAAATACCACTTAATAGTGGTATTTCATTTCGAGGTACTTATCATCCCCAACCTGGTATGATATAAAATCCCACTCACCCGTTAATGTCGTAAATTCCACTAGACCGGTTCTTTGTATTCACATGTTCCTAAACGATATGAACATCTCGGTTCATTATCCCTCGGCCTAATAGCCTTCATTCATTCCAAATGAATGAGAAAACTAAACTTTTATTTATTTGCAATTAGGTCCCTAAACTTATTTTTCTTTAACTTTAAGTCCCTAATGTCGGTTTTTCCTCAAATTGAGTTTTGAAACTTTTAAAATTTAGGACCTCAATTTATTCATATTCACAAAAAGGGATTTAATTTCCCAAATTGCCAATTTGGTCCCCCAACTTTTCCAAAATTACCATTTTGCCCTTCCTTTACAAAAATGGTAAGTTTCACCCCAAAAATTCTAAAATTCCTTAATTGGCCCTTTAACATACTTATCATGCCCAATGTACCCTCAAATTTATAAAATTACATCTTAGTCCTTCGAATTTTTGAAAATCCCTAATTTTACCCAATTTTTCTTAATTTCAACTCCTTAACACTGTTGAATTTGATATCATCAAATTGACTAATCAAACACTTCTAATTGTTGAAATTGAAGTTGAAATTGAGTTTCTACTTGTTCATATGTTTCCATAGCACTTTAAATCATAAATTTTAACGCTTGAACAAACTCAAACGGAGCTTCACCGGAAAACGGACTATAGAGAGAGAAAGCTTCGATTACTCATCGTCGAGGGCACGACGGTCCGAGCTTTTGATCTAGGCAGATAGCTCTCATCTTGAGGTTCATCCAAGAATCAAGAATTGCATCAATTGATGCCAAATTGAAATAGAATTTCATCATCAAAATTCTGCCAGTTCTCTCTCTAGCACCGGTCGGAAATTGCAGAGGGGAGCCGAATTGGCTTACCTTTCAGTCCTAATTCGGCCGTGGGAGGGCTGAGTAAGTGTTGGGAGGGCTTGGTTTGGTCCAAGGAGATCTCAAAATGGCCAATTTCAACTCAGCCCAAACAGGGCAACTTCGGTTCGCTAGAGCTGCTTCACTGTTCCATCACGTTGGCGCTTCTCCGGCGACCCTCGAAGTAAACGAAGACTACAGACGTGTATCTAACTTCTCCCCGATTCTAAAGAACCCAACCTTGCCATCTTTGGCTCATAAATGACTCTATATCGGAGCTCTGGTTTGAGCTTTACAGGAAGATGGAGCTTTGAGAGAGAGTGAGCTTTTCAGGTGTGGTGAGGATAAATGGAGAGGGGATCTTTATATAGGGAGCTCGGGGACTCGTCGGCCGTCCGTTTGGCACCTTTATGATAGACATTGATGGCTGGAAACAGATTGAACGGAGACGTTTCTTCTTCGTTGATGCTCCATCGATTTTCTAGCAAGTGAATAGTGTTATCATCTGAAGGAAGAAGACGTCACTGTTCCGAACTAGACCAGACCGGTTCGAACCGGGTTCGAAGCTTAAACCGGCTGGTTCATCCCCCATTTGATCGAATTTTTCAAATCTAAAAATTTCTAAATTCATCTAAATTTATTTTCTATCCAATGGTGGCCTAAAATCTCAAATTTTAATATTTTAAGCCAAATAGAAAAGTGAATTTAGAATCTAGTTCAATAGTGGTTTAAATTGGTCCGAATCGGTTTGGATCCGGTTCACCTCAACTGGTTTGGTTTTCATCTCTCATTCATTCTCAAGTCCATTTCCACAACTTTTGGGACTCTTTGGGTCACTTGGGATCCATAAATTTCCCATTTTACCATGTTTCTATCAGTTTCAGATCATAAACTGGCTCTGTTCTTAAATCGATTTAATCAGGTTTGGGTTTGGTTCACCCAAATTAGTTTGGTTTTTCTCTCTCACTTTGCTCTAAGGTTCCTTTCCAAGGTTTATAAATCTCTTTTGGTCACAAGGGAGTTGAAAATTCTCTAATATGCCCATTCCCCAATTAATGGGTTTGTGAAGTAGTCCTGTGTTTCTCACTCGGTTCGACTGATTCTTTTTCAGGTTTTCCTTAACTCAAAAGGTGGAGTTTACATTCCATTCTGCCTGAGCACCATGAGAGAAGAGCTAGTGGGTCCAAACAGTGATCCAGCTCCGTCCAAACCCTAGGGATGAGAGCTATCTTCCCAGATCAATAGCTCAGACCACCACACCTCCGACAGTGAGTTCTCGATGCTCTCTCTACACTTAGTTTTTTGACGAAGCTTCGTTTGAGCTCATTTTGGACCCAAAAACTACAATTCAAAGCTCAATCAGGTTGTATGGAAGTAAAGGGACCGATTGAAATCACAAATTTGATAAATTAACCTTGTTTGAATGACCAATTTGAAGAAATTAAATTCAGTCAACAGAAAGGGGTGAAATTGGGGAAAATTGAGGATTTTGAAAAATCGAAGGATCTCCACGCAATTTCTCAAAATTAAAGGTCAATTGACAATGATAAAGTTGTTGAAGGACCAGTGGGTTAGTTTTCAAAAAAATTGGGACCAACTGGCTAGTTTTGGAAAGTTAGGGGCAAAATGGTAATTTTAGAAAAGTTGGGGACCAATTTGGAAAATTTGAGCCCCATATAGAATTTTAAGTAAATTATGGGGCCAAGGAGGATATTGGAAATCATTGGGACTTGATTGGGGAAAATTGAACACTAGGGACCTTAAGTCAAGATGTATGAACTTTAGGGACCTAAGTGTAATAAAACCAAAATTTAGGGCCTAGTTACCGATACATGAGAACAAGAAGGCTTTCATGCCGAACTTGTAAACCCTGTCCCTTAAAGATAAGAAAACCATGGAAAGTGCCAGTCAACCTAAGGGTAAAAATTGAACCAATTCACGAACTGCAATCAATAGAGAAAGGGCAAATTGGGAAATTTACAAATTCCGAGTGACCCAAAGAGTCATAAAAACCATGGAAAAGTACTTTGGGATAAATTGGAAGAGAAAATCAAACCAATTCAGGTGAATCAGACCTAAACCGTATTGAACCAGTTTGAACCATCATTGAAACGCTTGCTAAATTAATTTTTCTAGGTGCCTTAAAATATTCAAATTGGAGAATTGAAGCCACCATTGGTTAGAGAATGAATTTAGAAAATTTTAATTTTGAAAAAACCAGTCGAATGGGGCCTAAATCGACCGATTTAAGCATTGAACCCGGTCGGACTGGTCCGGTCCCGTTCAGAACAGTGCCGTCTTCTTCCTTTAGATGACGATAGTGTTCATTCAACAGATGAATGGACATTGCCAACGAACATGAATTGCCTTTGTTTAGGGCGTTTCATGTCATGAATGAGCGTGACCAAGATGCTAAACCGTCAAGCAGAGAGTCCCCAAGCTCCCTATATAAAGAGCTTTTCTCCATTCATCATCTTCACACTTGAAAACTTCATTCTCTCTCAACTGCTACATTTTTCGGTGAAGCTCGAACTAGAGCTCTAACTTGGGCAGTTTTCTCAACCTCAGAAGGTGAGGTTCAGTTCTTTAAACTCCGGGGAAAGTCAGCTATCTGATAGCAACCTCCGTTTGATCTGAGGATCACCAGAGAAGTGTCAGCAGAATCAAACAGTGAAGCAGCTCCAACGAAAATTTAGCCGTCATTCGACCAAGCTGAATTCGGCCAAATTCAGCCCTCCTCTAGCTAAACCAAGCTGTCCCAACATCTCCATAGCCCACATACGAACTCATATGTGGTCAAAGGTAAGCCAATTCGGCACTCCTCAATCGTTGCAGGTCAGAGTTAGAGAGAGAAACTACAAAATTTCACTAATGAAATTCTTCCTCGATTTGAGGTCAATTGTAGGAATTCTTAATCCTAGAAGTTACCTCAGGAAGAGAGCTATCTTCCCTGATAGAGGGCTCGGACTGCTGCACCTCCGACAGTAAGCTTTCAAAACATTCTCTCTCTACACACGGTTATCTGGTGAAGCACCATTTAAACTCAATTCGTACCCAAATGACGTGGTTCAAAGCTCTATTGAATCATATGGAAGTGTAAAAACTAATCCATACCTTCAATTGGAGCAATTAACCTCGATTGAATGGTAAATTTGAAGAAATTAAATTCAGTCAGATTAAAGGGGAGAAATTGGGGAAAATTGGGGATTTCTTAAAATTGAGGGACCATTTTACAATTTCCCAAAATTGAGGGTCAATTAGCCATGAAAAAGATGTTGGAGGTCAAATTGGTCAATTTTTAGAAATTTTGGGGCCAAATTGCCATTTTTGGAAAGTAGGGGCAAAATGCAAATTTTTGGAAATTTGGAAAAATTAAGCTTATACAATTTTGAGTAAAATTAGGACTCAAAGGGAAATTTTGGAAATCTTGAGATTTAAATTGGGCAAACATGGGCATTAGGGACCTAAAGTAAAGAGAAATGAATTTTAGGGACCTAAGTGCAATTAATCAAAAATTGTGAGCATAGGCTTTTATGTCAAACCGTAAATGATAAGGGTGTCCAAATTGTGTAGGGACACGTGTGAAGAGAACGCAAGCAAGGGAATGCTCGTGTAGAATTGAAAACCGACCGAGGACGAACACTTCACGGTTATCAAGTGAGTGGGCTTATTCACATCATACCCGGTTAGGATGATGATCATTTTAGAAATGAAAAACCACTTATAAGTGGAATTTTGACATCATACCTGGTTCAGGTGATGGGAAAACGATGTAAAACCCTACTTTTCAGTTGTAAGTAGAGGGAATCATACCCGGTTGGTATGATAGACTTTCTTGAAGGAAGGAGAAACCCACTTGCCGATTGTAAGTATCATAACACCCGATTGGTGTGATGTAGTGAAAATTATATTTTTGTTAGAAGTGTTCTCCCCTGACTGTGTGCTAATGCTTAAACTCTTTGGGAGACCTTTTTGATGGGAGCTAGATTAGCTTAGCTGGGCTAGAGGCCTCAGCTTTTGAACTTGTGGAGCTAAATGACCAATTTTGGAAAATCACGTACAGTGGGCCCAAGGCCAGGTGGCACGAGTAGGAGCTCATAAACAAACATGAGATATGAAAGCCACGAAAATTTCTAATGAAATGAATGTGTGATTTCTCCATGGTACCAAGACAGGACTGACAGTACTCGATGGACTAGTAGTAGTGTGTTAGGGCCAGTTGACGAACTGGCCTAAACAAACAGCTACAAGTCGGGTTGAGGGTCAGGGCCGTTGGACTAGTGGCACCAAAGATAAATGGCTATGTGAAAAAAAAAACTATGGTTTGTGCATGCACTTGAGGTATAGGGCCATCAAGACACCCACGAGGGGTATTGATGTGTCCTAAGGGCAACTGAATGACATGGTGGAGACAAGGGCAAATTGTTGTGCCAGCAGTCAGGAAGCTCGATGTAGCTTCTTGCACATGAGACATGAAGTATGGACACGAATTATTCTAATTCTGAGGTTCTAACATCTGGGACGTTCACTCAGACTCCGAGTAGAAGTCAAGTACTTTTATTAGGGTGGATGGTAAAAACGATTCGATCCACAAGTTGGTGCAGACGTTGTAACTGCATTTTGCGAATGTGTGTGTACCCTTCCTAATGTAGGGCGTGTGTTTTTCTCTGAAACACACCTAATATGCAATTGGGAAAGAGGTTTTGAAATCCTTGGAAAAGAATTGGTAAACCTTGGAAAAAAGTTTTGAAATACCTGAAATTTGAGGAAAGATCCTCTTAAAGGAAATAAGAATTATGGCACACATTGATTAAAGTTGTTTTTCATGAAAACTCACTCTCAACACCACTCACTGAGTTGTAGAACTCACCCCCTCCCTTTATCCCTTTCAAGTAACCAAGGCGAAACCAAAATCTAAAGACCTTATAAGACTGGTATGTTAGTTTTAAAATATTCTGTTTTATATAATGTTATTCCAGGAAAGACAGGAAAGAAGGAAGCCTTAGTCCTCGTGGTTTAAAAAGCGTGAAACCCTCTACGGACCAACAAGGAGTCGCTGGTTGCTCACGGGGATCCAACCAAAGTGGGTCGAGGCATGACAACTTGAGTGGTATCAAAGCTTGTTTCCTTGAATACATTATCAAGACTGTATAACATAAAGAATTAAATAAAAACTACCTACCTTGTAGGAAGATGGCCCCAAGAAGAGTAGCCAAACAAACCCGTGCTACCCTAGCCATCCTAGAAACTAGGAAGAATCCCATCCCAAAGGAGGAAGTGAAGCAAGGAACTAAGAAGTATAGGAAGACTCTTGAAGTAACCCCTAGTAAAAGAAAACTCGACAAGAAAACCTTCAAAGTGTTCGGGCTCAAGGACGGTGAAGCACCGAACCACTAGTAATACCTTAGAAAGGCCCCACAATGCTTGAGATGTAAGAGGAACCACAAAGGTCCATGCAAGGGGATGACGTGTTATAGGTGTGGACAATGGGGACACTACATGAGAAGGTGCCCAATGTTATGGAAGACAAGTCCCAAGAGAACCTGTTATGAGTGTAGAAGAGTAAGATATATAGCAAAGGATTGTCCCACACCGCAAGGAATCAAAGCAATACCTTCCAATGAGGACACTTCCTCACCTACCAAAGATCGAAGGGATAACACCACAAGAACCATGATTTCAGCTAGGGATTCCAACCTCACCCAGGAAGAAATTCTTCTAAACCCTAGCATAGTAGTGAGTACTTCCCAATTCTTCATTATAACAATCTCCCTTAAGAGGAGTTAAAATCCCAAACCATATTCCTACTTCAATGATGAATAAAGAAAATTGTAAGTTGCTAAAAAAATTTCTCTTAGTAATGAGATTATGTGCCTCAATTACATTAGGAAGGATCATGGGAAGAAGACCGAAGGTAGGACACAGTAAGAGTGAAGAAGGGAACTCCAAACAAGTGTATATGACTAAGTACCCCTTGAAGGGGCCATTGATGGGCAACTGGACATTAAGCGGAGTACTAGGAACCAACCCATAGTTAGGAATTCCTTTAAGGGAGGATAAAGAACAAAAAGAGAGTTGGAGGACAAGAAAGGATAAAGAGTGAACAACCATACCAATATAAGAAGGGTGTAGGTTAGGAAGGAAGGAAAAGCCTTTAAGGAGTGTTAGGGAGGTTGAACGTGAAACTCCTAGAATGGAAGTCCTTAGGTAGAAGGATAAAGGTAGAAAGTGATACCATAAAAGGGAAATTACCAAGCTAAGCAACCGACAGAGGGATCATAGGAGGCTCAACCCAAAATAAGGAACCTGATAAATGGGCATAGGTGGTTAAGGGTGTATCAGGATGGCCAAGTGTGACCTGCATTGGGAGAGCATAGGAGCCAAATAGGGATATCAAGCGAACCTAGCTGAAAGAAGCAACTAGTAGCAATGGGATGGTCAAGGAGAATAAACGATGCCCTAAGAAGGACCTTGAAGTAGTAAAGACTACATTGTAATAAGGGCAATAGGATGGGCATCATTGACGAGTAAATTCTAAAGGTAGCTGCCCTAGACAGTTGGACAAGAAAATAGTAGGGATGAGGCAGTCAACGAATTGACATTCAAGAGAACCATATATTTAGGCCCCGACAAAGAAGGGAAAAGTGAAAGGGCCAAAACATTGGAAAAGAAGGATGAAGGAAATACTTAAAGAGATCAATGGCCAAGATTGGATTTACGATCAAAAGCCATAAGATGGTTAAGTGAGCCTTTAGAAGGATGATCAAGAGATCTTGAAACCATGAGGATGTGAGCTCTCCCTAAAAGAAATAGACATGTAGTGGGGTACAATTGAGAATGAGAATGGAGTGCAAAGGACGTACCCATAAGATTTCAACTGTAAAGGTAAGCATGAATGAATGGCATCAAAGGATGTCATTTAAAGATAGGTGCCGTCAAAGGCGAATGAAAAAGGAATTTCGGGACAAAAGGGTAAAAATCCTCCCAAAAAAAGGAAACCTTGGGGAGTGATACAAGTCCCAACTAAGAGGAAATGGAACCAAGTGACAAGGGATGAGGAGACAAATTTGCAAATGAAGTTCACGCTGAGGTGAAAGGAACCCAGGGAAGCATACTAGGGGGAATCCAATGATTGGATCCGGAAAAACATAATAAGGAAGTTGGGAAAAGATGAGTAGGTAAGGAAAACTAACATAGTTATATCGAAAGGTAGTCGAGGAATACTACCAGATGAAAAGAGGGACTGACACACCCCAACCCGATTTGGTCAGATCCCCTAAGCAACCCGACAATCTATCGGATTATTAAGGGTTTTCCCCTTCTCTAAACCGTGAGGAGTAAGGCATCCTTTTCACCAGTATCTTTCCTAGAATAACATTAATCAAATCTGAATATATAAACCTTACATACATTTCTTACAGGTTTAGCTATTGGAAAGTCTTTAAGTGGGTTTTCCCACGGTTACCTGAAAAGGTGTAAAGGGAGAGTGTGAGTTCAACAACTTAGTGAATGAGTGTTGGGTGAGAGTTTTCACAAACCAACTTTAAGCGGAGTGTGCTAAACTTCTTATTTCTTAAAAAACATTATTTCCTCAAGTTCTAGTTTTCAAAACCTTTATCCAAGGCTTACCAATTCTTTTCCAAGGATTCTCAAATCCTTTCCAAGGTTTTTAAAACCTCTTTCCCATTTCCATATTAGGTGTGTTTCACAAATAACACATGCCTTTCATCAAGATGGCCATACACACATTCACGAGATGCAGTTTTGTCAACTGCACCCACTTGTGAATAGGAGCATCTTTACCATCCACCTTGATAGAAGTCCCTGACTTCTACCCGAAGTCAGAGTGAACGTCTCTGATGTCGTACCCTCAGACCCATATTTCTTCGTGTCCATATGAGGATGGAGACCTCATCCTGACCCCACCCCAATCTCATGCGCATGAAGCTATGTCAAGCTTCCTTGACTGCTGGCACGACAAACTACCCTTATCTCCACCATGTCGTCCAGTAGCCCCTAGGACTCATCACTACCCCTCTTGTACAACTTGATGGTCCCAAACCTCAAGTGCATGCACAAACAAAAGTTTTCCATAAAATCATTAATCTTTGGTGTCACTGGTCCAACGGCCCCAAACCTCAACTAGACCTGCAGTGGTTTATATAGATCGGTCTGTTGACCTAGTCTTGTCGCACTACCACCAGTTCATCGAGTATGTCGGTCTTGTCTTAGTACCATGGCCAAATCACATCATTCATTCTTTAAAAATTTCCATGGCTTATCATCATGCTTGTTTAAGAGCTCTTGCTCATGCCAAATGGCTTTGGGGCCACTGTATGTGATTTTCCAATACCGGGCATTTTAGCCCCCAAGTTCCAAAATCGAGGCCCCTTGCCTATCTGAGCTATTCGAGCTCTTGTTAAGAAGGTCTCCCAAAATTTGCAAGTATTGGCATATAGTCAGGGGAGAGCACTTCTGACAAAATAACTTTTCAACTTATCCATCACACCAACCAGGTGTGATGACATCTTCGCATACAACCGGTAAGCGGGTTTTCTACTTCCTTCATCATACCAATTGGGTATGATCTAGTTACAACCAATAATTAGTTTTTCCACGTAGTTTCCACATCACTCCAACCAAGTGTGATGTTAAAATTCCACAAAAAAGTGGTTTTTCATCTCTGAAGTACTCATCATCCCAACTGGTATGATGTGAATAATCTCACTCACCCGATAATCGCAATGTATTCATTCTTAGTCGATTTTCACCTCTACGCTAGCTTATCCTTGTTGGCTTTTCGATCCTTCATGTTCCAACACGATTTGAACATCCTCATTTATTAACATTTGCCATGATAGTCTTAATTCCTCATGTATGAATAAAATGTCCAAACTTTTCAGTTAATTGCATTTATATCCCTAAATTTCCTCTGCTTTAACTTTAGGTCTCTAATGCTAACTTTTCCTCAAATTGAGTCCTTAAACTTTCTAAAATTCACTTTGTGTCATCAATTTACTCAACATCACTTAAGGGGTTCAAGTTTCCTAAATTTCTAATTTGCTCCCCAACTTTTCAAAAATTACCATTTTGCCCCTACTTTACAAAATTGGCAATTTGACCCTAATTATTTCCAAAAATTGACAAATTGGTCCTCCAACATCCTTTTCATGGCTAATTCGCTCTCAATTTTGGGAAATTGAAATTATGTTCCTCAATTTTACAAAATTCCCAAATTGTCCCCAATTTTCCCCTTTAAACTCGTAGAATTTGATTTAATCAAATTGACCATTCAATCGAGGTTAATTGATCCAACTGAAGATATAGATCAGTACCTACACTTCCATATGATTCAATGGAGCTTTGAATCGCATCAGTTGTGTCTGAATTGAGTTCAAACGCAGCTTCGTTAGAAAACTGAAGTTAGATTGAGAAAGCTTTGAAAGCTTACCGTCGAAGGTGAGGAGGTCTGAGCTTTCGATCGAGGCAGGTAGCTCTCGTCTAGAAGATCCTCCTCGGATCAAGAATTGCAACAATTAATGTCAAATTGAGTTAGAATTTGGTCAGTGAAGTTTCATCGTTTGTCTCTCTAACGTTGACCGGAATTTATAGAGGGGAGCCAAATTGGCTTACCTTTCAGCATTAATTCGGTCGTATGAGGATTGTGGAAGTGTTGGGAGAGCTTAGTTTGGCCTGAAGAGGGCTCATTGTTTGATTATCTTGGTCGAAATAGGGCAGCTTCGGTCTGTTGGAGCTGCTTCATTGTTTGATTATGTCGGCACTTCTCCGATGATCCTCGGATCAAATGTAGACTTCCGTCAGGTAGCTTACCTCTCCCCGAATCTAAGTAACCCGACTTTGCCTTCTAAGTCTTAGAAAAATGCCCAAGTTGGAGCTCTAGTTTGAGCTTCACTAGAAAATGGAGCAGTAGAGAGAGAGAGGAGTTTTTAGGTGTGAGGAGGATTAATGGGGTGTAGCTCTTTATATAGGGAGCTTGGGGACTCTCTAGCCATTCGATTGGTGCTTTGTGGCAATCATTCATGGCTTGAAATGCCCTGAATGAAGACATTTCAGCTTCATTGGTGCTGTTCAATTATCCAACGAGTGAACAGTGCTGTCATCTAGAGAAAGAAGGTGACACAGTTATGAACTAGGTTCAATGCCTAAACCGACTGGTTCAGGCCCGATTCGACCAAGTTTTTCAAAATTAAAATTTTCTAAATTCATCTAAATTCATTCTCTATCCAATGGTGGCTTCAATTCCCTAATTTGAATATTTTAAGCCACCTAGAAAAATGAATTTAGAAGTTGGTTCAATTTTGGTTCAAACCGGTTTAGGTCTAGTTCACTTGAATCAGTCTAGTTTTCACTTCCAATTCAACCCAAAGTCTTTTTCCATGACTTCTATGACTTTTTAGGTTACTCAGGATTTGTAAATTTTCTATTTTACCCTTTCTCTAACAATTGGGTTCGTGAACCGGCCGATTTTCTCACTCGAGTTGACCAGTTCCTTCCTCGGTTTCCTTGTCTTTAAGGGACGGGGTTTACAACTCTCCCCTCCTTTTAGTAGTTTTGTCCCCAAAACTTAATTAGCAACCTTTGCATCAGGAATAATTTCCTTTGGTGTCAACTTGGGGTTTGCTTGACATGTTAACTCTTTGGTTGTTCTTTTAGTTAGCCCCTTTTAGATCATTCACTTAAGCAATTTCTTTTCCTTTCCATTGTTTACTCACTCCATGGAGTTTATCATAATTAGGCATGTCTTACCCACTACTCCAAGGTACATCCGAAAGGTCACTTCCTCCTCTACTTAGGACAAGATTCTTCCTCTTGAGGGTCCTTGCTCAGAATTTTAGGATTGGGAGTTCCAAGATGCCCAATCGTTGTTATGTCTAGTTATTCTCTTCATCGTTAAAACCCTTAGCTCAGTTTTCTTTCGAGCATTTTGTACTAGTTTTCACAAGTTTTAGTGTTATTATCCCTTCATCCTATTTTGACCTTTCCTTCATCTGTCATTTATTACAACTTTGGTCAAAATTATGTCTGACCTCATCATGCTTACCAACTGACTCCTCCTTACTTGAGTCACATTTTTTCCTCGGGACTGTTGGACTTACATGACCCTTATTGCATGACATGGTCTAGAACCTGTCTTTGACCATTTTAAATTTTAGAACACTTCCATAATAGTTGTTCTTAACTTTCCAACCTTTCAGGGATCGTATAACTTCATCCCTCTTTTCGTTTAGTAGCATTTCTCGACTACCCTTACTGTTATCCAATCAACTTACATAACCGTGTTGATTTTTCTTACCTACACATCCTTTCTCAACTTCCTTATTAGGTCTTTCTAGTTCCAATTATTGGGTTTCTAGATAATTTACCGACACGCTGGGATTCTTCCCTTCTTATGTCCTTCCTCATTCCTAGTGGCATCCTTTACTCAAGGACTTTCCCTTTCCCTAAATCCATTATAACTCGCTCGTGACCATTTCATGATTATTTATTCTTAGTTGATCCCTTTCGGTCTACGTGTCGATTGCTTTATTTGGGAAGTTCCCTTCTTATGATTTCTTTCTCTACTATGTGCCTCAAAGTAGAGACTTTCACTATTGCAGCTACACATTTAACCTTCTCAACATTTCTCACAAGTTCCCTTTTCTTCATCTCACTACACCTTTTATATTGGGGCATCTACCCACTTTTAATCCTCCATTGTGTTAAAATCTCCATTTCATTTCTTATTCCCTATCCAAGAACTTCCTACCATTGATCTTATTTCTTGTATTCTACTATATGCTCAGTCGTATACTCTTTTGGGCTCCATTAGGCGACAGTGGACCACGATCAGTCTTGATGTCAGTAGTCATTTCTTTTATTCACTCTAAACTAGAGGGCTTACCTTTTTGAGATTTCTCATGTGTTCTTTCCTCTATTCCCTTTTTATAGGTAGTCCAACCCTTTTCTACTTGTCATGACATCTTCTATTGCTATCTTCCTACTTACCTTTTCCTTGGGTTTAACCCACCCCTTGGATCATCTTAGTATGCTTCCTTTGGTTATTTCACCTCAACATCCTCTTCATTTTCTCATTCTTCATCACTTGGTCCATTAATTCTCAGTCGGGACATGTATGCCTCCCCAAGGTTTCCTTCCTTGGGAGAATCCTTCCCCTTCTTTCCCAAAATTCCTTTTTAGGGCATCTAACCTTAGATTTACTTTACCGACATCTTCAGATGTTATCCTTCCCGTTCCCCTTTCTTTGGAGATGTCCTTAAAAGTTTCTTTTTTTTTTTTGTATCTCATCACAAGTTTATTCTTGTAGGAAATGGAACTTTTATTTATTATAATGATAGCGAATTATAGGGTTTTGGCTATATTTGTCTAGGGGAGCTATGTTAAGTACTAGCTATGATACTATGATCATTATATGCTTCTTCCTGGGTGAGGTTGTATATTCTAGTTGGTACCCTCGACGTTGTGGCAATGTCTTGTTCTCCGTCTAGTGTCTTTCGGTTCCCTTGAGGTAGTTGATTGATACTTTGTCGTGTATTACTTTGAAGGGCTAGACAACTCTTTGCAAAGTTTCTAAGCTGTTCGTATTCGAAGCATGCTCGACATGACCCTTCATGTTTTTTCTAGCACCTAGGGCAATAAGGGTTTCTCCTATGTGGGGTTATACTTGCCTCCCTTTGGGCATGATAATCATCATTTCTCATAAAGGGACCCATTCTTGTCCCCCATCTTTGCCCACCAGGCTCCCTTTGACTTCTCTCGCTATTATGTCCTCCCTCTTCCTTCCGATTGGCTTGCTCTATCCGGCAGCGTCTTGTCTGTACGAGACGCTCACACTCATGGGACATGCAGATGATGGTAGCCAAATCCGTGGGTCGTCCTGATACTCCCATCGGGTCTCATATGTCCATGTTGAGATTGTACATGAACCGTTGGCAGATATTTGTCGATCTGGCTAAATCTGGAGCAAAATGTTTTACCTCAATAAATCTAGTCTCATACTCCGAGATGTTGTGGGATCCTTGTCGGAGTCAGGAAAATTCTTGTTTCTTCTCGTTGATCAGATGTAAAGCTAAGTATTCCTCTTAATATCTCTCTTCAAATTGTTCCCAGGTGGGTGTAGTGGCATGCAAGCTTCTAACATTATCCCACCACCTCTTAGCACAAGCTTCTGGGAAAAACCCTGCCAAGATTACCATATCTTCTAATGAAATCCTGATTATCCCCGTGAGTTTCTTGATGTTGGCTATCCAGTCCATAGCAGCCCCAGCATCCTTCTCTCCTAGGAATGGTTATATCGTAGTTGGGGATGTCAACTAGAGGAGGAACGTTAATAGGAGAGGGATGAGATTGTACTTCCTCGGGCTCAGCTCGAGAGTTGGCGTCCTATTTAGGCCGTCTAAACACTAGAGTAAATTCCTCGTACAATCTCTAGTGTTCCAAGCTAAGTCTAGGTGGAACTATTTGGATTTCTTGGGGAGTTTCTATACGAATGGGTTTGTGGGCCGTGTCAGGAACTACGACTCTTGTTCTCTTGGGAACAATCTAAAATTTTAAAATTTATTCTTATTAGTTACTATGATATAGTCTTGATAATGTATTCGAGGAAATAAGCTCTGATACCACTCAAGTTGTCACGCCCCGACTAGGTTTGGTCGGATCCCCTTGAGCAACCCGCCACTCTACCAGTTTATTAAGGGTTTTCCCCTTCTCTAAACAGTGAGGAGTAAGGCATCCTTTTCACCTATATCTTTCTTGGAATAACTTTTATCAACACTTAATATATAAACCTTACATACTTGTCTCACTGGTTCAGCAATTGGAAAGTCTTTAAATGAGTTTTCACTCGGTTACCTGAAAAGGGGTAAAGGGAGGGGATGAGTTCGACAACTCAGTGAATGGGTGTTAGATGAGAATTTTCACAAGACAACTTTAATTGGAGTGTGCCAAACTCCTTATTTCTTTTTAAAATATTATTTTCTCATGTTTTGGTTTTCAAAACCTTTTTCCAAGTTTTACCAATTCTTTTCCATGGATTCTCAAATCCTTGCCATGGTTTTCAAAACCTCTTTCCCATTTCCATATTAGGTGTGTTTCACAAACAACACACGCCCTTCATCAGGAAGGGTACACACACATTCTCGAGATGTAGTTACGCCGACTGCACCCACTTGTGGATCGGAGCTTCTTTATCATCTACCCTAATAGAAGTCCCTGACTTCTACCCGAAGTCTGAGTGAACGTCTCTAACGTCCTACCCTTAGATCCAAATCTCTTTGTGTCCATATGAGAACGAAGACCTCATCCCGACACCACACCAGTCTCATGCGCATGAAGCGACGTCGAGCTTCCCTAACTGTTGGCACGACAAACCACCATTATCTCCACCTTGTCATCTAGTAGCCCCTAATACGCATCATGACACCTCTAGGGTGTCTTGATGGTCCTGATCCTCAAGTGCATGCACAAACAAAAGTTTTCCATAAAACCATTAATCTTTGGTGCCACTGGTCTAATAGCCCTGACCCTCAACTCGACCTGCAACTATTTATCTAAACCGGTCCATCAACCTAGTCTTGTTACATGGCTGCCAGTCCATCGAGTATGTCGGTTTTGTCTTAGTACCATGGCTAAATCACATCATTCATTCATTAAAAACTTTCATGGCCTATCATCATGTTTGTTTATGAGCTCCTGCTTGTGCCAACTGGCCTTGGGTCCACTGTACGTGATTTTCCAAAACTGGGCATTTTAGCCCCCAAGTTCCAAAACCAAGGCCTTTGGCCTATCTGAGCTACTCGAGCTCTCATCAAGAAGGTCTCCCAAAATTTGTAAGCATTGGCACACAGTCAGGGGAGAGCACTTCTGACAAAATAACTTTTCAACTTGTCTATCACACCAACTAGATGTGATGATATCTCTGCTTACAACCGGTAAGCAGGTTTTCTACTTCCTTCATCATACCAACCAGGTACGTTCTACTTACAACCGGTAAGTAGTTTTTTGTGTAGTTTCCACATCACTCCAACCAGGTGTGATGTTAAAATTTCACATAAAAGTGGTTTTTCATCTACAAAGTACTCATCATCCCAACCGATACGATGTGAATAATCCCACTCACCTGATAATTACAGTGCATTCCTTCTTAGTCAATTTTCACCTCCACGCTAGCTTATCCTTATTGGTGTTTCGGTCCTTCGTATTCCTACACTATTTGGACATCCTCATTTATTAACATTTGACATGATAGCCTTAATTACTCATGTATGAACAAAATGCCCAAACTTTTTAGTTAATTGCATTTAGGTCCCTAAAGTTCCTCTTCTTTAACATTAGGTCCCTAATGCTAACTTTTCCCCAAATTGAGTCCTTAAACTTTATAAAATTTACTTTGAGTTCTCAATTTACTCAAAATCACTTAAGGGGTTCAAGTTTCCCAAATTTCCAATTTGGCCCCCAACTTTTCAAAAATTACCATTTTGCCCCAACTTTACAAAAATGGCAATTTTACCCCAGTTATTTCCAAAAATTGACCATTTGGTCCTGCAACATCCTTTCCATGGCCAATTGGCCCTCCATTTTGGGAAATCGCTATTCAGTCCATCAATTTTGTGAAATCCCCAATTTTCCCCAATTTTCCCTAATTTTTCCCCAATTTCTCCCTTTAAATGGGCCAAATTTGATTTTATCAAATTGACCATTCAATCGTGGTTAATTGATCCAATTGAAGATATAGATCAATTCCTACACTTCCATATAATTCAATGGAGCTTTGAATCGCGTCATTTGGGTCTGAATTGAGCTCAAACAGAGCTTAATTGTAAAACTGAACTTAGAGAGAGAAACCTTCAAAAAGTTACCATCGGAGGTGTGGCAGTCCGAGCTTTCGATCAAGGCAGGTAGCTCTCATTCTTTGAATCCTCCTAGGATCAAGAATTTCAACAATTCATGTCAAATTGAGTGAGAATTTTGTTAGTGAAGTTTCGTAGTTTCTCTCTCTAACGTTGATCGAAATTTACAAAGGGGAGCCAAATTGGCTTACCTTTCATTCTCTTCACACCTTAAAACTCCATCCTCTCTCAATTGCTCCATTTTCCGGTGAAGCTCGAACAAGAGCTCCGACGAGGGTAGTTTTCTCAACCTCAAAAGGCGAGGTTGGCTTCTTTAGACTATGGGGGAAGTCAGCTATCTGATAGCAACATCGTTCGATCCGAGAACCGTCGGAGAAGCGCCAATAGAATCAAATTCCAAAGCTGCCCTGTTTCGGTCGAGCTGAATTAAGCCAAATTCAGCCCTCCTCCTGCCAAACCAAGCTCTCCCAACATCCCCACCTCATACGACCTCAACTACGCTGAAAGGTAAGCCAATTCGGCCATCCTCAGTTGTTGTAGGTCGAAGTTAGAGAGAGAAACTATAGAATTTCACTGACGAAAATCTCTCTCAATTCCAGATCAATTGTAGGAATTCTTGATCCTAGAAATTACCTCAGGAATAGAGCTACCTTCCCCGATTGAGATCTTGGACCGTCGCACCTCCAATGGTAAGCGTTCGAAACTTTCTCTCTCTACGCACAGTTTTCCAATGAAGCACCATTTGAGATCAATTTGGACCCAATTGACGTGGTTCAATGCTCAATTGAATTATATGGAAGTGTAGTAACTGATCCATACCTTCAATTGAAGCAATTAACCTCGATTGAATGGCCAATTTGATGAAATCAAATTCGGTCATATTGAAGGGAGAAATTAGGGAAACTTTTGGGGAAAATTGGTGATTTCATAAAATTGAGGGACCATTTTGCAATTTCCCAAAATTAAGGGCCAATTGGCTATGGAAAAGATGTAGGAGGACCAATTGGTCAATTTTTGGAACATTTGGGGCCAAATTGCCATTTTTGGAAAGTAGGGGCAAAATGGTAATTTTTTAAAAGTTATGGACCAAATTGGAAATTTGCAAAACTTAAGTCCCTTTTACAATTTTGAGCAAAATGTGGACTCGAAGGGAAATTTTGGAAATCTTGGGACTTAAATTGGGCAAACATTGGCATTAGGGACTTAAAGTGAAGAGAAATGAACTTTAGGGACTTAAGTGCAATTAATAAAAAATTATGAGCGTAAGCTTTTATGCCAAATCGTAAATGATAAGGGTGCCCAAATTGTGTAGGGACACATGTGAAGAAAACACAAGCAAGGGAAAGCTTGCCTAGAATTGTAAAATCGACCGAGGATGATCATGTCACAATTGCTGGGTGAGTGGGCTTATTCAAATCATACCCGGTTGGGATGATGAGTATTTTAGAAATGAAAAACCACTTATAAGTAGAATTTTGACATTATACCTGGTTAGGGTGATGGGCAAATAATGTTAAAACCTACTTACCGATTGTAAGTAGAGGGAATCATACCTAGTTGATATGATGGAATTCCTTGAAGGAAGGAGAAACCCGCCTGCTAGTTGTGAGCAGAGGTATCAACACACCTGGTTGGTGTGATGAAGTGAAAATTATATTTTTGTTAGAAATGTTCTCTCGTAACTGTGTGTCAATGCTTAAACAAATTGGGAGACCTTTTTTATGGGAGCTAGATTAGCTCAAATAGGCTAGAGGCTTCAGTTTTTTATCTTGTGGGACTAAATGCCTGGTTTTGGAAAATCATGTAAAGTGGACCAAAGGCCAGTTGGCACGAGTAGGAGCTCGTAAACAAACATGAGATATGAAAGCCATGAAAATTTCTAATGAAATGAATGTGTGATTTCGCCATGGTACCAAGATAGGATCGATAGTACTCGATGAATTGGCAGTAGTGCGTTAGGGCCAGGTCGACGGACCGGCCTAAACAAACCACTGCAGGTCGGGTTAAGGGTCGGGGCCATTTGACGAGTGGCACCAAAGATAAATGGCTATGTGGAAAAAAACTATTGTTTGTGCATGCACTTGAGGTATAGGACCATCAAGATGCCCAAGAGGGATAGTGATGTGTCCTAAGGCTACTGGACGACATGGTAGAGATAAGGGTAGTTTGTCGTGCTAGCAGTCGAAAAGCTTGACGCAGCTTC
This sequence comes from Trapa bicornis, assembly GCA_030064425.1. Taxonomy (NCBI): domain Eukaryota; kingdom Viridiplantae; phylum Streptophyta; class Magnoliopsida; order Myrtales; family Lythraceae; genus Trapa; species Trapa bicornis. Next base: position 10,066,577 of record CM057747.1, read on the forward strand.
TTGCACATGAGACTGGGGTGGGGTCGGGATGAGGTCTTCGTCCTGATATTGCCACAAAATATTTTTGGGTCTGAGGGTCAAACGTCTAGGATGTTCACTCAGGCTTTGGGTAGAAGTCAGAGTTTTCTATCAGTTGTCATAACTACATCTCGTGAATGTGTGCGTACCCTTCCTAATGAAGGGCATGTGTTGTTTGTGAGACACACCTAATATGGAAATGGGAAAGAGGATTTGAAAACCTTGGAAAGGATTTGAAAATCCTTGGAAAAGAATTGGTAAAACTTGGAAAAAGCTTTTGAAAAACCGAAAATTTGAGGAAAGATCATCTTAAAAGAAATAAGAATTATGGCACACATTGATTAATGTTGTTTTCACAAAAACTCAATCCTAACACCCACTCACTAAGTTGTAGAACTCACCCCCTCCCTTTATCCATTTCAGGTAACCAAGGGGAAACTAAAATCTAAAGACCACCTTGTAAGATAGGTATGTTATTTTTAAAATATTTAGTTTTGTATAATGTTATTCTAGGAAAGACAAGAAAGAAAGACACCTTACTACTCACAGTTTAAAAAGGGTGAAACCCTTTACGGACCAATAAGGAGTGACGGGTTGCTCACAAGGATCCGACCAAACTGGGTCAGGGCGTGATAGAACCCTTCCTTATAAGGATGTTGAAACCGTATAAGGACACGTTGGACCCTGAAATGAGCAAAAAGGGAGCACATCCTGGACTTTGAAAAAAACCCGACTGGGGATGAACACATCATCCGATGAGTGGGATCTTTAGACATCATATCCAGTTTGGGGTGGTGAGCACGATTTTAGAAATAAAAGACCACTTGTGAGTGGGCTTATTAACGTCATACCTGGTTGGGAGGATGAGCACTTTTTTTTCTAAATTGAAAGACCATTGTGAGTGGGATTTGTACACATCATACCTGGTTCGGGTGATGAGCACGATTTTAGAAATGAAAAATCACTTGTGAGTGGGACATTTTAAACGTCATACCTGGTTAGTATGATGAACACTATTTGAAATAAAACCCACTTAACGGTTGTGAGTGAACATAGCTTTATCATCATACCTGGTTCGTATGATGAGTGCATTTGAGCTAAAAATAATTTTATCAGAAAGGTTCTCCCTTGACAGTGTGCAAATACTTAAAGTATATGGAGACTTTTTATGCAAGCTAGAACATCTCCAATAGGTTGGGACAACAGTTTTGAACTTATAAGGCTCAAGGTTTAGTTTTTGAAAAACTCGTGAAGTGGGCCTAAGGCGAGTGGGCATAGGCTAGAGCCCATAGACAAACATGAGTAAAAAGAGGCATGAAAACTCTCATTAAACTAGAAATTATGTGTGATTTGTTGAGGTACCAAGTCAGGATTGACAATGCTCTATGGGCTAGTGGCAATGCGTTAGGACTAGGTCGATGAACCGGTCAGTCAAACAACTACATGCCAAGTCCAGTATCAAGGTCGTTTGACTGTTGGCATCAAAGATGATGAATATTATGTGAAAACTGTTTTTTGTGCATGCACTTTTATTCGAGACCATCGAGACTTCCATAAGGGGTAGTGATGGGTTCCAAGGACTATTGGATAACCTGGTGGCGATAAGGGCAATTTTTTGTACCATTTAGACATGAAGCTACTTAGTCTGAGCTTTTTGTGCATGAGACCGAGGCGAGTGGGCTAGATGAGGAATCCCATCCTCATACAGACACAAAGTGATTTTAGGCTCAAGGCCTAGTTTTTTTGGAAAAAAAACTCGTGAAGTGGGCCCAAGGCTAGTGGTAGACAAACATGATTATAAAAGCCATGAAAACTCTCATAACTAGTAATTTTGTGTGTAATTTGCCTTGGTACCAAGTCAAGACTGCCAATGCTCGATGGACTAGTGGTAGTGTGCCAGGACTAGGTCGACGGACCATTGAGGAAAACAACTACAAGCTAAGCCAAGTATCGGGGCTGTTAGACCGATTGGCACCAAAGATAATGGCTAATATGCTAAGACTATTGTTATGGATGCATGAGAATTTGAGACCATCTAGATGCCCAAGAGGGGTAGTCGATGGGTCCCAAGGTATGCTGGACGACTTGAGTGCAATAAGGGCAGTTTTGTCGTGCGAGTTAGTCATAAAGCTCAGAGTAGCTTCTTGCACATGAGACTGGGGCAGGGTTAGTATGTGGTCTCTGTCCCTCATACAGACATGAAATAAATTTTTAGTATGAGGGTTGGATGTCTAGAATATCCACTCAGACTTAGGGTAGAAGTCTGGGACATCTATTAGGCTGTATGGCAAAGTCGCGCTGATCCCCAAGTGGGTGCAGTCTGAAATTGCCCTTCGAATGTTTATACCCTTTATGATAAATGGCATATGAATGGTTGCCCAAGCAAGGTGGAGGGCTAAAAGAGCTGAACTCACGTAATAGTGATGTGAGAAGGATAAATTGTTTTTCGAAGAAAACCCAAAATCATATGAACCAGATGATAAGTTTTGATATACTATTTTTTTTATAACTAACTCCCCAACATCCGCTCATTGAGTTATAGAAACTCACCCCATCCCTTTAACCCATTTTTAGGAAAAGGAACGCTCACAAAGAAAATTTGAGAACAAGCCTTAAGTCAAGTATGTTAAAGCTTTTTTAGCTATTGAGTTTTGTATAATGCTATTCTAGGGAGCAATGATAGAAATTACGCCTAGCTCATTGTGGGCTTGGGATGTGGTGACTCTTCTTAGACCAAAAGGAGTGGTAGGTTGTTCACGGGGTTCCAACCAAACCGGCTCAGGGCGTGACAATTTAAGTGGTATGAGAGCATGTTCTCTCGAATACATTATCAAGACTATATAACCTAAGAACTAAATGAAAGACTACCAAATTTTTCAGATGGCTCCTAGACAAGGGACCAAGAAAACTAGGACTAACGTCACCAACACTGCCCAAAACCCTGTTCTCGTAGGAAGATGGCCCTAAAAGCTCTCAAATGCTTGAGGTATGGTAAAAGTCACGAGAGACCAAGAGACATTATGTGGGGAAGTGTCCAATACCACCAAGGAATGTGGTGCCAGCACCTATTGAGGTCACATCCACGAGTATGAGGAGAGCCAACCTAACACTAGGGACACCCACAAGGGACTTATAACCAAGAAGAATGCTTATCAAGAACCTAGTATAGTAACGTCCCAATCTAATTCGCAACCACCTCTTTGTAATAGGGATAAAGCCCAAACATATTATACTCCTTCCTAACTAATAAAAACTCTAAGCTTCTAAAACTTTATCTCTCATATAATGATGCGATTTTGTGCCTCACCTATATGAGGAAGAGTCACGAAATACAAGAAAAATTGAAGGAAGGACCTTGAGAAGCTGCAAACAGAGCAGGACATAGAGACATAAACAAAGAGGAATTTCCACTTGTAGTGTTACAAGCCATCTAGGAGCAATGAATGAAGTGCCTCCACAAGAGAAGACATACCCTGAACATTGGACAACAAATAGGATGTCTTGGGATAGCAATGTGTGACCTGCTTTAGAAAAGCAGAGGAGCCAAGTAGGGTTACAGATGAACCTAGCAGAAGGAAGCAACTATTAACTATGGAATGATCGAATAAACGACACCCTATGAAGCATCAGGAAGTAGTAATGACTACACCCTAAATAGGGCGATAGTATGAACATCAAGGAAAAGTAGATTCGAGAGACAACTATTTAAGACAATTGGATAAGGAGAGTAGTAGAGACGAGGCAATTAACAAACTGACGCTCGTGAGAATCATGGATTTAAACCCAAGCAAAGAAGGGAGAAGTGAAAAGGCCAAATGTCGAAAAAGAAGGATGAAGGAAATCCTTAAAGAAATCAATGGCCAAAAATGGATTGGCAACCAAATTTAAGCCATGGGAAGGATTAAGCAAGCTCTCAAAAGGAGGTTAAGAAATTTCGAGACAAAAACATATCGAAACTCCTTCCTAATGAAATAAAATTGTAGTGACTACAAGTGGGAATAAAGACAAGGTACAAAAGATGTGCCAACAAGATTCCCAAAGTAAGGGTAAGCAGGAAGGGATGGCATCAGAGGACTTCATGAAGTCGATTTAAGGTTAGATACCCTCGAAGATGAATGCAAAAGGAAATTTCGAGGAAAAGATGAAGAAGCCTACCAAGGAAGGGAGCCCTAGAGAGGTATACATATCCCAACGAAGAAGTAATAGACCCAATTGAAAAGGAATAGAAGGTAAACTTGCAAATGGAAGGTAGGTTGGGATAAAGGATCAATTACAAGGGAAGTGAATCCAAAGTCCAAGGAGCAAGTTAAACCAAAGGAACGAAGAGCACAAAGATAGTATCCACTCATGTCATAACAAGTGTGAATGAGTGGCATACCCCAAATAAAGGAATAAGGAAATGAATCCTGAAGAAAGTAGAGTCTTGGGAATGGACACACACCAGTCGAAATGTGATTTAGAAGAACAATGAAGGACATCAAGACTAATTTTGGTTCACACCCACTTAATAGAAGCGTAAGATTGGATGTGTGGGACTAATGTAGAGGAGACAAAATAAGAATCGACAATTAGAGATTCCTTGGATATGAACTAAAGGGCGAAATGGGAAATTATTGTCAGTAAAGGATTAAAGGTGAGTAAATTCACCAATGTAAAAAGAGGGTAAGGACATGAAGGAAGGAAACCTTCAAGGAATGGTAAGAAGGATGAACATGTAGCTCCCAAGGTGGAAGTCTCTACTTTGAAGGACATAGTAGAGAATGAGACTATCTAAAGGGAACTCCCCAAGCTAATGAATCGACAAGTAGACCATAAGTGACCAACTCGAAATAAAGAACTCTGAAATGGTCATGAGCGAGTAAGGATGGACTAGAGAAAAGAAATCCTTAATTAAGGCTGCCATTGGACATGAGGAAGGATAAAAGGGAGGAAAAATTCCAAATATGTGAGTAAGTCAAGAAGTGAAGGAGAAACCTGATGGTTTGAACTGAGGAAGCCCAATATGGAATAAATAAGGAGAACCCAAATGCTCATGAAAGGCATGACATCAAATGTGAAGAGGCATTATGTGAATAGAAGAGATGCATAAACCGGAATCGAGTAGTGAAACACTCTAATAACGCAAGAAGAAGATTATGGGAACACACTCAAAGGAAAGAAGTGGAAGAATTCAATACTGAGAGGTTCGAACCTCAAAGTAAGGAGGATTTTGAGTCTAATGAAAAATAATTAAATGCAAGAGTTATGCGCAAGGGACGATTGGATAACACCGAAGGTAGTTGAGGAACACTATCAGGTAACAAGAAGGAACAAAGCCATATGATTCCTAAAAGGTTGAAAAGGAATGAACTGCTTTCGAGGAAATGTTTTAGAACTATAATGGACAAAACAGTTCTAGAACATGTCATGCTGTAAGGAACATGTAGGTCCAATAGTCCCAAGAAAATGTGACTCAAGTAAAAAAGAGTCAGTTAGTTAAGTATGACGAGGTCAAACATAAAAATTTGGACTAGAGTTGTAATAAACAAAGGATAGATGTCATGCCCCGACTGGGTTTGGTCGGATCATTGCGAGCAACCCACCACTCTCCTAGTTTATTTAGGGTTTCCCCCTTTTTTTTTAACCTGGGAAGAGTAAGGCGTCCTTTAAACCTACACCTTTCCTAGAATAACATAAATCAAAACTGCATAAAATTTAAACTTATCATACCTATCTCATAGGTGTGGTTTATCTCATAGTCTTTGGGTAGGCTTTCCTCGGTTTACCTAAAAGGGATATAAGGGAGAGGTGAGTTCAACGACTTAGTGAATAGGTGTTTTAAAGTATTACTTTCAGAAAATAGTCTGAATGGTAGTGTACCATACTCCTTATTTTCCTTTAAAATATTTCATCCTCAAATCTCGGTTTTCATAGCCATCCACAATGGTGTGTTATCACTCAACACATGCCATTCATCATGATGGGAACACACATTCGTAGGGCAACACGTCCACTGCACCCACTTGTGGCATCCGAGCGACTTTACCGGCCACCTAGATAGAAGCACGTCCACTTCTACCCTGAGAATGAGTGGAAGTACACGACATTCGACCATAAATCCTGTAAATGAAACTCTGATGACAGAGACCTCATCCTGACCCCACCCCGGTCTCATGCACATGAAGCTATGTCAAGCTTCCAAGACTGTTGGCACGACTAACTACCCTTATTTCCACCATGTCGTCTACTAGCCCTAGGAAACATCACTACCCCTCTTGGGCATCTTGAAGGTCACGTAACTCACTGCATGCACAAAACAACATTTTTCCAAATAAGCCATTCAATCTATGGTGCTACTGGTCCAATGGCCCTAACCCTCAACTCGACTTGCAGCTATTTGTCTCGACTGGTCCGTCGACCTATCATGTCGCACTGCCACTAGTCCATTGAGTATGTCGGTCCCATCTTAGTACCATGGCCAAACAAATCATTCATTTAAAGTTTTCGTTGCTTAACTCATGTTTGTTTACGAGCTTCTGCTCGTGTTAATCGGCCTTGGGCCCACTGTACAAGATTTTTAAAATCAAGCATATTAGCCTCTAAGTTCCAAAACCAAGGCCTCCGGCCTATCTAAGCTATTCGAGCTCCCGTCAAGAAGGTCTCCCAAAAAGTTTATGTAGTAGCACATAGTCGGAGGAGAGCACTTCCAATAAAAATAAACTTTTAGCCATCATTCACAACAACCCGGTATGAGGACATCTCCGCTTATAACCGATAAGCGGGTTTTCTACTTCCTTCCAAGAAGTTTCATCACACCAACCGGGTATGATCTACTTACAACCAGTAAGTAGTTTTTCTACATAATTTCAACAAAACTCCACTCAGGTGTGATGGTAAAAATTCCAATTAGTAGTGGATTTTCATTTCCGAGTTGCTTATCATCCCAACCATGTATGATATAAAAATCCCACTCACCCGATAACACAGTAATTTCCTCTCAACTGGTTATTTGTCTTCACGCGAGCGTGTCCTTGCTGGCGTTCCCAGTACTTCGTGTTCCTACACAATATGAACATACTTGTTCATTATCTCTTGGCCTAATAGCCTTCATTCATCGTCAATGGATGAAATAATCAAACTCTTCAATTTATTACAATTAGGTCCCCAAAGTTCTTTTTCTTTAACTTTAGGACCCTAATGCCAATTTTCCCCCAAATCGAGTCTCGAAACTTCTAAATTTCACCTTAGGACCTCAATATATTCAAAATCACAAAAAGGGGTTTAAGTTTCCCAAATTTCCAATTTGGTCCCGAATTTTTCCAAAAATACCATTTTGTGCCTACTTCACAAAAATGGTAAGTTTCACCCCAAAATTCCAAAAATTGACCAATTGGTCCTCCAACATCTTTATCATGTCCAATTGACCCTCAATTTTATGAAATTGCATTTTAGTCCCTCAAATTTTTGAAATCCCCAAAATTTCCCCCAATTTCAACCTTCTAACTCAGCTGAATTTGATTTCATCAAATTGACCAATCAAATGAGTTTAATTGTTGAAATTGAAGTTAGATTGGATTTCCTACACCATCATACGATTGAATTGCACTTTAAATCGCACGATTTGATGCTAGGACGAGCTCAAATGGAGGTTCGCCGGAAAACTGAGCGTAGAGAGAGAAAGCTTCAAATGCTTATCGTTAGAGGTGCAACGGTCCGAGCTTTTGATCTGGACAGATAGCTCTCATCATGAGGTTCCTCCTAGGATCAAGAATTGCATCAATTGATGCAGAATTGAGTGAGAATTTAGTCATTAAAAATCTAATGGTTCTCTCTCTGGCATCGATTGGAATTTACAAAGGGGAGCCAACTTGTCTTACCTTTCTGCACTAATTCAGCTGTAGGAGGACTGAGGAGGTGTTGGGAGAGCTTGGTTTGGCCTGAGGAGGGCTCGAATTGGCCATTTTTGACTCGGCTAAAATAGTGTAGCTTTGGTCCGCCGAAGCTACTTCACTATTCTATCAAGTCGACATTTCTCCAGTGACCCTCGTAGCAAATGGCAACTATAGGCATGTAGCTAACTTCTCCTCAAATCCAAAGAACTCTACAGTAAAATGCCCAAGTCGGATCACTCGTTCAAGCTTCACCAGAAAATGGAGTAGTGGGGAGAGAGTGGAGTTTTTAGGTGTGAGGAGGATGAATGAGGAGGGGCTCTTTATATAGGAAGCTCGAAGACTTCCTGGCTATCTGGTTGGCACCTTAATGGTGGTCATTCATTACTAGAAACTTTTTGGCTGGAGACTTTTCATCTATGCTAGCGCTGCTCAATTTTTTGGCGAGTGAACAGTGCTGTCATCTGAAGGAAGAAGACGTCACTGTTCTTAACCGGTTCGAATCGGGTTCAAAGTTTAAACCGATCGGTTTAGGCCTGATTCAACAGAATTTTTCAAAATTAAAAAATTATAAATTCATCAAAATTCATTTTCTATCCAATGGTGGCCTCAAATCTCCAATTTGTATTTTCTAAGCTACCTAGAAAAATGAATTTAGCATCCGGTTCAATAGTGGTTCAAACCGATCCAACCGATTTAGGTCTGATTCACCTGAACCAATTTGGTTTTCACTTCCAATTCATCCTAAAGTCCTTTCTCATGACTTTTGTGACTCTTTAGGTCACTCATGATTTATAAATTTCCTAGTTTTCCCTTTCTCAAATGGTTGGGGTTCATGAACATGTTCGGTTTTCTCACCTGGGATGACCGATTCTTTCCTCGATTTTCCTTGTCTTTAAGGGATGGGGTTTACAACTCTCACCTCCTTTTAGGAGTTTTTTCCCCAAAACATAGTTAGCAACCTTTGCATCAGAAATAATTTCCTTTGATATTAACATGGTGTTTGCTTGACATGCTAACTCTTCACTTATTCTTTCAGTTAACCCTTTTTACATCATTCACTTAAGGAATTTCTTTTCCTTTATATTATTTACTCCCTCCATGGAGTTTATCATAATTAGTATGTCTTTCATGTGAGTCCAAAGGTATATCCTTTGGTTCACATCTTCCTTTGCTTATGGCAAGATGTTTCCTCTTGAAAGTTCTTGCTTAGTATTTTAGGATTGGGAGCTCTAAAATGCCCAATCATTCATGTATCCAGTTTTTCTCTTTATCGTTGAAACTCTTAGCTTAGTGTCCTTTCAAGCGCTATGTACTTGGTTCCAAAGGTTTTGGTTGTCACCTTGTCATCCTATATTGTCCTTTCCTTCATTTTTTGTTTATTACAACTTCGGTCCAATTATAATGCTTAACCTTATCATGCTTAACTATTTGACTCTTCCTTAATTGAGTCATATTTTCCCTGGGACTGTTGGACTTACAAGTCCTTTCTAGCATGACATACTATAGAAGCTATCATTGACCATTTAAAATTTTAGAGCACTTTCATAATGGTTGTTCTCAACCTTCCAACCTTTCAGGAATAGTATAACTTTGTCCCTCTTTTCATCTAGTAGTATTTCTCGACTACCTTTACTGTTATCCCTTCATCCATCTTGTCTTTGATTCCATACCTTACCTAACCATAACAATTTTCCTTACCTACTCGTCTTTTTCCAAATTCCTTTTTGGGTCTTTCCGGTTTCAAATCATTGGGTTTCTTGATGATTTACTGACACGTTGGAATTCTTCCCTTCTTATGTCCTCCCTCATTTCTAGTGGCATCCTTTCCTCAAGTACTTTCCCTTTTCTTAATCCACTCCTATTCACTCATGATCATTTCACGATTCTTTATTCCAAGTTAATCACTTTCGATCTATGTGCCGATTCCTTTGCTTGAGAGGTTCCCTTCTTCCAGTTTTGTTCCCTACTATGTCCCTCCTAGTAGAAACTTTCATCTTAGGAGCTACATGCTCAACCTTCTTATCATTTCTTGAAGGGTTCTTTCTTCCTTTCTTCACACCCATTTTCTATATTAGGGCATTTGTCCGCTTTGGATCCTTCTCTATCTACAACTTATGTTTCATCACTTATTCCTTACTTGAGATACTTCCAATTATCAGTCTTATTCTGTGTACTCCACACTATTCTCGGCCATCCATTCTTTAGGCTCCTTTATGCGTGTGTGGACTACAACCCGTCTTACTATTTGTGGTTATTCCTCCTTAGCCACTTCTTATTTGGAAGGCTTACTTTCCTAACATTTCTCGAATGTTCTTTCCTTTATTTACTTATTATGGGTAGTCCACTCATTCTTACTTGTCACAGCATCTTTTGATGCTAAATTCCTATTAACCCATTCATTAGGTTTAACTTATTCTTTGGGTCCTCCTAGTATACTTCCCTGGTTCTTTCACCTCAGCTTGCGCTTTATTTGCAAGTCTATCTCTTTATCCCTTTCACTTGGTTCCATTACCTCTCAGTTGGGATACATATGCCTTTCTAGGGTTTCCTTCCTTGGTAGGACTCTCTCATTTTTCTCCCAGAATTTCTTTTTCATTTGCTCTAGGGAATATCTACCCTTAAATAGCATCCTTTGATGTCATCATCTCCTATTTACCCTTACTCTTAAAATCTTGCAGGCACATCTTTTGTACCCTATCCTCATCCCCACTTGTACCACAGTACATGTCTATTTCTTTTAGGGAGAGTTCAAATCTTCCTTGTTTCAAGATTTCTTGTCCATTATGTGAGAGGCTTGCCTACTCCTCTCTTGGCTTGAGTTTAGTCATTAATCTGGCCATTAGTCTTTTTAAGGATTTTTTTAATCCTTCTTTTTCCCAATATTTGGCATTTCCACCTCTCCCTTCTTTGCTAGAATTTAAATTATGACCTTAAGGAGTATTAGTTCATTAACTGCTTTGTCCTTACCATTCCCTTAGTCTAATTGTCTTAGGGCAGTTGTTTCTCGAGTCTTCTTATCCTTAATATCCATCCTATTGCCCTTTTAGAGTGTAGTCCTTTCTACTTCCTAGTCTTCCTTAGGGTGTCATTTATTCTTATTGACTATCTTGTTGTTACGACTTGCTTCCTTTCGCCATGTTGGTATGAAACTCCTATTTGGCTTCACTACTTTTTCCTAAGTGAGTCGTACTTGCAATCCCAAGACATTCCATTTGTCGTCATATGCTCGACTTGTCTTCTCTTGTGAGTGCACTCCCTTCCTTGCTCCTAAATTGCTGGAATTTTCTTCTTTAAGGGAGAATTCTCTTTGTGATTTGTCGAGGTCCTACCTTCAGCCTTTTTTTCCTTCCTACCACTATGCTAGGATCTTGAAGAGCTTACTCTTGACTATGGTTGAAATTATGACCAGGAGTTGTGTTTCTTGGGATGGTATCCCTTCGAATATCTATAGTTGTGGGGGCATTATTCTTGGAAAGTATTGTTCTAAATCCTAGTGGTGTGGAACAATCCTTCACTTCGTGTCCCATTTCCTTTGTACCTTGTAATAGATTGTTTCCTTGCCTAGTGGTTACTCCAAGAGTTCTCCTAGATTCCTTACCTTGGCAGTTTCCTTGCCATGCCTTCTTTGCCCAATAATTTCCTTGATTCATTCCTTTATTCGGGATGGGAATCTCTTTAGTCTATGGTGTCAAGGTAACGTAGGTTTTGTTTACTTACTTTTCTTGGGAAATCTTACTACAGCTGAGGCGCAATGTCACATAATTTTTTAGAGATTGTTTTTAGAAACTTGAAGTTCTTTATTAGTAGAGAAATAATACAATGTGTTGGGGTCTTAGCCCTATTACAAAAATTGGTTAAGAAATAGATGGGGAGTTATGGGTTCTTGACAAGCATCCTCCTTGACCTGGTTATAAGCCCTTAATGGTGTTCCTGGCCTTAGGCTTGGCTCCCTTCGTACTTAGGATGGTGACCTCAACAAGTCCTGACACCATATTCTTGGATACTTTACACTAACGTCTCTTGGTTCCTTAGGATTTCTCAGGTATGGAAGAGCTTTTTAGGGTGATCTTCCGACAAGTACAGGGTGTTGAGTAGAGTCGATCCTAATTTTCTTAGTTCCTCTCCTAGGAGCCATCTGAAAATTTTGAAACTTTCTCTTAGATTCTATGTTATATAGTCTTGACAATGTATTAGAGGAAACATGCTCTGATACCACTAAAGTTGTTATGCCTAGATCCGGTTTGGTCGGATCCCCGTGAGCAACTCACCACTCTCCTAGTTTATTCAAGGTTTCCCCTTTTTTATAAATGGAAGGAGTAAGACATCCTTTAAACCGGCACCTTTCCTAGAATAACATAAATCAAAACTGCATAAAATTTAAACTTATCATACATGTCTCACAGGTGTAGTTTATCTCATAGTCTTTGGGTAGGTTTTCCACGACTTACCTGAAAGGGATATAAGGGAGGGGGTGAGTTCAACGACTAAGTGAATGGGTGTTTTAATGTATGATTTTTAGAAAATTGTTTGAATTGGAGTGTGCTTGACTCCTTATTTTCCTTTAAAACATTTCATCCTCATATCTCGGTTTTCATTGTCATTTCTCATCACAATGGTGTGTTATCACTCAACACACAGACTTCATCATGAAGAGAACACACATTCACAGGGCATCATGTCCACCGTACCCACTTGTGTCATCGGAGTGACTTTACCGGCCACCTAGATAGAACCACATCCACTTCTACCCTAAGAATGAGTGGATGTATGTGACATCCGACCCTCAATCACATAAATAAAACTCTGTGTCCGTATGAGGACAGAGACCTCATCCCGACCCCACCCCGGTCTCATGCGCATGAAGCTACGTCGAGCTTCCAAGACTGCTAGCACGACTAACTACCCTTATCTCTTCCATGTTGTCCCGTAGCCCCAGCACACATCACTACCCCTCTTGGGCATCTTGAAGGTCTCATAACTCAGTGCATGCACAAAACAACAGTTTTCCACATAAGCCATTTAATTTGTGGTGCCACTCGTCCAACAGCCCCGACCCTCATCTCGACTTGTAGCTGTTTCTCCCGACTGATCCGTTGACATGTCATGTCGCACTACCGCTAGTCCATCGAGTATGTAGGTCCAAACTTAGTACCATGGCCAAAAAAATCATTCATTTAAAGTATTCATGGCTTAACTCATGTTTGTTAACGAGCTCCTACTCCTACAAACCGACCTAAGGCCCACTGTATGAGATTTTCAAAATTGGGCATATTAGCCCCCCAAGTTCCAAAACTGAGGCCTCCGGCCTATCTAAGCTATTCGAGCTCTCATCAAGAAGGTCTTCCAAAAAGTTTAAGCAGTGGCACACAGTCAGGGGAGAGCACTTCTAAAAAAAATAAACTTTTAGCTGTCCTTCACACCAACCAGGTATAAAGACATCTTCGCTTATAACCAATAAGTGGTTTTTTAGCATAATTTCAACATCACAACATTTAGGTGTTATGGTAAAAATTCCACTTAGTAGTGGGTTTTCATTTTCGTGGTGCTTATCATCCCAACCGGGTATAATATAAAAATCCCAATCACCCGATAATGCAGTGATTTCCTCTCAACCAGTTCTTTGTCTTCACGTGAGCGTGTCGTTGCTGGTGTTCTTGGTACTTTGTGTTCCTACACTATACAAACATAGTTGTTCATTATCTCTTGGCCTAATAGCCTTCATTCATCGTGAATGGATGAAAAACTCAAACTCTTCAATTTATTGCAATTAGGTCCCCAAAGTTCTTTTTCTTTAACTTTAGCTCCCTAATGCTGATTTTCCCCCAAATCGAGTCTCGAAACTTCTAAATTTCACCTTATGACCTCAATATATTCAAAATCACAAATAGGGATTCAAGTTTCCAAATTTTACAATTTGGTCCCCAATCTTTACAAAAATACCATTTTGCCCCTACTTCACAAAAATAGTAAGTTTCACCCTAAAATTTCCAAAAATTGACCAATTGACCCTTAATTTTATGAAATTGCACTTTAGTCCCTCGAATTTTTGAAATCCCCAAATTTTCCCCCAATTTCAACCTTCTAACTCAGTCAAATTTGATTTCATCAAATTGACTGATCAAATGAGTTTAATTATTGAAATTGAAGTTAGATAGGAGTTCTTACACCTTCATACGATTCAATTGCTCTTTGAATCACACAATTTGATGACTGGACGAGCTCAAATGGAGCTTTGCCAAAAAACTAAGCATAGAGAGAGAAATCTTTGAATGCTTATCGTCGGTGGTGCGACGGTCCGAGCTTTCGATCTGGGCAAATAGCTCTCGTTCTAAGGTTCCTCCTAATTGCATCAATTGATGTCAAATTGAGTGAGAATTTAGTCATTGAAAATCTATCGGTTCTCTCTGTAGCACCGATCGAAATTTACAGAGTATAGTAAATTGGCTTACATTACCGCACAAATTCGGCTGTAAGAGGGCTGAGGAGGTGTGGGGAGAGCTTGGTTTGGGCTGAGGAGGGCTCGAATTGAACATTTTCAACTCGACCAAAACAAGGCAACTTCGGTCTGCTAGAGCAGCTTCACTATTCTATCACGCCGGCATTTCTTCGGCGATCCTTGGAGCAAATGGAAACTACAAGCGTGTAGCTAACTTCTCCTCAAACCCATAGAACCCGACCATGCCTTCTTTGGTTCAAAAAATTACCCAAGTCGTAGCTCTAGTTCGAGCTTCACCAGAAAATGAAGCAGTAGGGAGAGATTGGAGTTTTCAAGTGTTAGGAGGATGAATGAGGAGGGGCTCTTTATATAGGAACCTCGGGGACTTCTTGGTCATCTGATTGGCTCCTTAATGGTGGTCATTCATTGCATGAAAATCCCTAGCCAACGGCACCGGTCCGAACCGGGTTAAAAGTTTAAATCAACCGGTTCAGGCCCAATTCGACCGAATTTTTCAAAAATTAAAAATTTTTAAATTCATTTTCTATCCAATGGTGGCCTCAATTCTATAATTTGAATTTTCTAAGCCACCTAAAAAAATGAATTTAGCATCCGGTTCAATCGTGGTTTAAACCGGTCTAATCTGGTTCAATTTGGTTCAGGTCCGGTTCACCTAAACGGTTTAGTTTTCACTTCCAATTCATCCTAAAGTCCTTTCTCATGACTTTTGTGACTCTTTAGGTTACTCGAGATTTATAAATTTCCTAGTTTGACCTTTCTCAAATGGTTGAGTTTCGTGAACCTGTTCGGTTTTCTCACCCAGGTTGACCGGTTCTTTCCCTAGTTTTCCTTATCTTTAAGGGACGAGGTTTACAATGGAGGAAGGACCAAAATAAGATAAAAAAAGGGGATAATACCAAAACCCACAAGGTTAAGGACGAAAATCTCGAAAGGATGCTGAGCTAAAGAGATTCAACGACCAAGGAAATAAATGCAAACGGAAACGATTGGATGTTTATGGAACACCCAACCTAGTGATATGGATAAGAACCCTCAAGAGATAGAGTCTTACCCTAGGCATAGTAAGAATTAGACCTAAGGACGTACATTTGGATGTGTGGGTGAGACATGTCTAATTGTCATAAACTCCATGTAGTAAGTGGATAATGGAAAGGAAGAGAAATTCCTTAAGCGTATGGTTTAAAGGGCTAAGTGAAGGAACAACCTAAGTGGTAGCATGTAAAAGCAAACCCCAAGTTGACATTAAGGGAAATCATTCCTGAAGTAAAGGATATATAATTATGTTTAGGGGACAAAAATCTTAAAAGGAAGGGAGAGTTGTGAAACCCATCCTCTCGGACCAAGGGAACCGGGAAAAGAACTGGTATTTTCATGAGAGAACCATGCCCATAAATGGTAATGAAGGGTTAAAATGAGGATTTGGAAAATCTCGAACAACCAAGAAGTCATAAAAATCATGGGGAAGAACCATGAAGTGAATTGGATGAGAAAATTAGACCGATCCAAGGTGAATCGTACCTGAACCAGATTGAACAATTGTGAACTGGTTCAATAATTAATTTTTCTAGGTGGTTTAAAAATATCAATTTGGAAAATTAGATAGAAAATGAATTTAGATTAATTTAGAAATTTTTAATTTTAAAAAAAATCGGTCGAATCAGGCCTGAACTAACCGATTTTCATTTTCGGGTTACCAAACTCGGTCGGACCGAACCGGTCAATGGTCCAACCGGTTAATGAACAGTGTCATCGTCTTCCTTAGGATGACAGCATTGTTCATGGAAGGATTCCACCTTCCATTTCCAACGAGGGAATATTACCTCCAATTATGGCATTTTCTAATGAGGATAAGCTCGACCAATATGGAAACTCGTAGAGCCAAGTGTCCCCTAGCTCCCTATATAAAGAGCACCCCTTCATTCATCATCCTCACATCTCAAACCTTCAAATAAGGAGAAGCGCACCATTTCTCGAAGAAGCTCGAACCAGAGCTTCGACTTGGACACTTCTTTCCACCTCAGAAGGTGAATTTGGGTCCTATAGATTTCGGATGAGTCAGCCAACTAATGGCACCCTCCATTCTGCCCGAGGACCTAGAGAAGCACCGCCAGGTCCAAACAATGAAGCTGCTTCATAGGACTCGAAGCTCCCCGGTTCTCCCCAATCCAAATTCAACCAATTCCAACCTCATATGGCCAAACCGAGCATTCCTCTAGCCTCCCCAACCTACACTCGACCTCTCCAAGGAAAAGAGTATGTCAATTCGGCACCCTAGTCAAAATAGTTCAATTCTAGAGAGAGAAAGTGCCTGAAATTCACAAACCAAATTCACACTACTCAGGACATGAATTGTAGTGGTTCTTGATCCTTGAAGGACCCTGGGGACAAGAGCTTCCTTCCCAAATCAAAAGCTCATACGCCACACCTCTGACAGTAAGTTCTCGGAGCTTTCCCTCTCTACATAGCTCCATTTGAGCTCGTTTCAGACCCCAAAAACAGTATTCAAAGCTTGATATGATCGTAAGGAAGTGAGGAAATCAATCAGCACCATGATAGGGAGTAATTAACCTGAATTGAAGGGTCAATTTGATGTGATCAACATCGGGTCAATGGAAAGGGTGAAATTGAGGAGAATATTGGGGAAATTTAGGGGATTTCAAAAATTGGAGGACCTTTGTGCAATTTTTCTAAAATTGAAGGTCAATTGGCAAAGTAGAGGAACTTGGAGGGCCAATTCATCATTTTTAGAAAAACTGGGACTGATTGGTCATTTTTGGAAAATTAGGGCCAAACGGTAATTTTGGAAAGTTAAGGGATGAATTGGAAATTTTGGAAAAGTTCAGGGACCAATTAGAAATTTTGGAAAAGTTGAGTCTCCATTGGTAATTTTTTAATATTAAGTACCCAAGAGGGATATTGGAAATCCTAGGGACTTAATTGAATTCAATTCATTAGGGACCTAAAGTCAAAGATTATGAACTTTAGGGACCTAAATGCAATAAGGCAAAAGTTGGGGCCCAATTCGCAAATACATGAAAATAGATGGTCTTTCATGCCAAACCTTTCCTCATAAACATGTTTGAACCCTATAGGGACATATTGGACAAGAAAATGTGCAAGGGAGCACGACAAGGACGGGAAGTCTAACTAGGACGAACAAGTCATGATCATCGAGTGAGTAAGCTTATTTACACATTATACCTAGTTGGAGTGGTGAGCACCATTTTGAAATGAAAAACCCATTGTGAGTGGGACATTTTAAACGTCATACCCAATTGGGATGATGAGTACACCTTTTCTAAAAATGAAAAACCACTTACCGGTTGTGAGTGGAAATTTTCTAACGTCATACCCAGTTGGTGAAGTAGGCCCAAGGCTAGTGGGCACGGGTCGGAGCCCGTAGACAAGCATGATTACAAGAGACATGAAAACTCTCATAACTTTGTAATTTTGTGTGTGATTTACCTCAATACAAAGTCAGGATTGACAAGGCTCGACAGGTTAGTGGCAGTGTGCCAAGACTGGGTTGACAGACCAATTAGGCAAACTACTACAGGCCAAGTCGAGTGTTAGTGATGTTGGACCGATTGGCATCAAAGATAATGACTAATATGCTAAGACTATTGTTATGCATGCATGAGAATTAGGGAGCATCTAGATGCCCAAGAGGGGTAATCGATGGGTCCCAAGGGCTGTTGCATGACCTGGATACAATAAGGATAGGTTTGTCGTGCCAATCGGTCATGAAGCTCAGAATAGCTTCTTGCACATGAGACAGGGGTGGGGTAAGGATGAGGTCTCCATCGTCATATGGACACAAGTAAAATTTTAGGTTTGAGTGTTGGACGTCTAGGACATCCACTCAGACTCAGGGTAGAAGTCTGGGACTTCTATCAGGATGGACGGCAAAGTCATGCTGATCTCTAAGTGGGTGCAATCTACGACTGCCCTACGAATGTTGGTACCCTTTTATGATAAAGGGCATGTGAATGGTTGCTAAAATGCGTCCCAAGCAAGGGGAAGGGCTAAAAGAGCTAAAATCACATAATAGTGCTGTGAGAAGGATAAATTGTTTTTCTAAGAAAACCCAAAATCATATTAACCATATGATAATTTTTTATATACTATTTTTTTAAACTAACTCCCCAACACCCTCTCATTGAATTGTAGAAACTCACCCACTCTCTTTAACCCCTTTATAGGAAAGGAGAACACTAGTAAATAAAATTTGAGAACAAGCCTTAAGTTAGGTATGTTAAAGTTTTTTTATCCATTGAGTTTTGTATAATGCTATTCCAGGGAACAAGGCTAGAAATTACATCTGACTCCTTGCATTCTTGGGAAGCGATGACTCTTCTTAGACCAAAGGGAGTGGTGGGTTATTCATGTGGTTTTGACCAAACCTAATCAGGGCGTGACAAAATTCTTAACGACTAAGATAGTCGTAAGGCATAGTTTGATGGAAGAAATTAGGATACAATAGAAACGGCATGAAGATCTCAAGTTGTTCCTCGATCAAATAGTCGATGGCAGGATATAAGATTTCACTATTAGGAGGGACAGATTATTAATTTTTAAGGGAAGGGTGTGTGTGCCAAATAAAGGAGGATTAAGAACGCCAATATTGGAGGAGGCCCACAACTCGGTAAACACAATGTACCATGGGAGTACCAAGATGTATCATACTCTAAAGCAAGGGTACAATGTTGTGTGGGTCATAGTAGACCGACTAACTAAATCATCACATATTCTACCTATGAAGGTGATGAACTCTAGAGAAAGGTTAGCAAGGCTCTATGTTGGAGCGATTGTGAGGCCACATGGGGTCCAATGATCATAGTATCTAATAGAGATCCTTGATTTACATCCTGATTTTCACCTAGCCCACGAGATGAGCTAGGAACCAAACTCCACATGAGTACCACCTTTTACCCCCAAACTAATGGACAATCCAAACAAACCATCTAGACACTAGATGTTACGCCTCGACCTAGTTTGATCGAATCCCCGTGAGCAACTCGCCACTCCCTTTAGTCTATGAAGGGTTTCACCCTTTCCTAAACTGTGAGGAGTAAGGCGTCCTTTCCTGTCTTTCCTGGAATAGCATTATACAAAACTAAATATCTTAACACTAACATAACTGTCTTATAGGGAGGTCTTTAAGTTTTGTTTCCTTTGGTTACCTGAAAGGGGTAAAAGAGAGGGGTGAGTTCTAAAAATCAATGAGCAAGTGTTGGGAGTGAGTTATAAAAATAGCCATGCCAAGGTTATCATTTTTTTAAAAAGAAGGTTTTCCCTAAAAGTTCAGCTTTCAAAACCATTACCATGTCAAGGGTGACATTTTGTTTTAAAAGGGTTTCCTCAATTTCAATTTCTTTTCCAAAAACTTTTTTTCCAAGGTTTACGATTCCTTTTTCCCAGGATTCTCAAATACTTTCTAAAGTTTTCAAAACCTTTTTCCCATTTCCATATTAGATGTGTTTCACTTTCTTAGCCCATCCACTTGCCTCGAAAGGCATTTAGAAAATGAATGCATGCCCTTCATCAAGAAGGGTACACACATTCGCAGGTGCAGCCCATCCACTGCACCCACTTGTCGATGGAAGTGTCTTTACCTTCCACCAAGATAGAAGCTCGTCCACTTCTACCTTGGGTCTGAGTGGATGTTCTTGACATCCGACCCTCAAACCTGAATGCCACTCTGTGTCCGTAGAGAATAGAGACCTCATCCCAACATCACCTTGGTATCATGCAGAAGAAGCTACTCCGAGCTTCCCAACTGACTAGCACAACGAACTGCCCTTATCTCCACCATGTTGTCCAGTAGACCTTAGAACCCGTCACTACCTCTCTTGGGTGTCTTGATGGTCCTGTACCACAAATGCATGCACAAACAAAGTTTCTCACATACTACACGTGATTTTCCAAAACCGGGCATTTAGCTTTATAAGTTCAAACATTAAGACATCTGGCCTATCAAATCTGTTCTAGCTCCCATCAAGAAGGTCTCCCAAATCTTTTAAGCATTGGCACACAGTCAAGAGAGAACACTTCTAACAAAAAGTATATTTTCCACTTCATCACACCAACCGAGTGTGATGATATCTCCGCTTACCACCGATAAGCGGGTTTCTCCTTTCCTCAAGGAAGTTCATCATACCAACTGAGTATGATTATCTCTACTTACAGCGGGTAAGTAGGGTTTTATCTTAAATCGCTCATCACCCCAACCGAGTATGATGCTAAAATCCCACTTACAAGTGGTTTTTCATTTCTAAGTGCTCACCATCCCAACTGGGTATGATGTAAGTATGCCCACTCACCCGATAACCCCGACGTGTTCATCCTCGGTCGGTTTTCCAAGTCTACACAAGCTTTCTCTTTCTTGCATTCAGGTCACACTTGTCCCTACACGTTTTGAGCATCCTTATCAATTACGATTTGACATAAAAGTCTAGGCTCACAAGTTATCGATTAATTGTACTTAGGTCCCTAAAGTTCATTTTTCTTAACTTTAGGTCACTAATGCCAACTTTACCCCAATTTGAGTCCCATGGTTTTCAAAATTCCCTTTATGTCCAAAATTTACTCAAAATTGTATAAGGGGCTCAAGTTTTCCAAATTTCTAATTTGGTCCCCAACTTTTCAAAATTTACCATTTTGCCCCTGCTTTCAAAAAATAGCAATTTGACCCCAAATGTTTCAAAAATTGACTAATTGGTCCTCTAACATCTTTCTCATGGCCAATTGGCCTTCAATTTAGAGAAATTGCCTGAAGGTCCCTCAATTTTTGAAATCCCCAATTTTCCCCAAAAATTTCTCCCAATTTCTCCCCTTTCAACTAACCTAATTTGATTTCTTCAAATTGACCATTCAATCGGGGTTAATTGCACCAATTGAAGGTATGGATCGATTCCTATATTTCCATATGATTCAATTGAGATTTGAACCGCAGCATTTGGGTTTGAATTGAGCTCAAACAAAGATTCGCCGAAAAACTGCTCGTAGAGAGAGAAAGATTCAAAAGCTTACCATCGGAGGTGTGGCGGTCCGAGCTATAGATCGGGGAAGGTAGCTCTTGTCCTAAGGTTCCTTCTAGAATCAAGAATTTCTACAATTGATATAGAATTGAAGGAGAATTTTTTCAAAAATTTTAGCAATTTCTCTCTTTAACTTTGATCTGCAATGACTAAGGATGGCGTATCTTTTGGCTCTATTGAGGTTCTATGAGGGTTGCCGGGGTGTTGGGAAGGCTTGGTTTGGCTGGAGGAGGGCTGAATTTGGTCGAATTCACCTCGGCCAAAATAGGGCAACTTCGGTCCGTCAGAGCTGCTTCATTGTTTGATTCCGCTGGTAGTCCTCGGGTCGAAAGGAAGATGCTATCAAGTAGCTAACTTCCCTCGAAGTCTGTAGGACCCAACCTTGCCTTCTAAGGTTGAGAAAAATGCCAATATCGGAGCTCTCATTTGAGCTTCACCCAAAAATGGAGCAATTGAAAGAGAATGGAGATTTCAGGTGTGTGGAGGATGAATGGAGAGGAGCTCTTTATATAGGGAGCTCGGGGACCCTCTGCCCAACAACTTTCCATTTTGGTCAAGCTTATCCTCGCCCTGAAACGGTATGATCGAAGCCATTTTTCCTTCATCGGCATTATCCATTTTTTACATTGAATGAACAGTGTTGTCATCCTAAGGAAGAAGATGACACTGTTTTGAACCAGAGTGGACCAGTCTGACCAGGTTCAATGCGTAAATTGGTCAGTTCATAACCGATTCGACTGGTTTTCACTTCATCCCACCAATCGGGTATGATGATACCTTTGCTTACAACTGGCAAGCGGGTTTCTCCTTCCATCAAGGAATTCCATCCTACCAACCAGGTATGATTTCCTCTACTTACAACTAGTAAGTATGTTTTAGCTTCGTTTTCTCATCACCCCCAACTGGGTATGATGTCAAAAGTCCACTTACAAGGGGTTTTTCATTTCTTAAGTGCTCATAATCCCAAATGGGTATGATGTACATAAGCCAAGTCACCCGATAATGTTGACGTTTTCATTCTCGATCGGTTTCCAAGTTTATGCGAGCTTTATCTTGTCGGCGTTCCAATCACACTTGTCCCTACACGTTTTTAATAGCTTTATCAATTACGACTTGGCATAAAAGCTGAGGCTCACAACTTATCTATAAATTGCACTTAAGTCCCTAAAGTTCCTTTTTCTTAACTTTAGGTCTCTTATGCCAACATTTCCCCAATTTGAGTCCCAAGGTCTCAAAGAATTCCCTTTAAATCCTCATTTTACTCAAAATTATATAAGGGGCTCAAGTTTTCAAAATTTCTAATTTAGTCCCAAATTTTTCAAAAATTACCATTTTGCCCCTACTTTCCAAAAATGGCAATTTGACCCCAATTGTTCCATAAATTGACCAATTGGTGCCTCAACATCTTTTTCATAGCCAATTGGCCCTTAATTTTGGGAAATTATTAATAGGTCCATCAATTTTACGAAATCCCCAAGTTTCCCTCAATTTCTCCTCTTCAAACTAACCAAATTTGATTTTTTTCAAATTGGCCATTCAACCGGGGTTAATTGCTCCAATTGAAGGTATGGATCAGTTTCTATACGTCCATACGATTCAATTGAGCATTGAACCACGTCATTTGGGTCAGAATTGAGCTCAAACAGAGCTTCGCTAGAAAATTGTACAAAGAGAGAGAAAGCTTCAAAAGCTTACCGTCCGATGTGCGGTGGTCCAATCTCTCTATCTGGGCAGGTAGCTCTCGTCCTGAGGTTCCTCCTAGGATCAAGAATCGATACAATTAATATAGAATTGAGGGAGAATTCTATTAGTGAATTTTTAAAGTTTCTCTCTAACGTCGATCGAAAATGATAGAGGGGGTCGAATTGGCTTACCTTTCAGCTCCATTGAGGTTGTGTGAGGGCTATGGGGATGTTGGGAGGGCTTGCTTTGGCCGGAGAAGGGCTGAATTTGGCCAATTTCGGCATGGCCAAAACATAGCAACTTCAGTCCTTTAGTGCTGCTTCACTATTTGATTCTGTCAACGCTTCTCCAGCGGTACTCGTGTCAAACGGATATTGCCGTCAGGTAGCTGACTTGCCCCAGAATCTAAAGAACCCAACCTCACCTTCTAAGGTTGAGAAAACTACCCAAGTCAAAGCTCTGGTTTGAGCTTCACCGAAAAATGGAGCAGTTGAGAGAGA
Organism: Trapa bicornis; assembly: GCA_030064425.1. NCBI lineage: Eukaryota > Viridiplantae > Streptophyta > Magnoliopsida > Myrtales > Lythraceae > Trapa > Trapa bicornis. Next base: position 10,090,146 of record CM057747.1, read on the forward strand.
ATGGAGATTTCAAGTGTGAAGAGGATGAATGGAGAGGAGCTCATTATATAGGGAGCTTGGCGACTCTCTGCCCAACCGTTTCACATCATGGTCAAGCTTATCCTCACCCTGAAATGGCCTGAACGGAGATGCTTTCTTTTTGTTGGTGTTGTTCGTTCATGTATTAAATGAACAGTGTTGTCATCTAAAGGAAGAAGGTGACATTGTTCCAAACCGGATAGGTCCGACTGGTTTAATGCGTAAATTGGTCAGTTCATGCCCGATTTGACCGGTTTTCTTAAAATAAAAATTTTTAAATTCATTCTCTATCCAATGGTAGCTTCAATTCTCCAATTTAAAATTTTTAAGCCACCAAGAAAAATGAATTTATATACTGGTTCAGATTCGGTTCACCTAAACCGGTCTTGTTTTCTCTTCCAATTAGTCCCAAGGTCCTTTTCCATGACTTTTATGACTGTTTGAGTCAATTGGGGTTTGTGAATTTCTCAATTTACCCTTTCCTTATTGGTTGTGATTTGTGAACTAGCTCGGTTTTCTCTTTTGAAAAGACTGATTCTTTTCTTGGTTTTATTATCTATTAAGGGATGAGGTTTACACTCTAGTCTCTATCTGATACTATGCTCACCGAGACACCATGGAGTCTTACTATCTCCCTCATGTATAAGACGACAAGTTTTTCTACTAAATCTATCACTCTTATTGGCAAGAAATGGGCAAAATTGGTTAATATGTCCACTATGATCCAAAATGCATCTCATTTCTTCCTTGTCACAGGTAATCCCATGATAAAGTCCATGGTGATGTGCTCCCATTTCCATTCTGGGATTGGCAAGGGTTGTAGTAGTTATGATGCTCAGCTTTAATCTACTCATAGAACAAGCATTGGGCTACATATTCCGCAATATCCATCTTCATTCCTTTCCACCAATATCCTTGTTTAATGGTGTGGTACATCTTAGTACTACTCGGATGCATCACATACACAAAATCGAGTGCCTCTTTCAGAATTAACCTCCTCAATTTCTTGTCTTGAGGCACACACACTCTACCCTTGTAGATTAGTACTTCATCGCCTCGCAAGTAATAGTCCGGTTTCATCCCACTATTAACCGGGTCCTAATAGGATTGGAGCTCCTTATCCACTTTTTGTTGGACTATCATTTGCTCTATTAGGCTGGGTCTCCACATCACATCAGCCAACAAGCATTTCTCTCTCTTGTACATCTTCAGGTCCACCTCCATTCTTCCCAGTTGTTGCAACAAGGGTAAGTAACTTATCTTTATTTGCGCCGCCTCAGTTTGGTATTTGCGACTTAGGGCATCTGCCACCACATTTGCCTTTCTCGGTGATACTCTATCACAAGCTCATAGTCCTTCACCAATTCCAGCCATCTCCTCTGGCAGAGATTTAACTCTTTTTGAGTTAAGAAATACTTAAGACTCTTGTGATCAGTGTATATCCTACACTTAACCCTGTAGAGATAGTGTCACCAAATCTTTAAGGCGAACACTATCACGGCTAATTCCAAGTCATGGGTAGGGTAATTTCTCTCATGTACCTTAAGTTTTCGCGGGGTGTAGGCGATAACTTTTCCTTGTTTCATCAGTACACATCCGAGTCCTTATCCGAATGCATCACTATAGACAGTGTACTCCCCCACACTTGGGTCGGGAAGGGAGAGTACGAGTGCGGTTGTCAAATGAGTCTTCAACTCCAAGAAAGTCTTCTCATAGCTTTCATCCCATTTATACTCTACTCCTTTCCTAGTAAGTCGAGTCAAAGGGGCAGCTATCTTAGAGAAATCCTACACAAACTATTTGTAGTATCCTCCCAAGCCTAAGAAACTTCATATCTCCAAAGGATTCCTAGGTGCCTTCCAATCAGATATTGCTTTCCTTAAGTTGGACCTTCGGATTCAGTCCTACTTGAGTCACCTTACTTGGATTGTTGGCACCACATGTTCCTCATAGTATGATCTGTTCTAGAATTATCTTTCCCCCTTATGGTTTCCAAAATGTGTATCATAGATAACGATTTGTGACCTTTCATCTGTTCAGGAGTTGTAGGGCTTCGTTCCTTCCTACTACTTAATAGTGTTTCCCATTTACCTTCTATGTAGTTCCAATTGTCCTTTGATTTTCTTAATATTAGAATTGTGTCGGTTCCCTTTATCTACTCTTTCTTTACCAACTTCCTATGGTTCTTTCCTAGTTCCAACCGTTAGTTCCAGCTTACCGTCACATTGAGATCCTTTTTCACTTATGTCCTTTCTCATTTACATGGGCATATTTTCTCAAGGCTTTCCTTTTCCGTAATCCTTTCTTGCTTAGTTATTACCTTTCCCCATTTCTCATATGAGTTGACCCTTTTTTTCCAGTCTATGTAATGTTTCCTTGTTTTGAGGGAGATCTCCTTTTTTAAGGTTTCCTTTCCCTACTATGTCCTTCAAGGTAAAGCCTTCCGCTTTAAGGCTATACCATCGATCTTCTCCCTTAATCCTTTAAGGTCTCTTCCCTTTACTTCCCTACACTTTCTTTATTTTGGGACATGTGCCCATTTTTAATCCTTCGTTGTCTTAAGATTCCATTTCATCCCTTATCCCCTATCCAATGATCTTTTGTTTTCGGGTGTTAATTCGTGTATTCCACACTTTGCCCAGCCGTCATCCTTTAGGCTCCAATAAGTGAACATGGACCACGACAAGTCTTGATGTTTGTGGTCATTTCATCATCCACTTCTTAATTTGAGGCTCATTTCTCCCAAGGTTTCTTAGTTAGTCTTTCCTCTATGTCCTTATTAGGGCAATCCACCCCTTTCTTACTTATACGACATCTTTTGAGGCTACCTCCTTCTTTATCCGTTCCTTGAGTTTTAAGTTAATCCTTGGGTTATGGGTAAACTTCCTTTGTACTTGGTCTTTTATCCCCAACTTGCATTCTATTTGAAACTTTTCTCATATGTCCCACTTTAGTTGGGTTCATTACTTCTCTGTTGGTATATGTATGCCTATTATGAGCCCCTTTCTTTAGTTGACTTCTTCCTCTTTTTCCTGGATTTCCTCTTTCCTTCGTCATCTTGGTTATCTATCTTTAATTTGACTTCATGACATCTTTGATGTCATCCCATCCAACTCATCCTTACTTTGGGGAGTTTTACTAGCACATCCCTTATTCTTGTCTTTATCTCAACTTGTACTCACTACAATTTTTGTTCCTACTGGTGAAGGGTTCTCGGTCTTTACCCTTTTGAGGTTACTCCATCCCCTTTTGAGAGCTTGCTTAATCCCTTCCACGACTTGGGTTTGATCGTTAATTCAGTTCCGACCATTTATTTATTCAAGGATTCTTTCATTCTTCCTTTCTAATGTTTTGGCCTTTACACATTTTCCTTTCTTGCTGGAGTTTAAGTTTATGGTCTCCATGAGGGTTAGTTCATTAACAGCCTTGTTGCCACTCCTCTCCTAGTCCACTTGTCTTGGAACAGTTGTCCTTTGAATTTAGTTGTTCTCAATGCCTATTCTGTTGTCCTTTTTAGGGTGTAGTTCTTACTATTTTTTTGTAAACCCCGCACATTTGAGTTAAGGAAAACCGGGAAAAGAACCGGTCAAACCGAATAAGAAAACCAAGCCGGTTTACATTTGGGAATAAGCAATATGGAAATTTACAACTTTCTGGTGATCCAAAGGGTTCATTAAACCTTGCAAAAGAAACTTAAGACAAATTATAAAACAAAAACCAAATTGGTTCAGTTGAACTAGATTCCATAAGAATTTCAAAGTTAAGTGTGCTTGCGTGAGAGTAGTGTGACCATGGGTGACCTCCTAGGAAGTATGATTTAATACCGAAATTAAATTATTGGAATTAATACCAATAATTTATGGCAATATTAATACTAGTAATAAATCTCGCCCATTTAATACACGGGTTTTACGCCTATATAAAGAGGTCATCCCCATTTCATTCTCCTCATACCTTAACACTTCTCTCTCTCTCTCTACTATTCCATTTCCCGGTAAAGCTCGAACCAGAGCTTCGACTTGAACAAAGGTCGGGCTCTTTAGAACCGGGGAGAAGATAGCTATCAGATAGCAAACTTCAGTCAATCTGAGAATCGTTGGAGAAGCACCGACATGATGGAATAGTGAAGCAACTCCGGCGGACCGAAGCTGCCCTATTTCGACCAAGCTGAAATCGGCCATTTCAAGCCCTTCCAACACTTCCTCAGCCTTTCCACGGCCGAATTAGGACCGAAAGGTAAGCCAATTTGGCTCCGCTTTACAATTTTTTATCAGTGCTAGAGAGAGAGTCGACCGAATTTCAATGACGAAATTCTAATCCAATTCCGCATCAATTGATGCAATTCTTGATTCTAGGATGAATCTCAGGACGAGACCTATATGCCTAGATCAAAAGCTCGGACAACCGTGCCTTCACTGGTGAGTAATCAAAGCTTTCTCTCTCTACAGTCTATTTTTCGACAAAGCTCCGTTTGAGCTCGTTCCGACGTTAAAATCTGCGATTCAAAGTTTCTTAGAATCGTATGAACATGCAGGAACTCAATTTCAACTCCAATTTCAATAATTAGAAGTGTTTGTTCGATCAATTTGATGAAATCAAATTCAGTAGTGTTGAAGAGTTGAAATTGGGGAAAATTTTGGGATTTTCGAAATTCAAAGGGCCAGAATACAATTTTATGAAATTGAGGGTCAATTGGGCATGAAAATAATGTTGGAGGATCAATTGAGGAATTTTGGAATTTTTGGGGCAAAACTTACCATGTGTTCTAAGAACCCTACCTCCTGTAGCCAGAACTCACACTTGAAGAATTTTGCATATAAGCAGATTTCCCATAGTATTTCCAAGGTGATCGCCAAATGTTCTTCGTGCTCTAACCTAGTTTGTGAGTAAATGATAATGTCATCTATAAATGCTATCACGAACCTGTCCAACTGTGGTTGAAACACTCAATTCATTAAAATCATGAAAGTTGTAGGGGCACTGGTTAAGCCAAAAGGCATCACCCTAAACTCGTAATGTCCGTATCGGGACCGAAATGCAGTCTTAGGAATATCTTATTCTCTGGTCCTAAGTTGACGGTAGCCAGACCAAAGATCTATTTTGGAGAAGTAAGCTGCTTCCCTCAATTGGTTAAGCAGGTCATCGATCCGTGGAAGTGGATATTTGTTCTTGATAGTGACCTAGTTCAGCTTTCTATAGTCTATTCATAGTCTCATGCTTCCGTCCTTTTTTTTTATGAATAGGACTAGTGCACCCCATGGAGACTAGCTAGGACGTATGAAGTCCTTCTCCAACAGCTCATCCAGTTGTTCCTTCAGTTCTTTTAGCTCTGTTGGAGCCTTGCGATAGAGGGCTTGAGATATGGGGTTTGTACCTAGGATAGTTTATCAATTGTTGGTTTGGGTGTAGTCTAGGTAATTCTTCTAAAAATACTTATGGATAGTGGTTAACCATCAAAATGTCTTCAGGTCCCTTCTCTTCAGAATTCTCATTGATGACCATGGCCACAAAAGTCGTACAACCTTTCTATATTATCTGTTGGTTCTTGATATGGGACACCATTTGTACTTCACTCTTCCTCCGGTCTCCTTGGAATTTTAGTCCATTTATCTTGGGAGTGTGGAAGGTTACAATCTTCCTTCCACAGTCCATCCTAGCCCGATGGTTAATTAACCAATCCATTCCAAGGATTACTTCTACTTCTCTCAAAGGTAACAAAATCAAATCTGCTTCGAGTTTGACTCCTCCAATCTTTATCTCACATCCCTTCAACTGTTTGTTCCTACTTAACCCTTCTCCTAAGGGGTGGGGATATTGAGACTTTGTCCTAGAAGGGTGAGTTCTAGGGGTAAACTTGGAATTAGGTCCTCTTTGATGAAACATCTCTCTGCTCCTAAGTCGAAGAGGGTGTAGACCTTTTGTCCCCATAAATGCACTTACCCTAATTAAAGAAACACATATTTTTAGAGAAAAAACTTCTTTTATTGAATAAAATTTCAATTACAGGTTTTTTAATCTAATTGGGGAGTTTTAGAAAGTACCCGCTATGGTACTAGGGTCTTTCCTAGCCTCTTCTTGAGTGAGGTGGTATAGCCTAGCTGGTACTCTGGTGGTAGCGTCTTGTCTGGGATTCCTAGGTTCCCTTGGGGTGGTACAAGCATATTCCTTTGCTTGTTCTCCCTAAGAGTGGGGCATTCCTTTGCAAAGTGTCCCACCTGTTCAAATGCAAAACAAAGCAAGCACACTCCCTCGTGGTACCTTTGGCACTTGGGATAGCGGGGGTTTCCTTGTGACAAGGTAGGGATTGCTCTCTGGGGAGGTGGTGGCATATCCTTCCTCTTTTGAAATCCCACTCTATTTCCCCATCTTGGACCATTATGCTCATTCCATCCTCCCTAACGGTTTTGGACCTTATCCTCTTTCCAGGTTGTTTGCTCCATTCGGCAGCATTGGGTCTGCACCAGTCGCTCACATTTGTGAGCCATACTGATCACTACCGCTAGATCTATGGGGCGTCCTAGTACTCTAATAAGGTTTCATATGTCCATATTGAGACTGTCCATGAATCATTGACATATGTCTGCCGGTCTATCCAAGTCAGGAGTAAAGGGGCTTAACTCATTGAATTTGGTCTCATAATCTGATATTGAGTTAAGCCCTTGTTGCAGTCAGAGGAAATCTTGTTCTTCTCGATTTGGTCGGATACCCATGCGCAACCCGCCACTCCCTTTGGTTCATGAAGGGTTTCACCCTTTTCCAAACCGCAAGGAGCAAGGCGACTTTTTTCCTATCTTTCCTAGAATAACATTAATCAAAACTGAATAAATTTAATCTTACATACATGTCTTGCAGGTTCAGCTAGGTAGGTCTTTAAGTAGGTTTTCCCTCGGTTACCTAAAAAGGGATAAAGGGAGGGGGTGAGTTCGACAACTTAGTGAATAGGTGTTGGGAGAGAGTATTCAAAACATCTTAAATCGGAGTGTGCTAGACTCCTTATTTTCTTTCAAAAATATTCTTTCCCTTAAATTCCTAGTTATTCAAAACCATTTTCCTCATTATCCACAATCAGTGTGTTTAACAATCAACACACGCTCTTCATCATGAAGGGATCACACATTCATAGGGCAGCCCATCCATTGCACCCACATGTGGCGTCGGAGTGACTTTACCGGCCACCTAGATAGAAGACCGTACACTTCTACCCTAGGAATAAGTGGATATTAATGACATCCAACCCTAAAACCCAAAATCAACTCCGTGCTCGTATGAGGATAGAGACCTCATCCTAACCCCACCCTAGTCTCATGCGCATGAAGCAACATCGAGCTTCCCTAACTGTTGGCACGATAAACTGCTATTATCTCCACCATGTCATCCAGTAGCCCTTAGGACGCATCACTACCCCTCTTGGGCATCTTAATGGTCCCGAACCTCAAGTGAATGCACAAACAAAGTTTTCCATAAAGCTATTTATCTTTGGTGCCACTGGTCCAACGACCCCGACCCTCAACTCGACCTGTAGCTGTTTGTTTAGACTAGTTTGTTGACCTGGTCTTATCTCACTGCTACCAGTCCATTGAGTATGTCGGTCCTATCTTAGTACCATGGCCAAATCATATCATTCATTCATTAATAATTTTTATAGCTTATCATCATGTTTGTTTATGAGCTCTTGCTCGTGCCAACTGGCCTTGGGCCCTCTATACATGATTTTTCAAAACTGGGCATTTTAGCCCACATGTTCCAAAACCAATGCCTCTAGCCTATCTGAGCTATTCTAGCTCTGGTCAAAAAGGTCTCCCAAAGGTTTTAAGCATTGGCACATAGTCAGGGGAGAACACTTCTAACAAAATAACATTTTAACTCATCCATCACACCCACCGAGTGTGATGACATCTCCGCTTACAACCGGTAAGCGGGTTTTCTACTTCCTTCTAAGAAGTTCATCATACCAACCGAGTATGATCTACTTACAACCGGTAAGTAGTTTTTTTGTGTAGTTGTCACATCACTCCAACCAGGTGTGATATTAAAAATTCCACATAGAAGTGGATTTTCATTTCTGAAGTACTCATCATCCCAACCGGTTATGATGTGAATAACCCCACTCACTCGTTAACCGTGACGTGTTCATCCTTGGTTGATTTTCCAAGTTGATGTGAGTTTCCCTTGCGGGAGTTCTGATCCTTATGCTCCTACATGATTTGGAACACCTTATCAAATAATACTCGGCATAATAGCCTTCATTCGTCACGTATGAACAACTAAACTCAAAACTTTCAGTTATTTGCACTTAGCTAACAAAAGTTCATTTTCCTTGACTTTACCTCCCAAATGCAAACTTTTCCCCGAATTGAATCCTATAACTTCCAAAATTCACTTTAGGTCCTCAATTTACCCAAAATCACTTAAGCGGTTCAAGTTTCCCAAATTTCCAATTTGGTCCCCAATTTTCCAAAAATTACCATTTTGCCCCTACATTACAAAAATGGCAATTTGACCCCAATTATTTTAAAAAATTGACCAATTGGTCCTCTAACATCCTTTTAATGGTTAATTGACCCTCAATTTTTGGAAATTGCAATTTGGTCCCTCAATTTTATGAAATTCCTAACATTTCCCAATTTTCCCCTTTCACACTGGCCGAATTTGATTTCATCAAATTGGCCATTCAATCAAGGTTAATTGATCCAATTGAAGGTATGGGTCAGTTCCTACACTTGCACACGATTTAATGGAGATTTGAATTGCGTAATTTGGGTCCAAATTGAGCTTAAACAGAGCTTAATTGGAAAACTAAACTTAGATAGAAAAAGCTTCAAAAGCTTACCGTCGAAGGTGCGGCAATTCGAGCTTTCGATTGGGCAGGTAGATCTCATCTTGAGGATCCTCCTAGGATCAAGAATGGCAACAATTCATGTCGAATTGAGTGAGAATTTGGTCAGTGAAATTTCATCGTTTCTCTCTCTAATGTTGATTAGAATTTATACAGGGGAGCCAAATTGGCTTACCTTTCAGCTCTAATTCAGTCGTATGAGAGTTGTGGAAATGTTGGGAGAGCTTGGTTTGGCCTGAGAATGGCTCAATTTGACCATTTTTAGCTTGCGCGAAATAGGGCAGCTTCAGTCTGCCGGAGCTGCTTCACTGTATGATTACGGCAGTGCCTCTCCGGCGATCCACAGATCGAATGGTGACCATCATCGGGTAGCTGACTTCTCCCTGTGTCTAAGAAACCCGACCTCACCTTCTTTGGCTTAGAAAAACCCCCAATGTCAGAGCTCTAGTTATAACTTCACTGGAAATTGGAGCAATAGAGAAAGATAGGAGTTTTTAGGTGTAAGGAGGATGAATGAGGAGGAGCTCTTTATATAGGGAGCTTAGGGAGTCCTTGGTCGTCGAATTGGCGCATTTATGGCGATCATTCATCACCTGAAATGCCTTGAACTGACACTTTTCATCTTCGTCAGAACTCCTCGCTTTTCCAGCAAGTGAACAGTGCTACATTTGAAGGAAGAAGACGACACTATTCTGAACCGAACTAGACTAGTATGAACCAAGTTCAATGCTTAAACTAGTCGGTTCAGGCCCGATTAGATCAAGTTTTTCAAAATTAGAAATTTCAAGATTCATCTAAATTCATTCTCTATCTAATGGTGTCTTCAATTCTCCAATTTGAAATTTTTAAGCCACCGAGAAAAATGAATTTAGAAATCGATTCAATAGTGGTTCAAACTGATTCAAACTAGTTCAATTTGGTTCAGGTCTGGTTCTCCTAAACCGGTTTGGTTTTCTCTTCCAATTCATCCCAAAGTCCTATTCCATGAATTTTGTGACTCTTTAGGTAACTTAGAATTTGTTAATTTTCTAATTTACCCTTTCTATATCAGTTACGGTTTATGAACTAACTCGATTTTCTCTTTGGAAATGACCGGTTCTTTTCCCATTTTTTCTTACTATCAAAGGATGGGGTTACACATTCAATCGAGTTTAGTTGCACCAATTGAAGGTATGGATTAGTTCCTACATTCCATATGATTCAATTGAGCTTTAAACTGTGTCATTTGAGTCTAAATTGAGCTCAAATAGAGCTTCGCCAAAAAACTAATCGTGGAGAGATAAAGCTTTGAAAGATTTCTGTCAGACATGCGGTAGTTCAATTTCTCTATCAGAGAAGATAGCTCACTTCCTAAGGTATCTTCTAGGATCAAGAATTTCTACAATTGACCTCGAATCGAGGGAGAACTTCGTTAGTGAAATTATGTAGTTTCTCTCTCTAACTCCAACCTACAACGACTGAGGAGGGTTTAATTCACTTACCTTTCAACTCAGTTGAGGTCATCTAAGGGTTGTGGTGATGTTGGAAGAGCTTGGTTTGTCCTAAGGAGGGCTAAATTCGACCGATTTCAGTTCGGCCGAAATAGGGCAGCTTCAGTCCGTCAGAGCTGCTTCACTATTTGATCTTTCTGGAGGTCCTCGGATCAAGCGGAGGTTGCTATTAGATATTTGACTTGCCCGTAGTCTAAAGAACCCGACCTAGCCTTCTGAGGTTGAGAAAATTTTCCAAGTTAGAGCCTTTGTTAGAGCTTCATCGAAAAATGGAGTATTTAAGAGAGAATGGAGTTTTCAGGTGTGAGGAGGATGAATGGAGAGGGGCTCTTTATATAGGGAGCTCAGAGACTTCTCTGCCCATCAATTTGGCACCTTTATGGCACTCTTTCATTTCAAGAAATGCCCTAAACGAAGGCGATTCATCTTCACCAGCGCTGTCCGTTCTTTCGGTGAATGAACAATGTCATCTTCTGTAGGAAGAAGACGACACTGTTCCGAACTGGACCAGACCGGTTCGAACTGGGTTCAATGCTTAAACCGGTTCAAGCCCGATTCAACTGAGTTTTTCAAAATTAAAAATTTATAAATTCATCTAAATTCATTCTTTATCTAATGGTGGATACCATTCCCAAATTTGAATATTTTAAGCCACCTTGAAAAATAAATTTAGAAACCAGTTCAATGAATATTCAAACTGGTTCAATCCGATTCAGGTCCAGTTCACTTGAACTGGTCTAGTTTTCTTTTCCAATTTGACCCAAAGTCCTTTTTCATGACTTTTAGGACTCTTTGGGTCACTTGGGATTTGTAAATTTCTTAATTTTTCCTTTCTATAATGATTGGGGATCATGAACCGGTTTGGTTCTCTCTCTTGGATTGACCGATTCTTTTCCTAGTTTTCGTATCTTGAAGGGGTGAGGTTTACAACTCTCCCCTCCTTTTAGGAGTTTTGTTCCCAAAACTTAATCAGTATTTTTTCACCCCAGGATAAACTTCCCTTAATGTCAACGTGGGCATGCTAAGGCTTCGGTCGTTCTTTCACTTCGCCAACTTTAAATCACACGCTTAAGGAATTTCTTTTCCTTTACATTGTTCACTCCCTCCAAGGAGTTTACCATAACTAGTATATCTTGCCCATGAGACCAAAGGTATATCCCTAGGTTCACTTCTTCCTTTGCTTAGGGCAAGATTATTCCCCTTGAAGTTCTTACTCAAGATTTCAACATTGGGAGTTCCAAGATGCCCAATCGTTCTTGTGTCTAGTTATTCTCTTTATCATTGAAACCCTTAGCTCGGTGTTCTTTCGAGCATTACGTACTTGTTTTCATAGGTTTTGGTGTTATTACCCCCTTTGTCCAATTTTGACCCTTACTCCATCTGTTATTTATTACAACTTTTGTCTAAATTATGTATGACCTCGTCATGCTTACCAACTGACTCTTCCTTACTTGAGTCACATTTTTCCTTGGGACTGTTGGGCGTACATGTCCCTTACAGTATGACATACTCTAGAACCTATCTTTGACCATTTTAAATTTTGAACACTTCCATAATGGTTGTTCTCAACCTTTCAGTGATAGTATAACTCCATCCCTCTTTTCATCTGGTAGTATTTCTCGACTACCTTTATTATTGTCCAATCATCCATCTTGCCTTTGATGTCATATCTTACATAACCGTATTGGTTTTCCTTACCTGTTCGTCTTTTCCCAACTTCTTTATTGGGTCTTTCCAGTTCCAATCATTGGGTTTCCTGATGGCTTACCAACACGTTGGGATTCTTCCCTTCTTATGTCCTTCCTCATTTTTGGTGGTATCCTTTACTCAAGGATTTTTCCTTTTTCCTTCACCTACTCTTACTTGCTCGTGACCATTTCATAATTTCTTTGTTTGGGGAGTTCTCGTTTAACGTTTTTCATTCTCTACTGTGTCCTTCAAAGTAGAGACTTGCTCGTGACCATAAAACGTTCGAATTTCTTACTGTTACTTGAAGGTTTTCATTCTTCAAATTTTACACCCATTTGAATTAAAGCTTTTGCCCACCTTTAATCATTCACTGTCTTTAATTTCCCAATTCACCTTTTTCTTTCCTATTTGAGGTATCTCCAATCGTCGGGTCTTATTTCGTGTACTCCATATTATGCTCATCCTATTGCCCTTCTACTACTTCCTGGTCCTTCTTAGAGCATCATTTATCCTCCTTAACCATCCTGTTATTACTAGTTGTTTCCTTCCGCTAGGTTCATCTGAAATCCTTATTTGGCTTCTTTGCTTTTCAAAAACATGTCACACTTGGTCGTCCCAATATACCCTCAACCACTTATGCTTCTTTATGAGGTTCCTTATTTCAAGTTAAGCCTCTTATGATCCATCTATCAGTTCCTTAGCTTGGGAATTCCCTTTTAAGGTTTCTCTTCCTTCCTTTATCCTTCTACCTAGGGACCTCCATCCTGGTTCAATCTCCCTAATGCTCCTTGGAAGCTTTTCCCTCATTCCTTTCTCACATCCTTCTGGGTTCGGTATGGTTGTCCGTTCTTTATCCTTCCTTGTCCTCCAACTCCCCTTTGTTCCTTATTCTCCCTTCGAGGAACTCCTGCTGATAGGTTGGTTTCTAGCACTCTGTTTTATATCCAGATGTCTACTCCTTGGGCTCTATTAAGCGGGTGTGGACTACGATCAGCCTAAATGTCTATGGTTGTTCCCTTTAATTACTTCGGAATTGGAAGGATTACTTCTCCAAGGTTTCCCCAGATGTTCTTTCCTTTATTTCCTTATTATGGTTAGCCCACCAATTCTTACTTGTCATGGTGTCCTTTGATGCTATCTTCCTACTTACTCATTCCTTGGGTTTAACTTACTCCTTGGGTCCTCCTAATATGCTTCTCTTGGTTCATTCACCTCAGCATGCACTTCATCTCCTCATCCTTCATCACTTGGTCCATTACTTCTTAGTTGGGATATGTATGCATTCCCAGGGTTTCCTTCATTGGAAGGGTTCAGGCATTATTTGCTCCAAGATCTCTTTATGCGAGACTTACTAAATCCTCCTTATGGCTTGAGTGTGGTCACCATTTCATTTTCGGCCATTTATTTCTTCAAGGATTTCCTTCATCCTTCTCTTTTTTTTAATTTTTCTGGCCTTTCCACCTTCCCCTTCCTTGCTAGGGTTTAAATTTATGACCTTCTCGAGGGTCAATTCGTTAATTGCATCATCCCTACTACTCTCTTGGTTCACTTGTCTCGGAACAATTGTCCTTCTTTGATGCCTATCATGTCGTCCTTTTTGGGGTGTAGTACTTACTATTCTCTGGTTCTTCCTATGGCATCTTCTTCCAAAGTTTCTAGTTACACCTTTTTGCTAGGTTAGTCTACCACCCTACTTGGCTCCTTTACTTTTCCAAAGTAGGTCATACCTTGCTATTCAGAACATCCTAGTTGTCTTTCATCATTTGGAGCATGCCTTTTATAGAGGAGGTGCTTCCTTCTTTGCTTCTAGGTGGTTTGTAGCGCTCCTTAAGGGATAATTCTGTTAATCTACATTTTGTTCTGTCTGGGTTTTCTTAAGGTCCTACCCTTGTTTTTTTTCCCGTGATCTTTCCTCATATAATTGAGGCACATAAATAGCATTATTGAGGGACAGAAAAAATTTAGGAACTCGGAATCTTATTCATTATTGAACTAAGAATACAATTTGAGGTTTTAACATCTATTAAGGAAGATTGTTACAATGACGGTTTGGGAAGTACTCATTACTATGCTAAGGTCTAGAAGGATTTCTTCCTTAGTGAGATTGGGATCCCTAGCCATAATTGTGGTAGTGTTATCCCTTCGGACATCTGTAAGGGTGGAGATGTCCTTGTTGGAAGGTATCGCTTTAATTCCTTGCGGTGTGGGATAGTCCTTTGCTATGTGTCCTACACATCTACACTCATAACAGGTTCTTTTGGGTCCTATCCTTCAAAATGTTGGGCAGCTTCTCATGTAGTGTCCCCATTTCTCACATCTATAACAGGTCCTCTCCTTGTGTGTACCTTTGTGGTTCCTCCTATACTTTAAGCATTGCAGGGCCTTTCAAAGGGATTGTTGTTGGTTCGGTGCTTCGCTGTCCTTGAGCCCGAACACCTTGAAAGTTCTCTTGTTGAGTCCTCTTTGACTTGGTGTTACTCCAAGAGTCCTTTTATAATCTTGGTTCAATTCCTCTTCTGGGATGGGATTCTCCCTAGTTTCTAGGGTGGCTAAGGTAGCGCGAGTTTATTAGGCAACTTTTCTTGGGGTCATCTTCCTACAAGGTAGGTAGTTTTAGTTTCATCCATATGTTATATAGTCTCGATAATGTATTCGAGTGAAATAGGCTCTAATACCACTCAAGTTGTCATGCCCCAACTCTGTTTGGTCAGATCCCCATGAGCAACCCGTCATTCTCTTGGTTTATTAAGAGTTTGCCCTTTTCTAAACCGTGAGGAGTAAGGCATCCTTTTCATTTGTATATTTCCTAGAATATCATTAATCAAAACTAAATACATTAAACCTTACATAACTGTCTTGTAAGTTTGGCTATAGGAAGTCCTTTAGGTTTGTTTTCCCTTAGTTACCTGAAAGGGGTAAAGGGAGGGGGTAAGTTCGACAACTCAGTTAATGGGTGTTGGGAGAGAGTTTCCAAAAAAAGATATCTTTATTCGGAGTGTGCCAGATTCCTTATTTCCTTTAAAAATATTCTTTCCTCAAGTTCCGGTTTTCAAAACCCTTTTTCCTCAATTTTCACATTAGGTGTGTTTAACAGTCAACACACACCCATCATCAGGAAGGGATCACACATTCACAGGGCAGCCCATCCACTGCACCCACTTGTGGCGTAGGAGCAATTTTACTGGCCACCTAGATAGAATCATGTCCACTTCTACCCTAGGTATGAGTGGATGTTCACGACATCCAACCCTCAAACCCGAAATCAACTCCATGTCCATAAGAAGACAGAGTCCTCATCCCAACCTCACCTCAGCCTCATGCGCATGAAGCTACATCGAGCTTCTCTGACTGTTGGCACGACAAACTTCTCTTATCTCCACCATGTCGTCCAGTAGCCCTTAGGACGCATCACTACCCCTCTTGGACATCTTAATGGTCTCGAACCTCAAGTGCATGCACAAAAAATAATTTTCCACAAAGCTATATATCTTTGGTGTCACTAGTCCAAAAGCTCGACCCTCAACTTGACCTGCAGCTGTTTTTCTAGGTCAGTTTGTCCACCTCGCCCTGACACATTACCGCCAGTCCATCGAGTATGTTCTACCTCTAGTCAAGAAGGTCTCTCAAAAATTTTAAGCATTGGCACACAGTTAGGGGAGAACACTTCTGACAAAATAACCATTCAATTCATCACACCAATCGGGTGTGATGACATCTTCGCTTACAACTAGCAAGCAGGTTTTCTCCTTCCTTCCAAGAAGTCCATCATACCAATCGGGTATGATCTCTCTACTTACAACCAATCAGTAGTTTTTCCGCATAGTTCTCACATCCCTCCAATCAGGTGTGATGTTAAAATCCCACATATAAGTGGTTTTTCATTTCTGACGTACTCATCATCCCAACGGGGTATGTTGTGAATAAACCCACTCACCCAATAACTGAAGTTTACTTTTCTACAGTCAGTTTCTGCTTCCATGCTAGCTTGTCCTTACTAGCATTATGGTCCCTCGTGTTTCTACACGATTTGTACATCCTTATCTATTAATATTTGACATAACAATCTTCATTTTCTCATGTATAAACAGCTAGGCTCAAAATTTCTAGTTAATTGCACTTTGGCCCATAAAGTTCATTTTCCTTGACTTTAGGTCCCTAATGCTAAATTTTCCCCAAATTGAGTCCCAAAACTTGCAAAAATTCACTTTGGGTCCTTAATTTACTCAAAATTGTTTAAGGGCTCAAGTTTTCCAAATTTCCAATTTGGTACACAACTTTTCAAAAATACCATTTTGCCCCTATTTTACAAAAATTGCAATTTGACCCCAATTATTTACAAAAATCAACCAATTGGTCCTCTAACATCCTTTTCATGGCCAATTGGCCCTGATTTTGGGAAATTGCAATTTGGTCCCTCAATTTTACAAAATCCCCAAATTTCCCCAAAATTTTCCACCAATTTCCCCCTTTCAAACTAGCCAAATTTGATTTCATTAAATTGCCCATTCAATTGGGGTTAACTTCTCCAATTGAAGGTATGGATCAGTTCCTACACTTCCATACTATTCAATAGAGCTTTGAACCGCGTCATTTGGGTCCAAATTGAGCTCAAACGGAGCTTCGCCGAAAAATTGAACATAGAGAGAGAAAGCTTTGAAAGCTTACCGTCGGAGGTGTGGTGGTCCAATCTATTTATCAGGGAAGATAGCTCTTTTCCTGAGTTATCTTTTAGGATCAAGAATTCCTACAATTGACCTCGAATCGAGGGAGAATTTTGTCAATTAAATTCTATAGTTTCTCTCTCTAACTACGACCTCCAACAACTAAGGAGGGCGAATTGGCTTGCCTTTCAGCTTAGTTGAGGTCGTCTAAGGGTTGTAGGGATGTTGGGAGAGCTTGGTTTGGCCTGAGGAGGGCTGAATTCGGCCGATTTCAGCCCGGCCAAAACAGGGCAACTTCAATCCGCCGGAGCTGCTTCACTGTTTGATCCCTCTGGCGGTCCTCGGATCGAGCGGAGTTTGCTATCATATAGTTGACCTCCCTTAGAGTCTAAAGAACCCGACCTCACCTTCTAAGGTTGAGAAAATTGCCTAAGTCGGAGCTCCGATTCGAGCTTCAACAAAAAATGGAGTAGTTGAGAGAGAATAAAGTTTTTAGGTGTGAGGAGGATGATTGGAGAGGGACTCTTTATATAGGGAGTTCGGGGACTCTCAGCCCATCTTTTTGGCACCTTTATGGAGCTAATTCATTTCTAGAAATGCCCTGAACAAAGGTGATTCATCTTCGTCGGTGCTATCCATTCTTCCGACAAATGAATAGTGTTGTCATATGGAGGAAGAAGACGATATTGTTCCAAATCGGACTGGACTGCTCTGAACCGGGTTCAATGCTTAAATCGGCTAGTTCAGGTTAGATTTGACCAAGTTGTTCAAAATTGAAAATTTCTAAAATCATCTAAATTCATTATATATCCAATGGTGGCTTCAATTCCCCAATTTCAATATTTTAAGCCATCTAGAAAAATAAATTTAGAAATTGGTTCAGGTCTGGTTCACCTGAGCTGGTCTGGTTTTCTTTTCCAATTTGTCCCAAAGTTTTTTTCCATGACTTTTATGACTCTGGGTCACTCAGGTTTTGTAAATTTCCCAATTTTCCATTTCTATTATGGTTGAGGTTCGTGAACTGGTTCCCTTCTTTCTCTTGGGTTGACTAGTCCTTTCCCCGGTTTTCTTATCCTCAAGGAGCGGGGTTTACACCCCTATTCTTGGAAGAAGTAGGGGAAAGGAAATTAGAAAGAATTGAGCTAATCAAAGAAACCACACACAAGATTAAGATGATAAAGATCCTACTCAAAGAGGCCTAAGATCGGCAAAAGAGTTACGTTGACCAGAGGAGGAGAGAGCTGGAATTCGAGTTGGAAGATAAGGTATTCCTTAAGCTATCCCCTGGAGGGGAATACTAAGGTTTTAACAACGAATAAAGTTGAAGCCAAGGTATATAGGTCCTTACACCATAACCCAAAGAGTTGGACCAGTGGCATACAAGATTGAACTACCCTAGGACCTACAAAGGATCCTTGATGTGTTCCACATATCGGTGCTCCAGAAATATGAACCTGACCCTTATCATGTACTGGATCAACCGCCACCCGAACTTGAAGAGAACCTGTCATAAATGGTGGAGCCGGTCAAAATTCTAGACATACAAGAAAGAAAATTGAGGAATAAGAAGATTCCAATGGTAAAGGTTCTCTGGCAAAGTAGTCTAGTCGAGAAAGAGACATGGGAAACTGAGTTTGTAATAAGAGAAAAGTATCCTCATTTATTTGATGTATAAAAATTTTTTAGGACAAAACCTCTTAAAGGAAGGGATATGTTGTAAACTATGTCTCTTCATAATGAGAAAATTGGAAATGGGAACCGGAAAAGTTTGATAGAAAACCAAGCTCAAATCGAACCAGAAATGTAAGTAGAAGTCCAAGACGGGGATTTGGAAGATTTCAAGTAGCCAATAAAGACCCAAAGACCATGGAGAAGAACCATGAAGGGAGTTGAATGGGAAAATTGGACCGGTTCAGTGCGAACCAGGCCCGAAATGGATTGAACTATACTGAACCGTGAAGAATAGGTTAAAAGATTGATTTTTCTATATGATTTAAAAATGTCAAATTGGAAAATTGAAGGCACCACTAGGAAGAAATTGAATTTATAAAATTTTGGATATAAGAAAACTATTCGAATCGAGCCTAAACTGGCCGATTTTTTATTTCGAGTCACCGAACCAGTCAACGGTCCAAATGATCAACGAACTACCTACCAAGTTAGCGTCCAGTCAAAAGCGCTAGCCAATTAGAGTGCAACACGTATCCTCGGTCAATGATCAAAATCACGTGACCAACGAACGACCTATAGGAGGGCGACACGTGTCCACAGTCAATGGTCAACTGAGGAGATGTCCTGTCAGCCAAGCTGACTAATAAGGAGTTGACACATGGCAATGGTGTCATGTCAGCAGTCCACTAGGATGTCAGAAAACAGCCGACCAATCCGAGGTCGACATATTGTGGAGCCACATCAAATTATTTTGATCAATCATTAGTTGACACGTAGCAGTGACATAGTACGTCTGGAGGGAAATTCAATTTATTTAAATCAACCAATCAGAATATGTCATGTGTCACAATCAACAGACTATGGGGTGATACGGTACTAGTAGATGCTTGTACGGAGTATAGTGTCGGAGTACTAAAGGATATTTGGGAGGCGAAATAATAAAGGGATGTTTTAGCCTAAATTATCCAAGACAATAGATTTATAAAATAGTATACAATTATTGACTAGTCGAAGGTTAGAGACGGTCACAATAATTTTGAGGGGGCTAGTGGCTTGCACCTTATAGTGTAAAATAAGAAAAACTCCCTAAGTAAGTTCATTAGAGGCTAGTGGACAAAGGTTGAGCTCGTCATTGAGCAATAGCAAAGAGTGGTGTAACTCCATTGCTAATCTGTAAACCTAATTCATTAATATTGTCAAAATATTCATAATATTGTATTTTGTAAAGTAATACATGAGTATATTACAGTGAAGTGAAGAGATGATTGTGATTGTGATTGTGATTGTGATTGTGATTGTGATGAGAAAAATTTATTCTCCAAATAAAATTTTAACGCAATAATAAGTTTATAAGTAAAACTTTTGAAATAATTTTATATTTCAGGTTGTCGCCTTAGTCGTGAAAATAATATTCTAGCGTTAGAAGTGATGCATCTCACGCATATTTTTAACCTATTTCATGTACCAATTAGAGTAATGCAGCAAAAGTGTGAAAAAGTTTTTGAAATAAATCTAATCCATAAGAATTATAGGAATTTTTCAAGTAGTAGAAATTTCGGTTTAAAAATTTTATAATAATTAATTTTTTTATATATTGTGATTTTTGAAATTTTGATTTAAATACTTACCGAAAATAGAATTATTTTATTTTATATTTGTATTACAATATACTAACTATACTTGTGTACGTAGTATTGCCTCCTGCGCTAGCCACGTACGTGCGGCTTACCCGTTGTGTGGATTTTCGGAAATGCTTATTGTTCCAAGTTATGCCTCTTGACCATTCCTAGACTTACTAGGTGTGGTGTTCCAAATGGGAGGATTTTGACCCTTGGGCTTACTCACTAGCCCGATTTAGCGGTGATAATTGGCCTTCTATCATCCAATCATGTTTTTCATTTTCAACAATATTAAGATTAACTATCAATTTATTTCCGACATTTAGGTCATCATTTGCTTTATTAACGCATATGATAGATTTTCTGATTAAAGTCTCTCGTCTACTTGTTTTAAAGCGTTAGAACACAACTTTAATGTACGAGTTAATTCTCGGTCAATAAATGCCATTTTGAGAATTTAAATTTCTTGTATAAATTGTAGACCAAGTTATCAATAAAACTCAAACAAACAATTCTATTTATGCACCTTTTCTTTCAAGCTTGATAGGCAGTAAATTCTATGGATGGCCTCTTGAATTGTCATGTATGCACTATTTTAGGTTGCACATCTGTGAGAATGACATCTTTCTTAATTAGAGTTTTATGCCCCAAAAATCATAAATAACTATAAATAGAACGATATAAAAATAATAAAACATTGGCATTATGTCATATTAGCCAAAAAATATGTAGAGTTAGTATTACTATCATATTATTTAAAAAAAAACTAAACCTCGTGTCCAACCTTCTATAAATCCAAACTTGGGCAACTACACGGATCAAAGTTTTGCTATTACTAAAATAAAAACAAAATGAGTAAATTGTCTTTCAAGTTGTTAACCGTAAATTTAACTTTCAAAGAGAGAGAAGTGAATAATGATAATTCATATTTGATTATAAAAGATTTAATGAGTGTTATAATTAAGTATGATTTAAAAACTTTTCATAACGTAACTATGACTAATTATGAAAAATAGGGGAAATTCCTTTTATTAGTCAGATTTGCACTACTTTAATCTTTAACCAAAAAAGATATATTTTAGGCTAAAATCCCATATAAGACCTTAATTTTTTTTTGTTCAAATAAAACTATGGTATTTTAGAAAAATCTCAAATATGATCATAATAAAGTTTTAATCAAATATTATCAATCCAACGAAAATATTATTATTCTAACATTTTTAGATCAATTTTCTTACTTTTTTTTAGATGACTCAAATGAGATATTAACTTTTACATAATTGCATGTATAATATAAAGTGTTAAATTAGTGATGGATGATATTATTTGAATTGTTATGCAAAATATTATAATATTATTGGGATATTATTCAAATTCTAATGATTTATTTTATCTTGAGATTTCAAATTATATATTACTTAAAGTTACAATTCCAATTATTTAAAATACAAATCTTCATGATATGTATGTATTATGTAATAAAGTAGAGGTTCAAATAATTCAATTTTATAACATAAATTTTCGTCATGAATTTGTATTATTTGAAATTATACCATATATAATATGACAAACTTTATTTGTTAGTTTAATATTCTCCCAGAAGGAAACTATCACTCTATAAGAATGTTGACGATTAAAACTAAAACAAGCATATATATAATTATATGTCTAAAAATGTAAATTAAACTATGTATCAAATATTTTTTTTTGTTGTGAATTTCATAATACTAAAGAATTATATATTTGTATTTTGTTTGTATTGATATTCTTTTAAACTTGTAACCCAATATTTACTGGAATTAGATTTTTCTACAAATATAATATAATTTAATAAAAATACATTAAATAATTGAAAGAATATAAATGTGGATGTTAGTAACTAGTACATCAAATAAAAGAAAACATAGGTGATGTTTAATAGAGAATTATGGTATGCTTAGATGGAGTGGTTCACATTGTATGAAATGGGAGGAATTTTGAGAGGAATTGAGATATTGGGTCACCTTACATTGATAATACTAATTTTTTTGTTAAATTTAATAATTTGACATTATATATTTTAAAAATAATATTTTAATATCAAATATTTATTTTAAAATGGTTGATTAATATCAAATATTTTAAAATAAATCTTTTAATATCATTTTAAAAATAAACTAATTTTTATAAATTACCTAATTTAATGAAGGTCCATCTCATAAACAATTTTGTGAAGGTCAACCAAATCTAAAAAAATGTTATTTCTCCCGCTAAATAAGTATATTTTTATCAAAATGTTTGAAACTAAAGATCTTTTATTGTAATTTTGTATACCAAAAATATTTTTTTATGAAGATTTAGTAGTATCAATATAATTTAAATTAAATATTAATATATATATATATATATATATTATTTGGTTTGGATAGTATTATGAAGGGGTAATGGACTTAATATTGGTACATTTATATATTTTATTATTAAATATTTTAGTTATAATTTTTTGTACAATTAAAAATAGGATGAATGTGTGATTTTGAGAGATTTAAAAAGAATAACTTCGCTAGGATCTATTCACTCCTCCAAGTATTTGATGCACGTGAAATGCAAGAAAGCAGCATAAAAATAAAATATAAAAAAATTATTATTCCTATCCTATGGTATACAACATTGAAAAAACATGGAAGAAATGAATGGTCGCAATTTTGGATGGGGGAGAGAGATCAAAAGATTCCCTGTTCTCCATTTTATGTACTATATATATTCACATAAATGGACTTGACTAAAATAGGGAAACACATTATAAATATTCCATAACTAGCATATTTAATTTGAGAGAATGAGAGCTTCTATGGACCGATGAGTCAAGAATCTCATATCATTTATCTTCAATATACTGCCAAAATTGGCCATTTATGCCTCATGTTAGATAATAGTTTCCGTTTAACCTTCATCACATAGGGTAAGAACGATCATTTTGGAAATTCGCTCAAACTAATGCGGTGTTTCCATTTTGGAGAGATCATCACCCAATAAGAAGAAGCTCCTATTTTAGTTTTAAGCCTCCTCTTGAGACAGAATATCAGCTGTGTAAAGATTAGGTTTTCTAAGTACAAGATAGTTAGAGGATGGCCTCAATTTTGTCTTTCACGACATTTTGCCTTTCCTTACTCCTGACGGCGCTTGTCGTGATGGCTAGGTCTCCCCCATCCAAGATATACGATGTTAGGAAGTTCGGGGCAGTTCCCGATGGAAGGACCGATAATCGTAAGGTGAATACTTGCGTAATTTTATGGTTGTGTAATATGTATCATACTTTTATGGTTGGCTAATGGAAATGCTTGTGTAATTTTTAGGCTTTCTTGAAAACATTCAACGAGGCTTGCCAATACAAAGGTCAAAGCCATGTGGTGATCCCTAAGGGGACTTTTTTGGTGAGTATTGTTGAATTTGTCGGCCCATGTAGAGGGCCGATCAACTTCTACCTCCGGGGAGTCATTAAGGCCGGAGCTGGCATCGGAAATGGCAAGGGCCGCTGGATCACCTTTCGGCATATCAACCGGCTGACGGTCACCGGCGGCGGCACCTTTGACGGGCAAGGAGAAACCGCTTGGCACCACAACGATTGCTCTCAGAACCCCAATTGTCCATCTCTTCCTATTGTAAGCACTCACAACTTCATTACAAGCAATAATCTATCAAATACCATTTATTATATAATCCTCTAAATAGAAACCACTTTGTACCCATAAATAATTTGTAAGTTACTTCACAAAAGTTCTGATTTTGAAAATTTCATATATTTTCATTTTGAAGGCAATTTTCCCTCTAAGAAATGTAGCCCATATTAACTAAAAACTCTTTATTTCCAACAAAAACAGTCAATTCGATTCGATTTCGTGAGAAACTCATTGGTCAGTGGGATTACATCCCTAAACAGCAAGAACTTCCATATAAATGTGATGGGCTGCACCAACCTCAGGTTCAAGGGCATCCGCATTATCGCGCCTTCGGAGAGCCCCAACACAGACGGCATTCACATCGGTTTGTCGAGCAAAATATTGATCTCCAAATCCATCATCGCCACAGGGGACGATTGCATCTCCATGGGTCCCGGCAGCCGCAAAATCCATGTGCGCGGCGTTTGGTGCGGCCCTGGTCATGGGATTAGCATTGGCAGCCTCGGCAAGTATCCCGATGAGGATGATGTCAGCGACATCACGGTTAAGGATAGTGTGCTTCAAGGCACTGAGAATGGTCTCAGGATCAAGAGCTGGGCTTCCTCCCACGAGTGCAAGGTCTTTAATGTCTTATACCAAAATATCATCATGAAAGACGTCAACAACCCTATCTTCATCGACCAGCAGTATTGCCCCTCGGGCGGGTGTGATAATTCGGTGCGTCCCCCATCCCTTTTTTGCTCAATCAATGCACTACGTTCACTTTCCATTAAATCGATTATAATCATGTCACATTAGAAACACTGACCATCTTCTTGTTCATTATGCTTTGAATATAATGCAGAAAGCTTCCTCGGTTCAGATTCATAATGTGCGCTTCCAGAAGATCCTGGGCACCTCGAAGAGCAAGGAAGTGGTGAAACTCAGGTGCAGCAGCCGGTACCCATGCCGTAACATCAAACTCAGCAACATCGACATTTCGTACCGTGGCCCGCATGGTCCAGGGGAATCTGTCTGTTTGAATGTCAATGGACGTTCTACTCTCCAAAAGGGGGGATCATGTGCATTTTAATCTCATAGATCGACATGGACCTGACCATTGTGTTCTTTTTTCCCCTTTGTTTTTTTCCTTTTAAAATAAGACTGCGAGAGCTATGCATTGTCGTATGTTGCTGGCCTTTTAGTCTATCCGGATGCATTATTCATATATATATATATATATATATGTATATTTGAAATGAGAAATATAATAAATTTAAAAGAAAATTTATTTTTTCATTTATTTAATTAAAATTTTAAGCATAACTAAAACGCACAGCCTTAATTTGGAAAAATAACTAATCATCAACTCAATTATAAATTTATATTAACTTAAAAAATAAATATTATAAATTTATAAGATAATTTAGAATTATTATTTATTATCAATAATTTATTAAAAATTTAAATTATATATATATTTTATTAAAATATTAAATATATAATTTAAGTTATTAATAAAAATTTAAATAATTTATGCTTTTTCCACATAATATGTGGAAAAATAGATTATGTCATCTATCAAAATCTAAATCATAGTTTCAACAATTCAATAAGCTCCTACTAGACACATTCTTCTAGAGAAATTAAACAAATTGGTAATATTTGAGAGCAAAACTAAATGATCATTATTAAATTTAAATAACATATCTTATATTATTTTTTTCATTTTCAAGACTATTTGTAGAAGTCCATACAATTCACTACATGTTTTGAAACTCATTATTTACGGAAGTTCATTACTTAACCAACTATATAATTAATTTGCATATATTATGCATACAATATTGGTTGAGAGTTCTTCTTTCATACCAAAAATGTTATCATCCTCAAATATTCAAAATGAAACCCTGGATTAAAGTGAACAAAAAATTTTAAATATAAAAATAAAATGAGAAATTGAAAAATTACAAGTGATCAATTAGTATCCAAAAATCAAGAAAAATAACCATGAACCAAATAGGACGAGAAAATTAGAACGATTTAGGGTGAATCGAACTTAAACCATGTTGAACCGGAAAAAATAAGTTCAAATATTCATTTTTCTAAGTAACTTAAAAATATTAATTTAAAAAATTAAAGTCATCAATGTCTATAAAATGAATTTAGATAAATTTAAAAAATTTTAATTTTTAGAAAATTGATCAAATTGGGCTTGAACCGACCAATTTTTTATTATGGATCACTGAATCCGCTCTTATCAAATTGGTCAATAGTTTAGCCGGTTAATAGACCGTCTGCCAGCTTAGTGCCTAGTCAGTGCGCGTGACCAATCAGCTCACAACATGTGGCGAAGCGTGCCCAGTCAGTCGCTTAGTTAGCATCTATAAGCGAGGAGCAATTAGAGCGTGACACGTGTACTCGATCAACGGTCAAATGAAGAAAATCTCCATTACTAAAGACTGACCAATGAGGGAATGTCACGTGTCCTTAGTCAACAGTCAATTAAGGAGAAGTCTTGTCTGTAGGGTTGAACAATGGGGTGTTGACACATAGCAAAACCACGTCGGATGGTCACAACCAATGAGAGACTAACACGTGGCAATGGAATAGTGCATCAAGTGGGAAAACTTACGAATTTAAAATAGACAATCAAATGACTCCACATGTCATGTTCAACGGAGGGATAGATTTGGTTAGCAATCACGTTGGTTTAGATAACCAATGAGAAGTCACCATGTATCCTGTCAATAGGTCAACGGGTGACTTAGGTGGTGAGTGAGTGATCGTGTTTGCGATGCTAGTCAATCACAACGTGACATGTGGCAGCTCGCACATCTGAAGCTTGTATGCATCACAGTGTCATATTCTTACTTTAGTTTTCAAAATAGGAATGGAGAAGGACCGATGCCATAACTCCGATGAGTGATTAATGACTCCGACAAGGCCTTAAATTGGCAAGTTAATGGTCCATGGATGGATAGCTAGAATAGTCAGTCACTGAGCTCTCTATATAAAGAGCTCCTCTACATTCATCCTCTACACTCCTTCATTGACCAGAGAACATGAATAGCTCCAAATTTCAACCATCCTCGAACTGGAGCTCTGACATCAACCTTTTTCTTCACCTCTAACCATGCAATTTAGTTCTATGGAAATATGAAGAAGTCCTCCATTCTATGGAAATATGAAGAAGTCCTCCATCTTCCTGTATACTCTTTTCAGCTCGAAGATTATCAGAGAAGCTCCAGTGAGGCTACATAGTACATCAACTTCGGTGACAAAATTCAAGCAAAAGCTTTCGAGCTAAATTTTGATCACCACCGACCCCTTGAGACCAGGCCGAGCCTCTCACAGCTCCTCACGACTGAACCTCGACCTCCCTAAATCTTTGTGGTAAGCCAATTCCACCTCCACTTGCCGAAATAGTAAAATTACAGAGTAAAATTGTAACAAACTTTGCTAATGCAATTCTTTTTGCCCATGCTATCAATTGATGTGAAATTTGATCCTAAAATGATTCTCTTGATGAGCACTAGCTACCAATACCTAGAGCTTTGACAACCGTCCCTTCGTCGGTAAGAAATCAAAGCTTTCTCTCTCTAGAATGATTTTTCGGTGAAGCTTTGTTTGAGCTCGATTTTAGGTCAAATTAAATGATTCAAATCTTAGAATGCCCGTAGGAAGATGGTGAATATGATTAGTAGTATGTTAGAAGGGAATTGACAAGATTTATGCATTCAATTTGATAAATCCATGATTCGGGGGGCTAAAGTACATTTTTTTGGAAATTTGGGCAAATTGGGGGTTTTCGAAAGTTTTAGGATTTTTGTGAAATTGGCATGAATTGAAGGTCAATTTTTAAATAAGATGAGTTTAAGAAATTAATTGCAATTAAAAATCATTTTTTGGGAATTTAATTGTAATTAAATATTATTATAAGGATTTAATTACAATTTTAATTAATTTTATTTTGATAAAATTATTAATAGGTGAAAATACAAATAAAGTGAAATTTAGAAATTATCATAATTAATTAGGAATTAATTGCTAATAAAATAAATTTAGGGACTTATATGAAATTATGAGAAAACATAGGGATCTAACTAAAAAATTCAAATATTTGAAAAAATTATTATCTGTGATAATGTAGATGTGAAAAGGATACTTCTACCTACAACCGCAATATCATTCGATGACAAGCAAAAATCCATCTAGGATGAACAAGTCACAGATTTTGGGCGAGTGAGATTTCCGACATCATGTCATGTTGGGATGATGATCGTATTTTCGAATTACTGAAAGCTAAAACCATTTTCCAGAAATAGTCTCCCTTTACTATGTGAAATTGCTTAACAAATTTTAGAAGTTATTTCTATTAAAAGCATGAAGCATGTACGTTATAGAGCTATAATTGCTCAAGTGGACCTAATGCCACAATTTTGAAAGAGAAGTAGGCCCAATGCTGATGGAAACGGGTCCAATCCCATAGATATTTTTTTTATTATGGAGCCTTATAAAAATTATCATAAATGGATAATTTGTGTGATTTAGCTACCGAGCCAAAGACGAGCCATCAAACTCATTAGGCTGGTAGCACAAAGATAAAGGTCTTAACAAAACACTGTTGATTGTGATTGATGAGGTACAAAAACATCGAAGTGTTTGTTACAGAGGTAGTGTTGGTTTTAAGGGCTATTGGACAGTTTAGGGAGCATAAGGGAAGCTTTGTTGTATGAGTATGTCATGGAGCTTTGTGAGCTTCTTGCACATTAAGACCGAGGAAGAAGCGGGAGAGGTCTCATCCCTCAATAGTGGATAAGAAATTTTGGAAAAGTCTAGGGGTTAGGCAATGGTGCTCACATAGATTTGTGGTAGAGGTTGCAGCCTCTTATCAGGGCAGACAATAAAGACGCTCCGAATCACTAGTAGGATACATCGAGGTTGTAGCCTCACAGTGTCTATTCTGTGAAAGTATGATCCCTTAAATGAATAAGGGTGTGTGATTGTTTGTTTAAAACAAAAATCTCTTAAATGAAAATTCATAGATAAGTGTAATGGAATAGTTGGGGACTATGTATTTGAGAGAATGATTTCTTAAATGAAAAATGCATATGGTTGTTATTTAAATCACATGAAGAAATAAATGATCAAATCTTTTGATATGTAAAAACCCCTTTAAATCCCTAGATGTATGTATTATTGATTACCCACTCACTGAGTTGTCGAACTCACCCCCTCTCTTATTCCCCACAAGAATCTGACATGTCGTCAAGAGGTAGTATACCTTGACTCTTCAGCCTAGGTATTAATGTTTGGCTTACTGAGTTTGTTTTGTAAATTTTGACTTGGAAAATAGTTATGTTTCAAGTCTTTACCCTGTCTGGACTATCATAGTAGGAAATACTATTGTAACCCAGAGATGGGTGGCAGGTTGCTCATAGGGTTTCGACCAAATCATGTCAGGGTGTGACATGTGACATATACGGGTATTAGTGAAAGGGGTATTTCCCATTTTTTTTTTCAAAAGGGAGTATATTTTCATAATGCTTTATGATTTTTCTTAATGACATTACATGTCTCAAATCAAGCATTTAAAGCACACATAGTCAATCAAGCATGAGACTATGCCTCATCACCCAGAGTCACTCATTCGACTATTCGAGATGGTGAGTGAATAGATGTGTATAAGTATGTCACCGAAACATTTCACATAGGTAGGTCAACTCTAATAAGTGCCAATTAAGAGTATTAAATTAATGCATTCAATGTATACATGAACAATCATGTATATGCACACGATTGTACCTCTTCTCAAAGTGTCATTCATTTGACTATTCATGATGGTGAGTTGATAGATGCATATGAGCATATCCTCACAATCTTTCACATAGAATTGTACACTTAAATCTTTAGTGACTATTAGGGGTCTTAAAATAATACATTTGATGCACACCAATTAACAATCATGCATAAGCACATAATTGTGCCTCATCATCAAATATCATTCACTTGATTGTTCCGGATGGTGAGTGTATATACGCATACAAGTATATCATCATAGGCTTTCACATATATTGACCCACTTATTTAAATGTCCATGCCTTTCCATTGATCATTTAGGTGACCACATCCAATCAACTCCAAGTCACTCTTATGTACCTCATCATATAACTCCTTAGGTCCTAGTATATTAAAAAAAACAAAATTGCACTCCTCCCTTATTAGTTACGTTTTTTAGTTACCCTTGGTAGTTGACACAATCTTATTGACTTAAACAAGTCATTCATACAAGAAATTGTGTTTTGAGGATTAACTTGCTAATTAGTCATACTCTCTATTGATATCATTATCAATTTGACTTCGAATGCCATAATACATTACACAAATCGTATTTGCTTATGAAAATATCAGGTGATTGCCCTTCTTTCAAAATACATACTTTTAGCTTCATTCTAAAAGTTTTATTTATATTAGTTTATAAACATCGGGCCTTAACCCTTTCATAAACATCATGTGTTAGCCCCTTCATAAACATTAGGCCTTAACATATTTATAAACATCAAAATTTTTCCCATTGCATGAATGTTGGGCCTTAGCCCCTTGATTTATAGCTTGTTCTAAAGGGTAGGGTTATCATCTATTTTCAAACTCTCGGGTTTACACCCATCATTTCGAAAACTATCGGGTAATTACCTACTTCTCAAATCAACCCCTAGCCCCTTAGGATTCACTTGGAAACTATTTCCATAAATTTTATCATTTTTGCAAATCAACCCCAAACATTTTAAAATTTGTATTTTAGTCTCTAAAATTTGAAAATCACTCCAATTAACATCTAATTTCAAAAATCCCTCCTAAATACCTCAATTAACCTCTTAAAGACTCATGGGAGCAGTTGTGGGTCTTACCCTGACAAATTTGGTATTTTTCTAAAGTGGCCGAAAGAGAGGTATCATATGTGTAGTAAGAAATTCTCACTAAAGAGGGCACAACTGATGGTTGGTGAATAGGTGAAATGAAGCCAAGGACCAAATGAATTGTTCTATAGTGGTGTCTGGCCAAGTGGGCATTGAAGTTGGGCAAATTTTGGTCTCGAACAACCATGACTAAAATTTACAAAACAGACTCGTCGGGCGAAATCAACTCGTGGTGAACAAAAGTTACCTTGCCAATGGATGACCAAGGCTAGTGAAAGGTAGAGGAGAGGCATGGTCTTCTTTTGGCACGAGTTCCGACCAGAGGTGAACTAATTTGGCCTTGAAAGGGATGCGATAGCCTACAAGTTTTTAGTTCTAAAAAGAAGTTAAAAAAAATGACACTCGTGCGTTGTTCTCCGACCACTATTGAGTTATGAAATAACTCATAACTCAAGATAATTATATTAACGACATTTTGAGACAAAAATCAACACATTTGGTGTAAGACTATACTTTAGGTACCCGAATATTTTGATCGATAATCTGGTATAATTTGAATTGACTCAACTTTAGTTATTTGATAAGTGTGAATGGGACTTAATTACATAGAGTTAATTTCGAGAGTTTTGGGGGTAAATATATATAAAAATATTATAAATATTATAAATAAATGAATAAATACATATATACATATATATATATATGTAAATATATGTATATATGTTACAATTAGCCCAACAACTCGTAAGGTAATCTTATCCACCTGAAAAGGGGTATGTCATTTAACTCACCCAAATCCATAACATGGAACCCAAATAACAAGGATTAAAGAAACCTAAACCATTTACATAAAGCACCCTAGTAGACCTATTAAGAAAGCCCAAGTAGGAAGGTGCTCGTCCTCCATTAAAGTCCTTCTAAAAGTCCAAAATATCCCATATACTTTTATTCAACATATCCCTTTTCCTAAACCTCAAAAGGAACTCAAAATTACCAATCAATCTTTATGCCAGGTAATAAACAAATAAGTTTCCATGCATGACTATGAAAATATAAATTTTAATTCAATACCCAAATTAGACAAGAAGAATTGATCAATTCAACACTGGTTAACAATAAAGGAATTCAATCAAAGAAATCAACAAAAAGTATAATGGGAAATACTTGGAGGAAATTCTATGTTATTTCAAATACAATGCTTCCCTAAAATCAAGCCCTCCAATCAAAGTTAATAATAAATCAGTATTTCATTAGTATGAAAATAAAAGGATTGAGAAAGATTACCTAGAATTCCATTTCTATTCTACAAGAGGGATAAAACATATATTTGTTTTCTTAGCCCCCCCCGTCCACAAATAGCCCGACAACCATAATTAACTAAATAATATTCCCACATAGTTTATGTCATGCCCCGTCCCAGTTTGGTCAGATCTCTATGATCAATCTACCGCTACTTGGTTAAAGAGGGATTCCCCCCTTTTAAATTTAAGAAGAGCTGTGTGTATTTTAACCTTGTTCCTTGGAATAACATAAATCAATAAAAATACAAGCTTAAAATAGCTTTTAAGCATACTTGACAAAAGGTAGTTCCTCGTATTTTTCTTAGTCATTTTCCATATACTTGAAAAGGGATAGAAAAGAGGGATTAGTTTCTATAACATAGTGAATGGGTGTTGGGAATGGATTTTCATAAAAGAAATTCTTA
Source organism: Trapa bicornis (assembly GCA_030064425.1). Taxonomy (NCBI): domain Eukaryota; kingdom Viridiplantae; phylum Streptophyta; class Magnoliopsida; order Myrtales; family Lythraceae; genus Trapa; species Trapa bicornis. The sequence goes on from CM057747.1 coordinate 10,122,393, forward strand.
ATTGGAGTGTGTCAAACTACTTATTTCCTTTAAAATCATTTCTTCCACAAATTTCGATTTTCAAAATTTCTTTCCTCATTTCCACATTAGATGTGTTTAATAGTCAACACACACCCTCCATCATGAAGGGATCACACATTCGTAGGGCAGCCCGTTCACTGCACCCACTTGTGGTATCAGAGTGACTTTACCGGCCACCTAAATAGAAGCCTGTCCACTTCTACCCTGGGAATAAGTAGATGTTCATGACATCCGACCCTCAAGCCCAAAATCAACTTCGTATCTATATAAGGACAGAGACCTCTTGCCGACCCACCCCGGTCTCCTGCACATGAAGCTACGTCAAGCTTCCCTGACTACTGGCATGACAAACTGCCCTTATCTCCACGATGTCGTCCAATAAACCCTAGAATGTATCACTACCCCTCTTGGGCATCTTGATGGTCCTAACCTCAAGTGCATGCACAAACAATAATTTTTCTACAATGTTATTTATCTTTGGTGCCACTAGTCCAACGGCTCCAACCCTCAACTCGACGTGCAGTTATTTGTCTATGTCGGTCTGTTGACCTGGCCCTGACGCACTACCACTAGTCCATCGCGTATGTCGGTCTTGTCTTGGTACCATGGTGAAATCACACATTCCATTCAATTAGAATTTTCATGGCATAGATAGATCATGTTTGTTTACAAGCTCCTGCTCGTGTCAACTAGCCTTGGGCCCATTCTACGTGATTTTCCAAAACTAGGCATTTTAGCTCTTAAGTTCCAAAACTGAGGCCTCTGGCTATCTGAGCTATTCTAGCTCTCGACAAGAAGGTATCCTCAAATTTTCCAGCATTGACTCACAGTTAAGGAAGAACACTTATGACAAAAATAAACTTTCCATCCATCACACCTACTGGGTGTGATGACATCTCAGCTTACAACCAGTAAGCGGGTTTTCTACTTCCTTCAAGGAAGTCCATCATACCAACCAGGTATAATCTCTCTACTTACGACTGATAATTAGTTTTTCTGCATAGTTCTCATATCACTACAACTGGGTGTGATGTCAAAATTCCGCATACAAGTTGTTTTTCATTTACAAAGTGCTCATCATCCCAACTAGGTATGATGTGAATAAACCCACTCACCCGATAATTGCAGTGTATTTATTCTTAGTCGGGTTTTCCCCCCACACTAGCTTATCCTTGGTGGTGTTCCGATCCTTCATGTTCCTACATGATTTGTACATCCTTATCTATTAATATTTGACATGATAGCCTTCATTCCACACGTATAAACGAAAATGCCAAAAGTTTTCAATTATTTGCATTTAGGTCTCTAAAGTTCTTTTTCCTTGACTTTAGGCTCCTAATGCTAACTTTTCCCCAAATTGAGTTCCGAAAATTCTAAAAATTCACTTTGGGTCCTCAATTTACTCAAAATCGCTTAAGGGGTTCAAGTCTTCCAAATTTCCTATTTGGTCCCCAACTTTTCAAAAATTACCATTTTGCCCCTACTTTACAAAAATGACAATTTTACCCCAATTATTTAAAAAAAAATTGACTAATTGGTCCTCCAACATCCTTTTCATGGCAAATTACCCTCAATTTTGGTAAATCTTAATATGGTTCCTCAATTTTATGAAATCCCAAATTTCTGCCAAAATTTTCCCATTTCAAACTAGCCGAATTTGATTTCATCAAATTGACCATACAATTGTGTTTAATTGTTAAAATTGAAGGTATAATTAAGTTCCTACACATCCATACAATTCAATTGAGCTTTGAATTGCATGAATTGAGGCTGAAACAAGTTCAAACGGAGCTTCGCTAGAAAATTGTGCGTAAAGAGAGAAAGTTTCGAAAGCTTACTATCGGAGGTGTGATGGTCTGAGCTTTCTATCCGGGCAGGTAGTTCTAGTCTTGAGGTTTCTCCTAGGATTAAGAATCACAACAATTAATATTAAATTGAGGGAGAATTTAGTCAATGAAGATTCACAATTTCTCTCTCTAACACCGATAAAAAATAACAGAGGATAGCCAAATTGGCTTACCTTTCAGCTCCAATTCGATCATATGAGGGCTGTGGGAGAGTTGGGAGAGGTTGGTTTGGCTTGAAGAGGGCTGAATTTGGCCAATTTCTACTCGGCCGAAACAGGGCAAGTTCGGTCTGCTGGAGCTGCTTCACTGTTTTATTACGCGGGTGCTTCTCCGATTGTCCTCGGATCAAATGAAGACTATCGTCGGGTAGCTGACTTCTCCTTGATTCTAAGGAACCCAACCTCACCTTCTAAGGCTAAGAAAAACCTCAATGTCAGAGCTCTAGTTTGAGCTTCACCAAAAAACTGAGTAGTTTAGAGAGGGTGGAGTTTTCAAGTGTGAGGAGAATTAATGGAGAGTAGCTCTTCATATAGGGAGCTTGTGAACTCTCTGGCCATCCATTTGGCACCATTATGGCACTCATTCATGGCCTGAAATGCCATGAATGAAGACTTTTCACCTTCATCGGCGCTGTTCATTTTTCCAATGAGTGAATAGTGCTGTCATTTGAAGGAAGAAGATGACACTATTCCGAACCATGCCGGATTGGTCCGAACTGGGTTCAATGCTTAAACCATCAAGTTCAGGCTCAATTCAACTAAGTTTTTCAAAATTAAAATTTTCTAAATTTATCTAAATTCATTCTCTATCGAATGGTGGCTTAAATTCTCCAATTTGAATATTTTAAACCACCTAGAAAAATTAATTTAGTAGCTGGTTCAATGATGGTTCAAATTGGTCCAAACCGGTTCGGATCTGGTTCACCTGAACCGGTTTGGTTTTCTCTTCCAAATTGTCCCAAATTCCTTTTCCATAGTTTTTATGTCTCTTTGGGTCACACGGGATGTGTAAATTTTCCAATTTACCCTTTCTCTAGTGATTGATGTTTGTAAACTAGTTCAATTTTCTCACTTGGGTTGATGGGTTCTTTCCCCAATTTCCTTATCTTTAAGGGATAGGGTTTACAACTCTCCCCTCCTTTTAGGAGTTTTGTCCCCAAAACATATTCAACATTCTTTGCATAGGAAATAATTTCCCTTGATGTCAACTTGGAGTTGTTTGACATGCTAGCATTTTAGTTATTTTCGCTTAGCCCCACCGTTTTTTTCTTAACGCACACCTTTGGAAATTTCTTTTCCCTTCCCATTGTTTACTCATTCCTTAGAGCTTTTCTTAGTTAATCATGTCTTACTTGTTAGTTAAAGGGTATATCCTCAGCTTCCTATCTTCCTTTGCTTAGGGCAAGATTCTTTCCCTTAAGGTTCTTACCCATGATTTCAGGATTGGGAGTTCTAAGATGCCCAATCATTCCTATTTCTAATCACTCTCTTTTTCGTTGAAACACTTAGCTCAGTGTCCTTTAGAGCACTATGTACTTGCTTTCATAGGTTTTTGTGTTTACTCATTTTGTCTTATTTTTTACCCTTCTTATGTTGTTCCTCAATTTTAAGGTCATCCTTTTCTCAAGGACTTTCCTTTCTCTTAATCCACTCTTACTCGCTTGTGATCATTTCAAGATTCTTGATTGTGACTTAATTTCCTTCAATCTAAATGTCAATTACATATTTGGGAAAGTTCCCTTATTACAGTTTTTGTTCTCTACTATTTCTCTCACAGTAGAGACTTTCACCTTAGTAACTACATACTCAACATTCTTATCATTCTTGAAGGTTTCATTCCTTCCTTTCTTCATACCCCTTTCTATATTAGAGTATTTGCCCTTTTGAATCCTTCTTTAACTGAAATTTTAGTCTCATCCCTTATTCTTTACTTGAGACACTTCTGATTCTTGGTCTTATTCGTTGTACTCCACATTATGTCTAGTCGTCCTCTCTTTAGGCTCCATCAATTGAGTGTTGACCACTACGAGTCTTGATGTCAGTGATCATTTACCATTAATCACTTCTTAACTGTAGGGTTTACTTTTCTAAGGGTTCTTAAATGTGCTTTCTTCTGTTTCCTCTTTTATGGACAGTCGACCCCTTTCTTACTCGTATGGCATCTTTTGATGTTGTTTCCCTACTTACACGTTACTTGGACTTAGCTTACTCCTTGGGTCCTCTTGAGTACCCTTCCTTTATACCTGATCTTTCCATCTCAACTAGCATATCTTTGATGAGTTTATCTCATCTCCACTTCTGTTGATCCCATTATCTCTTAATTGGGACACTTATGTCCTTTCAAGACCTCTTTGTCGTGGATAGATTTGTACTCTTTTCTCCTAGGGTTCTTTTCTAGTTTTGCCATTGAGGGCATCTAGTCTTAAATGGCTTTCTCTGAAGCCACCCCTTCCTTCTTGCCTTTACTCTTGAAAATTACTTGTACTTCCTTTATACTTCATCTGTATCCTCACTTGTTCTCGATACTCATCCAATCCTTTTTTATGGAATTCACATCTTCTTATTTTAAGATCTCTTGATCATCTTACAAGAGGTTTGCTTAACCTACTTATGAATTTTTGGTTGTTACTCCCATCTTCACCATTGATCTCTTTAAGGCTTTTCTTCATCCTTGTTTCCTTAATGTTTTTAGCCTTTCCACCTCTCCCTTCTTTACTGAAGCTTTGACCTTCACCAAGTTCCGTTCATTAATTACTTCGATTCTATTATTCTCCCTGTCCAGTTATCTTGAGGCCGCTATCTCTTGAGTCTTCTTATCCTTAATATACATCTTATTTCCCTTTTTAGGACGTAGTCCTTATTACTTCTCGATCCATCTTATGACGTTGTTTATTTCCCTTGATTATCCCGTTGTTATTTGTTATTTCCTTCAACTAGGTCCCCTTGAAATCCTTATTTGGCTTTTCTGCTCATCTATAGCAAGTCACACTTGGCCATCCAAGCACTATCTTTAACCCCAATGTCATTTAATGAGGTCCTTATTTCAGTTCTAGCTTTTGGTGGTTCATCTATTGGTTATTTAGCTTGGGCTTTCCCTTCCATGGTCCCACTTCCTATCCTTATCCTTTTTCTACGGACTTTTGTGCTGGGAGTTTCACATTCTACCTTCCCAACGCTTCTTGAAAATTTTACCCATATCCTTTTCTTACACATTTCTACCATTAGTATGGTTATTCACTCTTCATTCCTCCTTGCCCTCTAAAATCCTTCCTTTACGAGGTTCTGATTGTTGTTGAGTTCCTCATAATTCGTGTCCTACCAATCACAAATTCTTTCAAGGGTACTTCTATTATTCCTTTGGATTTTCTTCCTACCATACTTCTTTCCTCTTTTCTCCTTGTCATATCCCAAAGCGACTTAACATCTTATGCGTTCCTATTTCTTTCTTACTTTCCTCCTGGTTAGCTTTCATTCTACTAGTTTCCCTTGGAATATTCCAATCCTTCTTGGCTTCCTTAATTTTATCTATAAGGCCTTTCCTTAACTACTTATAGTACTTGGACTTTTGCTATTCCTATACCCTTTAATGCTTACTTCCCTTGCATCGGACTTCACACTCTTCTTCTACCTTTCCATAGAGTATGTCTTCCTTGGTGAACTCTAGGTAGACTCTTCTAGAATTTCTTTCCAAGTCTTGTTGTCTTTTCCCCATTCTTCGGGTAGGGGAAAACTTACTTGGCTTCTTTAAAGGTTTGAGTTACTATAGGTGACCCATAGTTTTTCTTCTTTAGGTGATACTTTCTCTACCCGTTATGCAGATCCTTATTGGTATACCTTCATTTCCGTTAGTTGTTCTTGTCATTATCAAGGAAGCAAAATTTTAAATCAAGGAAAACTAAATTTTTATTCATTCCAAGAGATGGTCTCTTGTCGTACTCAATTTATCTACATGAGATTCTCTATTCCCTAATCCCTTAGAGTCATAGGCTGGGAGTTAGCCTTGGAACGGCTGTGGAATTCACGGTTTGATGGCTCTACGGAACTGGTTAAGGTCCACCCATATTCCCTTATGGGATGAACTTCATGTATGGCTTCCAATCTGTGTCGCCTTAACACCTTTGCCTCGCATTCATATGTCCACTTCATCCATGGGGAAGGATTGAAGCTGGACTGAGTAGGTGGGGGTACTTGGTGGACTTTCATGAAGGCGGCATAGACTTCCCAATATTTGTCCCAAGCCTCTTTCTTAGTGGGATTCCTCTCTAACTATTGTGGAACTGGAGGAGGTGTTGGGCTCCTTGGAGAAGGAACATATTCTTCCTGTCTTGGAGGAGGATAGGTAATGCCTTCTGGTTCTAGTAGGGCTCCAAGGATTTTCCTATAATCCTCAACCATATCCTTTGACACTCTCTTCTTGCCCTTCCAGAACCGTTGAACAGCCGTCTCTCTCGTGGTAGGCGTCTTTTTCAAGGTCAAGTGTGGAGGATTGGATTTCACAGTGAATTTTCTATGGATTCTCCCTCCTACATGGTAATTAAGTTTTTATTAGTGTCAAGGCATAATATTGATAATGCTTCAAGGGAACATAGCTTTGATACCACTCAAGTTGTCACGCCCCAACCCGGTTTGGTTAGATCCCCATGATCAGCCTGCTGCTCCTTGGTTTAAGAGGGGTTTCCCCTTTTAAACCCAAGAGGAGCTAGACGTAATTTAACCTTGTTCCCTAAAATAACATAAATCAATAAAAATGCAAGCTTAAAATAGCTTTTAAGCATACCTGACAAAAGGTTTGTTCAGGTGTTTTTCTTAGTCATTTTCCCTAATCTTGAAAATAGATAGAAAAGAGGGGTGAGTTTCTACAACTTAGTGAATGGGTGTTGGGAATGGATTTTCATAAAAGAAATTTTTAATTGGAGCGTGTGAGACTCCTTATTTCCTTTAAAATCATTTCTTCCACAAATTTTGATTTTCAAAATTTCTTTCCTCATTCCTACATTAGGTGTGTTTAACAGTTATCACACGCCCTCCATCGTGAAGGGATCACACATTCACAGCAGATCCCGTCCACTGCACCCATTTATGGCATCAAAGCGACTTTACCGGTCACCTAGTTAGAAGCCCATCTACTTCAACCTTGGGAATGAGTGGATGTTCGCCACATCTGACCCTCAATCCAGAAATCAACTCGTGTTCATATGAGGATAGAGACCTCATCCCAACCCCACCCCAGTCTCATGCACATGAAGCTACGTTGAGCTTCCCTAACTGCTGGCATGACAAACTACCCTTATCTCCACTATGTCATCCAATTGCCCCTAGAACACATCACTACCCCTCTTGGGCATCTTGATGGTCCCGAACCTCAGGTGCATGCACAAACAATAATTTTTCCATAATGCCATTTATCTTTGGTGCCAATGGTCCAACGGCCCCGACCCTCATCTCGACTTGTAGCTATTTGTCTAGGTCGGTCCATCGACCTGACCTTGATGCACTGTCGCTAGTCCATCGAGTATGTCGGTCCTGTCTTGGTACCATGGCGAAATCATACATTCCATTCATTTAGAATTTTCATGGCATAAATAAATCATATTTGTTTACGAGCTCCTACTCGTGACAACTGGCCTTGGGGCCATTATACGCGATTTTCCAAAACCGGGCATTTAGTCCTCAAGTTCCAAAACTGAGGCCTTTGGCCTATCTGAGTTGTTCTAGCTCTCGTCAAGAAGGTCTCCCAAAATTTTTAAGCATTGGCACATAGTCAGGAGAGAACACTTCTAACAAAAATAAACTTTCCATCCATCACACTAATCGGGTGTGATGACATCTCCTCTTACAACTAGTAAGTAGTTTTTCTGCATAGTTCTCACATCACTCCAACCGGGTGTGATATCAAAATTCCACATAGAAGTGGTTTTTCATTTACGAAGTGACCATCAATCCAATCGGATTTGATGTGAATAAACCCACTCACTTGATAATCGTAGTGTATTCCTTCTTGGTCAGGTTTTGCCTCCACGCTTGCTTATACTTGTTGGCGTTCTAGTCCTTTGTGTTCCTACAGGATTTGGACATCCTTATCTATTAATATTTGGCATGATAGCCTTCATCCCTCACGTATGAACAAAAATGCCCAAAGTTTTCAGTTATTTGCATTTAGGTCCCTAAAGTTCTTTTTCCTTGACTTTAGGTCCCTAATGCTAACGTTTTCACAATTTGAGTCCTGGAACTTCTAAAAAATCACTTTGGGTCCTCAATTTACTCAAAATCGCTTAAGAGGTTCAAGTTTTCCAAATTTCCAAATTGGTCCCCAACTTTTAAAAAATTACCATTTTGCCCTACTTTACAAAAATGACAATCTGACCCCAATTATTTTAAAAAATCGACCAATTGGTCCTCCAACATCCTTATCATGGCAAATTGGCCCTCAATTTTGGGAAATTGCAATTTGGTCCCTCAATTTTGTGAAATCACCAATTTCTCCCAAAATTTTCCTCTTTCAAACTGGCCGAATTTAATTTCATCATATTGACGATTCAATTGAGGTTAATTGTTGAAATTGAAGGTATAATTGAATTTTTACGCATCCATACGATTCAATTGAGCTTTGTAAAGTGATTGGAATGCAAGTAAGAGAAAGCTCGTGTCGACTTGGAAAACCAAACGAGGACGAACATGTGATAATTATCAGGTGAGTGGGTTTATTTACATAATACCTGGTTGGGATGATGAGCACTTTACAAATGAAAAACTATTTGTAAGTGGGATTTTAACATTATACCCGGATGGGATGATGGACGATCTAGGATAAAACCTACTTACTGGTGGTAAGTAGAGGAAATCAGACCCGGTTGGTATGATGGACTTCCTTGAAGGAAGGAGAAACCTGCTTGTCGGTTGTAAGAGGAGATATCATCACACCCAATTGGTGAGATAAAGTGAATACTTATTTTTATTAGAAGTGTTCTCCCAGACTATGTGCCAATGCTTAAATCATTTGAGAGACCTTCTTGATGGGAGCTCGAACAACTCATATAGGCCAGAGGACTCAGTTTTTGAACATGTAGAGCTAAATGCCTGGTTTTGAAAAATCATGTGCAGTGGGTCCAAGGTCAGTGGGCACGAGCTAGAGATGTCAATAGCTCAGGTCGGGGCAAGTTTTAGTGGACCCGCAACCAACCCGAGCTCGGGTCCAGCAGACCCACGCTCGAGTGGACTCGAGCATCGGGTCCACTTGGTGGGGTCCAGACCCGACCCGATTTTGGTCTGCTAGACCCGAGACTCGCTTGGACCCAAACCCGCTGCTTGGATCCATTTGGACCCGAGTCGGGTTTATCCTATTTTTTAATATATATTTTTTACCAAATATAAAAAATTCAAAATTATTGTAATATATAAATTTTCTAATATTTATTTGATAATTCAATTTTTCAAATGTTTATTATCTTTAATTTACCTAATAATTTACTGGTATAATTTTTCATTAACTTTAACTTGGAAATAATGATCAATTAGTGAAACTGTTAATGTGAGAAAATTAGGATATAAAAACGAATTAATTGACAAATTACGGAAAGCAAGGCGACACCAAGAATATTCCCCCGAACATCTTTATCTCCATCACTCTCTTATTTTTTTCACTTTTTCACTTGTAAATGCTTATATTCATTTATATACATAAAAATGATAATAGTGTGAGTTGTATACGTGTGGGGTCCCATATTAAAATTGTTGATTTATGTGACATTTTTTGCTGTATAATTATTAATATACAAAATTTTATTTATATAATTTAAATTTAATTCTTTAGTTTAAAATAAATTATAAATCTATTAAACATGTCAAAATTTTGAATATGAGTTATAATTTTGTACCAAAATAAATTATACTTTGAATATGAATTTTATAGTGTAATTCTTACAAGTATTTATAAATTTATTATGGTATAAGAAAGAAAAAATAATATATTAGGTTATAAGAAAGGAAAAAAAATTAATATAGCATGTCGAGAATATATTTATAAATCTATTAGGGTAAAAGAAAGAAAAAAATAATATAATATAATGATAATATATTTATAAATCTATTAGGGTATAACAATGGAAAAAATTAATTAAGATTTAAGAAAGGAAAAAAATAATATAATATAACGAGAAAATATTATGTGATAGAAAAAAGATAGAGCAATTTTTAAATCACTTTTTTATTAGAAATTTTTAATATTTTTTTACTATATTTAATGAAATGATGTGGTTGCATTAAAAAAGGAAAAAAATTCAAACCATGTGGACGACATGGTGGAGATAAGGGCAGTTTGTCGTGCCAAAATTCGGGAAGCTCATTGTAGCTTCTTGCACATGAGACCGGGGTGGGGTTGGGATGAGGTTTTTGTACTCATACGAACACAGAGTGATATTCAGGTTTGAGAGTCGCATGTCCATCCGCTCAAACTCAGGGTAGAAGTGGACGGGCTTCTATCTTGGTGGTCGGTAAAGATGCTCTGAGCCACAAGTGGGTGCAGTGGGCGGGCTGCACCAGCGAATGTGTGTTCCCTTCCTGATGAAGGGCGTGTGTTATCTGTTAAACACACCTAATGTGGAAATGAGGAAAAGATTTTGAAAACCGGAACATGAGAAAAACTTTCTTTGAAAGAAGACAACAACCCTTACACAATTTAGTTAAAACTATTTTTTTTTTGAAAATTCACTTCCAACCCCCACTCAGTGAGTTGTAGAGCTCATCCCCTCTTTTATATCCCTTTCCAAGAGTAAGGAAAATATGACTAAAGAAAACACCATGATCTACCCTTTGTCAGGTATGCTTAAAAATTTTTTTAAGCTTGTATTCTTACTGATTTATGCTATTATGGGGAACAAGGTTCAAATTATGCTTGGCTCATCTTGATTAAAAGAAGGAGGAAACCCCTCTTAAACCAAAGGAGCGGCGAGTTGATCTTTGGGATACGACCAAATCGGGTCGGGGTGTGACAACCTGAGTGGAATTAGAGCATTGTTCCCTTGAAAGCATTATCAATACTATGCTTTGAAACTAATGAAAATTTAACTGCCATGTAGGAAGAAGAGTTCCTAGGAAGTTCGCCATGCGAACCAAACCCCCACACAAGATCGTGAAAAAGACATCTACCTCCAGAGAGGCAGCCGTCCAACGATTATTGGAGGGTGAAAAGAGAGTACCCAAGGACATGGTTGAAGACTATAGGAAACTTGTTAGAGCCCTATTAGAGCAAGGAGGCATCACTTATCCCCCTCCAAGGCTGGAAGAACCTATCCCTCCTCCAAGGAGCCTGACACCCCATCTAGCCCCACAACAGCCAAAAAGGACCTCCACTATGAAGGAGGCTTGGGACAACTATTGGGATGCCCACGCCACCTTTACGAAAGTCCACCAAGCTCCCCCAACAACTCAATCCAAGTTCAACCCTTCCCAATGGATGAAGTGGACCTACGAGTGCGAGATTGAGGTGTTGAGAAGGTACGGACTCGAAGCAATCCATGAAGTTTGACCTATTAGGGAAATTTGAAGGGAGTATGGATGGACTTCAACCAGTTCCTCAGAGCTTTCAGACCATAAATCCTGAAACCATTCGGAGGCTATCTCTCGATCCATGACTCCATAGGACTAGAAGATAGTGGAAAATCTTTGTAATAAGCCAAGTACGACGAACTACCTCCTTTAATGAATAAAGATTATTTTTCTTTAAACGTTAGTTTTACCTAATAATGATTAATAGATTGGAGTAAAATCAATCATGATCGGAAAATAAATAGAGAAGACCACCTAAGGAGGAAGAATACTCCTAAGATAGCCTAAATGGTTCCCCACAAGAACTAGAAAGCTCCAAGTGACAAGGAAATAAGACAAAAGAAGGAAGAGAAGAACCAAGAGCCTACCTAGGAAGAAGTCACCAAAAAGGACATACCCTAACCAAGGGTAGGAATGAGTGTGTTCATAAGGGGTCTAGTATAAGGGAATGCAACATTAGAAGATGGAGGAAGAGTAAGGAAAGCCTAAGGACCATAAGGGATTGAGAGAGCCCCTCATACAAGAAACCAAGAAGAATTGGGTTGCGTCAAGAGAAACTAGTGAATTAACGATAACTAAGAGGAGAAGCATGGTATAAGAACACCCTCAAAAAGGGGTGAACACGGAAAACCTCCTCCGACAACTCTACAATAGGATACTGTAAGAGGGAAGAAGAAAAGAAATGTGCTAGGAAAGGTAACTTTGGAGGAATGAATAGGACTAAGTACTCTTGAAACAATTATTGATAGACAGATGGAGCTAACGTAAACTGCTAGGAACCCATCGACAATTAGGAACTCCTCAAGGAAGGATAAGGAACAAAAAGGAGAATTGGAGAACGGTGAAGGATTAAGGGTGGACAACTATACCGATGTCGGAAGGATGTAAGAAAGAAAAGAAGGAAAAGACTTCGAGGAGTGTTAGAGAGATTGAATGTGGAAATACCAGGACAGAAGTCCCTAAGAAAAAGGATGAAGGTAGGAAGTTAGACCATTATAAGAAAATCCCAAGCTAAGGAACTGAAGAGTGGATTATAAGAGGCATGAACCGAAATAAGAGAACTAAGAAAGAAACATAAGTAGGTAAGGATGTCTCTCAATGATAGGTACGACTTGCTTTAGAAAAAGAAAAGCGGTCAAGTGGAAGACAACTAGAAATAACAAAATGATCATGGTAAACAGAACGACGCCCTATGAAGGACCGAGAAAATAGTATGGACTACGCCCTAGAAAGGATGACAGGATAGGCCTCGAGGATGAGTAAACTCAAAGGACAACTGTTCCAAGATAAGTGGACTAGGAGAGGAGTGGGAATGAGGCAGTTAATGAACTGATCCTCAAGAAGACCATAAACTTAAACTCTAGCAAGGAAGGGAAAGGTGTAAAGGCCAAAACATTAGAATGGAAAAAAGACCGAGAACCCTTCACCAATAGGAAAAATAATATTGTAGTGAATACAAGTTGAGATAAAGAGAAGAATAAGGGATGTACTGGTAAAAAAATTCTCCAAAGTAAGGATGGGACGGATGAGATGACATCAAGGATGTCATGAAGTTAAATTAAAGATAGATAACCAAGATGACGAAGGAAAGAGGAAATCCAAGAAAAAGAGGAAGAAGTCAACTAAAGAAAGGAACACATAATATGCATACGTATTCCAACGGAGAAGTGATGAACCCAACTAAAGTGGAATAGAGGAGAAAAGTTTAAATGGAATGCATATTCGTAATAAAGGACCGGTTACAAGGGAAGTTTACCCAAAAATCAAGGAGTAAGTTAAACTCAGTGAACATGTAGAGAAGGAGACAGCATTGAAAGATGTCGCATAAGTTAGAAAGGGGTGGATTGCCCATAATAAGGGCATAGAGGAAAGATTACCTGAAAAACCTTGGGAGAAGTAAGCCATCCAATTAAGGAATAAATAATTGAAATGACCACAAACATCAAAACTTGTCATTGTCCACGTTCACTTAATGGAGCCTAAAGGATGACGGTTGGGCATAGTTTAGAATACACGAATTAAGACCTGAAAACTAGAGGAGCATTGGATATGGGATAAGGGATGAAATGGAATCTTATGATAACGAAGGATTAAAAACGGGCACATGTCCCAAAATAAAGTAAGTGTAAGGAATTAAAGGGAAGAGACCTTTAAGGATTAAGTGAGAATATCGATGGTATAGCCTTAAAGCGGAAGGCTTTACCCTGAAGGACATAGTAGAGAAAGGAAACCTTAAAAAGGGAGACCTCCCCAAAACAAGGAAACATTACGTAGACCCGAAAAATGGTCAACTCATATGAGAAATGGGGAATGGTCATAAGTAAGCAAGAAATGATGAAGGAAAGGAAAGCCTTGAGAAAAATACGCCAATGTAAATGAGAAAGGACATAAGTGACAAATGATCTCATAGTGATGGTAAGCTGGAAAACTGACGGTTGGAACCAGCGAAAAATCATAGGAAGTTGATAAAGAATGAGTGGACAAAGGGAACCGACAAGATTATGATATTAATAAAATCAAAGGACAATTGAAACTACATAGAAAGTAAATTGGAAACACTGTGAAGTAGTAAGAAGGAATGAAGCCCTACGACTCCTGAATAGATGAAAGGGCATAAACCGTTATCTATGATACACATTCTGGAAACCATAAGGGGGAAAGATAATTCTAGAACATATCATACTGTAAGTAACATGTGGTGCCAACAATCCAAGTAAGGTAACCCAAGTAGGACCAAGTTTGATGGTCCAACCTAAGAAATGGAACCAGAATTGTGATAAACCCAAACATGGAGGAAGGACCAAATAAGATAAAGAAGAAAGAATATCAACATACGCGGGGTTAAGGACGAAGAGTCAGAAAGGATGCTAAATTGAGAGCATCAACAATTTAGAAAATGAAGGGAAAGCAATAACAATTGGATGTAAATGGAACATCCAACCCAATGACATGAATAAGAACCCTTAAGAAGAAAATCCTTTCCCTGAGTGGAGTTTGGACATGACTAACATGATACACTCCGTAGAGTGAGTGGAAGATATAAATGAAGAAAGACTACTTAGGTACATGGCTAAGGGACCAGATGAAAGCAATAGCCAAAGAGATAATTACCAAGCGGACCCCATGAAGACATAAAGGAAAGTCACCCTCAGTACAAGTAATTGCTGACTTAGGTTTTGGGGACAAAACCCCTAAAAGGAGAGGAGAGTTGTAAACTCCACCCCTTAAAGATAAGAAAAATCGGGGAAAGAACCAGTCAACTCAAGAGAGAAAATCAAACCCATTCATGAACCTTAACCGATAGAGAAAGGGAAAATTGGGATAATCGACAAACCCCAAGTGACTCAAAGAATCATAAAAGTCATGGAAAAGGACCCTAGGACAAATTGGAGGAGAAAACCAAACCGGTTCAGGTGAACTAGACCTGAACCGGATTGAACCATCATTGAACTGGCTACTAAATTAATTTTTCTAAGTAGTTAAAATTATTCAAATTGCGGAATTGGAGCCAACATTTGATAGATAATGAAGATAGGTGAATTTAGAAAATTTTAATTTTGAGAAAATCGGTTGAATCGGGCCTAAACCGACCAAGTTACGCATTGAACCGATTGGATCGATCCAGTCCGGTTCGGAATAGTGTCATCTTCCTCCTTTAGATGACAACATTGTTCATTCAATGTAGAAACGGATAACGTCGATGAAGCTCAAATTCCTCCGATCAGGCCATTTTAGGATGAGGATAAGCTCGACCAAGAAGGAAAGTTGTCGGGTAGAGGGTCCTCGAGCTCTCTATATAAAGAGCTCTTCTCCATTTGTCCTCTACACACCTCAAACTCCATCCTCTCTCAACTACTACAGTTTCTGGTGAAACTCAAATCAATGCTCTGACATAGTCATTTTTCTCAGCCTTAGAAAGTGAGGTTGGGTTCTTTAGATTTTAGGAGAAGTCAGCTACCTGACTGCAACCTCCGTTCGACCCGAGGACTGCCAGAGAAGCGTCAATGGAATCAAATAGTGAAGCAGCTCCGAAGGACCAAAGATTCCCTATTTTGGCCAGCTGAGTTTGGCCAACTTCAGCCCTCCTCCCACCAAACCAAGCTCTCCTGACACCCCCATGACACTCACATGACTGCAACAGAGTTGAACGGCAAGACAATTCGGCCCCCTCTGTCATTTTTTGTAGGAGTTAAGAGAGAGAAACTACGAAATTTCACTAATAAAATTATCCCTAAGTCAAGGTCAATTGTAGAAATTCTTGATCCT
The DNA here is from genome assembly GCA_030064425.1 of Trapa bicornis. Classification (NCBI taxonomy): domain Eukaryota; kingdom Viridiplantae; phylum Streptophyta; class Magnoliopsida; order Myrtales; family Lythraceae; genus Trapa; species Trapa bicornis. Next base: position 10,138,069 of record CM057747.1, read on the forward strand.
AGAAGGTACCTTAGGAACACAACTACTTTTCCTTATAGAGAGCTCGGACTGTCGCACCTCCGACGGTAAGCTTTTGAAACTTTCTCTCTATATGCATAGTTTTCCTGTGAAGCTCTATTTGAGCTTGTTTTAGCATCAATTCATGCGATTCAAAGCTCAATTGAATCGTATGTAAGTGTAGGAACTGATTTAAACCTCTAATTGAAGCAATTAACCCCAATTGAATGGTCAACTTGAAGAAATCAAATTCAGCCAGTTTGAAAGGGAGAAATTAGGGGGAAAATTTTGGGAAAATTGGGGATTTGGTAAAATTGAGGGTCAATTGGCCATGAAAAAGATGTTGGAGGACCTATTGGTGGAATTTTGAAACATTTGGGGTCAAATTACCATTTCTGGAAAGTTGGGGCAAAATGGTAATTTTGAAAAGTTGGAGACCAAATTGGATATTTGGAAAACTTGATCCCCTTACAAAATTTTGATCAAAATGTGGACTCAAAAGGAATTTTTGGAAATTTTGGGACTCAAATTGTCAATAGTTGGCATTAAGGATGTAAAGTTAAGAAAAATAAACTTTAGAGACCTAAATACAATTTATCGATAATTTGTGAGTCTAGGATTTTATGCCAAACCATAAGTGATAAGGCTGCCCAAATTGTGTAGGGATGTGTGATGAGAACACAAACAAGAGAAAGCTCACATTGACTTGGAAAACCAACCTTTGACAGACACGTCATGGTCATCGGGTGAGTGGGCATATTTACATAATACCCAGTTGGGATGGTGAGCACTTTAGAAACGAAAAACCACTTATAAGTGGGATTTTAACATCATACCTAGATGGGATGATGGGCGATTTTAGCTAAAATCTACTTACCGGTTGTAAGTAGAGGAAATCATACCTGGTTGGTATGATGGACTTCCTTGAAAGAAGGAGAAACTTACTGATTGTAAATGTAGATATCATCACACTCGATGGTGAGATGAAGTGAAAATGCTTAAACCATTTGGAAGATCTTGATGGGAGTTAGAACAGCTCATATAGGCCAGAGGCCTCAATTTTTGAACTTGTAGGGCTAAATGCCCGATTATGAAAAATCACGTGTAGTGGGCCCAAGGCCAGTGGGCATGAGCTGGAGCTTGTAAACAAACTTAAAATGACAAAGCCATGAAATTTATAATGAACGGGTTATGTGATTTCTCCATGGTGCCAAGTCAGGACCGATAGTATTCAATGGACTAGCGACAGTGCGTTAGGGACAGGTTGACAGAATGATCTAGAAAAATAGTTGTAGGTCTGGTTGAGGGCTGGGGCTGTTGTACCAATGACACCAACGATAAATGGATAAATATAGAAAACTATTATTTTGTGCATGCACTTGAGGTACAAGACCATGAAGGCGCCTAAGAGGGGTAGTGATAGGTCCTAAGGGCTACTGGATGAAATGGTGGAGATAAGGGCAGTTCATCGTGCCAGCAGTCGAGAAGCTCGGAGTAGCTTCTTGAGCATGATACGGGGGTGGGGTCGGGATAAAGTCTCTGTCCTCATACAGAAATAGAGTGATATTCGGTTCTAAGGGTCGGATGTCGCGAACATCCACTCAGACCCATAGTAGAAGTGGATGGGCTTCTATCTTAGTGGCTGGTAAAGACGCTCCGAGCCACAAGTGGGTGCAGTGGATGGGTTGCACCTACGAATGTGTGTTCCCTTCCTGATGAAGGGTGTGTGTTGTCTGTTAAACACACCTAATGTGGAAATGAGGAAAAAGATTTTGAAAACTAGAACATGAGAAAAACTTTCTTTGAAAGAAAATAACAACCCTAACACAATTTAGTTATAACTATTTGTTTTGAAAACTCACTTCCAACCCCCACTCATTGAGTTGTAGAATTCACCTTCTCTTTTATACCCCTTTTTAGGAGTAGGGAAAACATGACTAAAAAAACACCAGAATCTACCCTCTGCCAGGTATTCTTAAAAGTTCTTTTAAGCTTGCATTCATATTAATTTATGCTATTCCAGGGAACAAGGTTCAAATTACACCTAACTCCTCTTAATTAAAAGAAGGGGGAAACAACTCTTAAACCAAAGGAGCAGCGGGTTAATCATGGGGATTCGATCAAATGGGGTCGAGGCGTAATTGGAATGCTCCAATGGGCGAAGTCAGGCAGTAAGTAGGCCTTCTAACAACCTGTAGTAGAGAGGAAGCAGTGAAGCAAACGATATGAGAATTCTAATATGTAGCTCATTTAATAGAAAGGAAAATAAGTGAGCGATTCAAGACATTCAAGAAAATAAGTGAAGCAAACGAAGCAAAGGATGCAGTGACTTGGACAAGACATTGATCCCTCATATGAGCATATTCAAAATGGAGACAACATGTGAGACCAAGAAAAATCCCAACTTCATTATCAGACTAAACAAAACTAGGAAGTGGGATCAAAGTAAGAATCGAATGGTATCCATGGAGTAGATTGAATTGGAAGGAGGAAAGAAATCAATGAGAGGCCAAGAGGGATGAATAAGGGTTATGAGAAACCCTTAGAATGGTTGTGGGACTAGGAATCATGGATAGGGAGAAAACTTGTTTAAACTAGGTTCAAGCTAGGTGGAGTCACAAAACACCCAAATTTTAACGTGTCAAATCATATTCAAATTGTGCGGTTCTTGAGTCCATTTAATAGTAAATTAAATGTAGAATTTTTAGATATTTTTATTTTCTCAAGAACTAGATGGAAACGGGGTAAACATGGCCAAAAACTGCTAAAGCAATTGAAAAATTCATCTGAAACCAATTTGCTATAGTGCTAGACCGATCGATTGAGAAGTCGAGTACATGCATGCACTGCATGCCTGTGTAGCCATACACGTGCGTGTCGTCTTCTTTGCCTGACCGTCAACCTGAATTACCCTCTTTTTCCTGGTAAATCACTGTTGACTCACTGACTTCTCCACTTTGGGGAAATTAATTTATTACTACCACCACATGCTATGAATTAATGAAAGGAAGCTATGTATAGATTTCAATGGAAGTCTAGATCATAACCATATAAACTGGGGATGCTCACTCCCAAGTATTTGCTAAGAAACCTCTGCCAACCACCTACTACTCCCAACTATGTTAACCTTGCTACCAGAAAGCATAACTTTACTGTCGAACCACCTCCAATAACTTCATGGTATCCCTGGAAACTTGAGGACCTCAACTTTCCATTGCCACCCCTCTCGACCCTCAACTCTTTCTCTGCTGGTGCCGACGAGATCGCATAATACCTAATCTCCGACAACCTAAAACATAGCACTTGTTTTTGGGGCCAATTTTAATAGCCTTGATGACCCTAGTGAGCTGAGAAAAATTAGGTGAGTCCCTTGCACCACCAGCTTTCATATCCACATACTTTTCCTTGTTTTATTAAGAATTGGATTTGAATTAAATCATCAAATTATCAGATCATGGCCAAGGGGACCCAACTAACTAAAATGCAAATTGCAAGAGTTACAAGCTATAATATTAGTTAAATCAAGTGGCCACAAACTCTTAGGAGTGACAACTTTCCAAACCCACTAACCTTGTTGGCCAACGTGCCGCCTCCGATGAGTTTCTAGCTTTGACGCAACTCACATCGGAATGTATCGCTATTTTTGATCAAGCTCGATCGGAGCAACTCTGACCAACGTCGACCAAACTAGGTTGAGGATTGGGCAGAGGGAGGCCATAGGGACCTCATCACTTAATTTCAGAATTCTTGGAGACTTGAGTCATGGGTCAAAGGTGGTGGTCAAAAATGAAAATATTTGAAAGTTATGGGACCCAATTAGGAATAAGCTTTTTATGGATCCTTCCTAATAGTTCAAATAAAGTCTTGGGATTGATTGGGAAGTTTGGGGACCGATCTTGTCAATTGGGAAATGTTGAAGGACCTTTTTGTAATAAATGAATAGTGTGGGGACAAAGTGAAAATATGAGCTTTTGCATGGACAATGTGGACTTTTGGACAACCCAAGGACATAAACTTAATAAAAAGAAGTTTAGGGGGCCATGTGAGAAATTTGGGTGTCAAATGGATCACAAAACTTATGTACTCAAATAGAGGGAAAAAATGGTAAAATTTCCAAATCTTAAGGACCTTTTAGCATTTTAAAGGAAATGAGGCTTGAAATCATTTCCAATGCCTATTGGGACCTAAAAGGGGCCCAAAGAAACTTGAGGAACCAAATGGAAAGACTTAATAAATCCATGGTTCAAAAAGAGGGTACCCTAAAATTATAAGGATCATTGGAAGAATGCAGTTGGGAAAAGTATAAAGGCTTAGTAGAGAGATTGATCATGGTTTCTATAACTTGTAGTGTTTCACACCGTATTTTTAGTAACCCAAATATTCAGTTAGAAAATTTTTTGAAATTGTATTATAAGTTTAAAATTCAATTGATATAATTGCAATAAGTTTGATTTAAAATAAAATAAAAATTGTTGTTTTGACCAAAATAAATAACTCGATGGAATCGAGTTAACTCCGTTAAATTTAAGTGAAAATTAAATATTATATATATATAATTGCTAATTATATATATATATATAAATGTTGAAGACATATTTATATGTAAGGGTATATATATACTTGTACAAAATTAATTTCCAAACAAATATACAGGATAAAGGAATTTGATAGTTGAGGTTGTACCGTTATCAAATAAATACACACATAATTTTATTAAAATGTTCAGAGTACCAATATAGTTATGTTATACAAAAAGTAATGAAACCCAAGTCTACATGAGAAATTTAAATAACAATTTCACTCAATCATACAACTAAATGAATGCTGATATAAAACATAGATTCATATAATATTGTACTATAAAAAATAACAGTTGTGAAATTAAAATATTCCTAAAGAGCATAGGCCCTATGAAAATCCAATAATACATATTTACAATTTTATTATACCATATCGAAATGGAATGGATAGGGTAAATACCTAGTAAATTCTTTTAGGTGAAAATAATGAGATAATTATGTGAATTTGGTTTAGTAAGAAACTATTACTTTCGAGTATTAGTCCTACTCCCCAACCATAAATACCCATAAATTAATAACTACATTCAATTATTGGAATTAATACCCATAAATTTCCTAATTTAATGAGAATAACTAACAACATTTGAGCATCATAAAGCACATAACAATTATTGGAATGAAGGGGAAAATACCATAAATTTTCCTATATATCGTCCCTTTGCCCAACCCATAAATTTATATAATGTAATGTTCTAGTTACTCAAAGGGATAATTGGTTATTAGTTTTAACGCTTAAAGATCAATGGGGCTAAAGTTGGGCACCCCATTTAACATGGGCTATTTAATGTAAAGCATTTGAGGAAATGTAAATTACATGTTATATAATAAGATGAGTATTTGATGTATGCATAAGGAATCAAAAGTCAATTAATGAGAGTAGTGATTTGGGGTATCATGAATGAGAATGAGAAATGGTTAGAGTATTTATGATGATAAAGGTCGGAATTCCATCAGACAACAATGGATCATAATCTATCAATCATAAATAATGTAGTAATAAATCTTCCCATTTAACAAACAATTTTACAGCTATATAAGGAGTTTAGAATAATTGATCAAAGCAACACCAACTGAGCTAAGAGAGCAATTCGAGTAGAAAAGAGCTACCTGGTCCACTACTCCTTGTTCACAACTCAAGCATCATCTTTGCCATGATCACATTAGATCTACTAGATTAATACTCCCTACCTATGAAATTCTCAATCTCGACATCAACCATGAAACAACCAAATTTAAGGAAAATTGAGAAGTATTGGAGTAGAGAAACACCAATAAGACCAATCAGGGGCGGGTACCAGTCAATCCCTCTAGGATGAACATGTCTATAGATAAAAGGTGAGTGGGCTAATTTACACTTTATACTCGGTTGGGATGATGAGTACCTTTTGTAAACTAGAAGCCACTATGAGTGTGCATATTTAATGTCATACCCAGTTGAAGTGATGAAGAAGTTTAAAATTTATAAACCTACTTAGTGGAGTTATCATCACACCCAGTTAGTGTGATGAAGTTGAAAATAACCTTTATGTCAAAAGTGTTCTCCCCTGACTGTGTGCCAATGCTTAAAAGATTTGGGAGACCTTCTTGATGGGAGCTAAAACAACTCAGATAGGCCAGAGGCCTCGATTTTTGAACTTATGGGGCTAAATGCCAGGTTTTGGAAAATCACATGTAGTGGGCCTAAGGCTAGTGGGCATGAGCAGGAGCTCGTAAAAAAACTTGAGTTAAGAAAGCCATGAAAATTTCTAATGAAATGGTTGTGTGATTTCACCATGATACCGAGTCAAGATCGATAATACTCGATGGACTGGAGGTAGTGTGTCATGGCCAAGTCGACAGATCGACCTAAATAAACAGCTGCAAGTCGAATTAAGGTTCGGGGCCATCAGACCATTGGCACCAAAGATAATGGCCATATATGAAAACTATTGTTTGTGCATGCACTTGTGGTACAGGACCATCAAGACACCCAAGAGGGGTAGTGATGGTTCCTAAGGGCTACTAGATGACATGGTGGAGATAAGGGCAATTCATTGTGCCAGTCAGTCGGGAAGCTTAGAGTAGCTTCTTGTGCATGAGATAGGGATGGGGTCGGGATGAGGTCTCTATCCTCATATAGACATGAAGTGGCATTTGGGTTTGAGGGTCAGATGTTGAGAACATCCACTTAGACCTAGGGTAGAAGTGGATGAGCTTCTATATTGGTAAAGGGTAAAGATGCTCTGATCCACAAGTGGGTGCAGTGGACGGGCTACACCTACGAATGTGTGTACCCTTCCTAATGAAGGGCTTGTGTTTGTTTGTTAAATGCCTTATGAGGCAAGGAGATGGGCTAAGAAAGCTAAACACACCTAATATGGAAATGGGAAATAGGTTTCCAAACTTTAGAATCCTTGGAAAAGGAATGGTAAACTTTGGAAAAAGGTTTTGGAAATGAAATTAAATTTGAGGAAAACCCTTTTTAAAGTAAATGTTACCCTTGGCAGGGTAAAAGTTTTAAAAACTGAAATTTAGGAATAAATCCTTTTTAAAGGAAATGATAACCTTTTCATAGTTTGGATAAACTAAGGCTATTTTGAAAACTCACTCCCAACACCCTCTCACTGAGTTGTAGAACTCACCCCTCCCTTTTACCCCTTTCAGGTGACCAAGGAAAAACCAAACTTAAAGACCTCCCTGTATGGGAATTGTAAAGACAGGTATGTCTGTTTAAAATTTTTTCTATTTTTTATAATGTTATTCCAGGAAAGACAGGAAAAAGGACGCTTTACTCCTTGCGGTTTATAAAAGGGAAAAACCCTTCATGAACCAAATGGAGTGGCGGGTTGTTGATGAGGATCCGACCAAATCGGGTTGGGGCATGATATAATGAATGCAAGGAGCATTTGCACAAAATCATAGTGGATTCTAGGCACCCCATAGAACAAACAAGTCCAGTAAACTAAGTGAGCGGGTGTGTTTTGACGGTGCGTCCTATTGGACTGACCGAGTTTCAATTATCACTTATTGTATGACCTTCTGTGTAAAGGTAGCAAGCTTAATCTTTAAAGTTCTTATAAGAAGTGTGAACCAGTAATAGGATGCCTACTAAATCAAATATCCTTTTAAAAGTGCAAGTAAGAACTAGGCTTGAGGACTGGGGTATGATATAAATAGCAGTTTTGAGAAACCGAGGGAAAACCATTTTGACTTAGAAGCCATTGTGTGAATTGGGGAGAGGGCCGATGAGGGTCCGACTCTTGGTATGTGTGCATTTCCATGATAGTGAACTGGTTAGTTTCATGCGGTGCGACTTGAGTTCACGATAGATCTAGTTGTTTAAAAAGGGAAGTTGACTCCCGTAGAGCTAAGCTCTCAGTGTTTGTGCATACATCATTTAAGGGAAAATGGCTAGTGAGGGTCCAAACTCCTGTATTTATCCATGTCTTAGCATGTTGATTTGGTATGCATTCTTGTGTGTGAGATGATGGGGAGTCGGACATGTGTTGTGTTGAGCTCCTAGTAACACATTGCCTGTAGCACCATTATGAGAGATAGCCATAAGTGCAATGTTATGACCTATAGTAATATGATTTGTTATTGTTAATACTAGTAAGGGAGAATAGGGGCAATGAATGGACACCTTTGTTGTTGTGCTATCGCTCACGAGGGAAAATGGAAAGGAGATCAGAGAGTGCATAGTGTTATCTTCTATGTTTCCAGGCACACCTGGAATATGTATGTGTACCATCCTAGTATACCTTTATGATGGGGAGATAGTGGAGATCAATCATGTAAACCCCGTCCTCTCGGACAAAGGAAACTGGAATAAGGAACTGAAAAATTTCAAGCGAAAAACGAGGATCCAAGTGAACTAAAATTGGAAAAGATTGATCAAAATGGGAATTTGGAAAATCCCAATTGGCTAATACATCTCTAAAATCATGTAAAAGAACCATTAAGTGGATTGGATGTGAAAATTGGACTGGTTCAGGGTGAACCAGATATGAATCAGATTGAATCGGGTTGAACCATGTAGAACCGGTTCAAAGATTCATTTTCTAGGTGGATAGAAAATTTGAAAATTGAAGCCACAATTTGATAGAAAATCAATTTAGTTGATTTTATAAAATTTTAATTTTTGGAAAACCGAATGAATTAGGTTTGAACCAACCGATTTTCATTTTCGGGTCACCAAACATGGTTGGACCAGACCTATCAATGGTCCATTCAATCAATGGACCACTGCTAGGTCAGCGTCCAATCAGCATACGCGACCTATCAATACATGACACGTGGCATATTGCACGTAGTCAACCGCTCAATCATCGCCTTGAAACACTGGACAATCAGAATGTGACACATGTTCTTAGTCAATGGTCAAAGGAGAAAAATCCACGTTAGCGATGACCAACCAATTGGAGAATGACACGTGTTCCGATCAACGGTCAATGTCGAAGAAACCTTGTCAACAAGGTTGACCAACAAGGAACTGACACGTGGCAAGGATGCCATGTCACGATCTAACAAGGATGTCGGAGAAATGACATACCAATGAGAGGTCGACATGTGGCAATGCCACGTTGGATGACCTCAACCAAGCAGAGGCAGACACGTGGCAGTGGCACTCTATTTTAGCTGGGAAATCTGATGCATTTAAATTAGCCAATCAGAGAACACCACGTGTCACGGTCAATGGCTGATCAAACACGGTTTTCAACCATGTTGGAACGAGCGACCAATGGGAGGCGGCCATAGGATGACTAGGCTGCTGAGTGGGAAGCTAATCAACAAAGACAACCAATCAAAGAGTGCCATGTGGCATGTTCACACATGCAAAGCTCACACACCTAGAACATTGTCATCTTTAACTTTTCATCTGAGAAGATAAGGTCGACAAGTTGGCCACCAAAATCCCGGTGACCTATAAATTCCTCTATTACAACCATAAATGAGCGAGATTGAGGCCAAGCGATTAATGAATGGATAGAACCACCAGACCCTAAGCTCTCCATATGAAAAGCTCCTCCCCAAGCATCTTTCCCATCCTTCAAATGCCTGAAGAAGAAGTTCTCAGTTTAGCAATGAAACTTGAGCCAAAGCTTTGAATTGGGCACTTTTCTCCACCTTTGAAGCCAAATTTGGGTTCTCCAGAATCCTGAGGAAGTCAGCTGCATTACTGCATACTTCAGCTCGAGGGTCGCTGGAGAAGCGTTGGCGAGCTCACACAGTACCTACGCTCCTTGGCGCTCTACAACCTGAGCTCAATTTGAGTAACCCCCGTGCCAATTCTGGCCAAACCAAGCTCTCTAGACCACCCCTAGAGGTGCCCCCATCTTCTTTGAGCAATGTTGCTAAGTCCCCTTCACCACCCTTCGTTGGAAAGTACTATTCAAAGAGAGTTTTTGATGAAAATTTAAAATATGAAATTCGCACTGCTCAAGCCACCAATTGCGGTGTAATTTAATCTAGGAAGCCTAGGGAGAGAGCCACTTGATGGAAGCAAGAGCTCTGATCACTAGAGCCTCACCGGTAAGAAATCTAAGCTCTCTCTCTCTATATCAATTTTTTGGCGAAGCTTCCTTTGAGCTCATTTTAAGCCATTTCGGTGTGCTAAAGGTTAAAATGATAAGGGAGACATAGGGAAGATGCTTTAGATCATGATATGGGATAATTTTCCAAGTTTAAGAGGTCAATTTGATGAAACATGGATTCGGTGGTCAAATTACCATTTTTGGAAAAATTGTGTGATTTGGGGATTTTTAGAAAATTGGAGGCCAAATGGTAATTAAAGGAAAATTGAGAGACTTTTATAAAATTAACTCCCAAATGAGGGCCAATTGGTGATTTTGAAGAAAATTAAGAACCAATTGGTGATTTTGAAGAAAATTGAGGACCGATTGGTAATTTTGAAGAAGTTAAGGACCAATTGGAAATTTTCAAAAATTAGGGACCTAAAAGGGAAATTGGAAACCTGAGTTATCTAATTAAAAATAGTTTTTCTTTAGGGACCTAAAGTCAAAATTATGAACTTTAGGGACCTAATTGCAATAAGGCACAAATTAAAGACCTATATGCAAATATATGGAGATAAGAGGTCTTTTCTTCCAAACATTCCTTATGAGAATACTCGAACCATGTAGGAACTGGTTGTACGAGTACTTGTGCAGAGTAGCACATTTGCGATCAGAATTCAGTTGTGACAAACATGTCATAGTACCTAGTGAGTGGGACTTCCAACATCATACCCGATTGGGGTTATGAGCACCATTTTAAAAGTGTGAAAACCATTTTCTAGTAATGGTTTCCCATGACTTCTTAAATGTTTTGGGAGATGTTTTCGAGAGTTGGAATTGCTATAGTAGGCCTTAGGCCTTGGTTTTAAAAATAATAGGGCCCATGGCCCAATTTAGGAAAAACTCGTGAAGTGGGCATAAGGCCAATGGGCACGGGCCGAAGCCCATAGGCAAGTAAGATTATGTGCTAAGAAACCTTTTTACAATGAGTTAATTGTGTGAAGCGCCACCGTGGCGAAGCCAAGCCTTAAGATTCGTTGGGTTAGTATCCGCTGAGCTGAAGTTGAGTCATAGAACTCATTGGGCTAGTGGTTATGGAGCCGAAGCCGAGTTGTCAGGCTCGTTGGGCCGGTAGCACCATAGACGATGGACATAATTCCTAAAACTATTATTTGTGCATGCTATGAGTTCGGAACCATTGAAGCACCCAGTATGGGGTAGTGTTGGTTCCAAAGTCAGCTGGATGACCTAGGGAGTATAAGGGAAGCCTGTCGTCTAGCATGTCGAGAAGCTCTATGAACTTCATGTGCATTGAGGCCGAGGTCAGAGGATGAGAGGTCTCGTCCCACATCGTAGACATGAAGTATGATTTGGGTCTGGGGGTTGGACAATTGATATCCACTCAGACTCAGGGTAGAAGTCACAAACTTCTATCAGAGTGGATGGTAAAGATGCTTCGATTCACAAGTGGTGTAATCAATGAACTACATTGCAAATGTATGAACCCTTTTTTATAAAGAGTGAGTGTGGTTGTGTGCTAAACCAATCCCGAGTAAGGGGAATCATTGAAATGCTTTTCCAAGAAGAAGAAAAAAATATGTGATGAAGAAATTCATTATAAATTCTTTTAAAACTCACCCTAACACTCGCTTATTGAGTTGTAGAACTCACCCCATCCCTTTTATATTTTTTTAAGGAGATAGACGATCTTTAAAAAGTCCCTCCACCAAGCCTATAACCATGGTAATTTACTTTTACGCTTTTAGTTTTGCATAATGTGATTCCATGGAAAGATGGTAGAAATTACACCTCACTCTTCGCGGTCTTGGGAGAAGTTACTCCTCTAGGCCAAAGAGAGTGGCGGATTGCCCACGAGGCTTCGACCAAACCGGGTTGGGGCGTGACAACTTGAGTGGTATCATAGCTAAAGTTTCCTTGAATTCATTGTGAAGACAATATATTTTAGAAATTAAATGAAAGTATGCACCTTGTTGGAGCAATGGCCCCAAGGAAATTTGTCAAACGAACCTGCCCAGCCTCACGGCTAGTAGGGATCGCTACTCCGAGTTAGGGGAGTAGGAAGGGCACATACGAGCTCAAAAGAGCTCGACCCGAGGAAATGTCCGTAGATCGAAGGACACTCCATGAACAAATGAGGAAAATGTTCAACATACCAAATCCTCCCTAGGAAAGAGTCGAACCCCTAGTAGAAAGTGCACATCCTAAAAGGGATCAAACACCTCCCCCGACACCCCGACAACTAGAAAGAACCTTGGCACAAGAGGAGGCTAGAAGGACTATTGGGAGGCATATGCTAACTATCTGAGGGTCTTCCAAAATGTCCCACCCATCCGAGTGTGCCCCGAACCCATGAACATGATGCAACATGCTTACGAGTATTATGCCACAGTATTGGAGAGGAATGGAATCAAAGTGACTCACTAAGTTAGAGCCCATGGAACACACTACGATGCAGTCCCACCCCACTCCAAGAAACCTAGTCTGAACCCGTATATGGGATGCGAGGGACATTACTTGGACATAAGCTTGTCATCATCAGAATCATCAGACAAAGAGTCCCGAAACAAATTGAAGGTCGATTCCCGATTGGTGGACATGTAGGGCTTGGGGTGAGTGAGACGAGTACATGTAACAAGGCTATTTTGGAAAACCTTTCCTTGAATAAATAAAGAAGAGTTCTTTATGTCTAAAATTGTGAAGCTCAATTAAAAGACAACCGAAGAATTTAAACCTCTAAAATAGGAGAAGGGTCCTCAAAACCAAAAAATCTAAGGAAAATAGACAGACTTCTCTCTAAATGGTTAATAAGTCAAGGATCAAGAACTTCCAAATGTAAAGAGTGGAAGTTTGACTCAGGATAGAAATAATACCTCCCTCCCTTAAAAAAGTCAAGAGGATCGGAGAAGGCTCGGAACTTGACTAGATGATGAACGAAACAAGGAACTAAGTACCAAGGGTATAACAAAGACAATAATCAAGGATATCACCAAGACCCAAAACAGGCACAGTATCTAGAAACGATAGGAGAAAAAGAGATAAGGAAAAAGGACGTACCCCCAAAAGGGGTGACATACATGATAAATGATATGTAAGTGTGGTAAGTCGACACTAAGGAAGATCCCAAGGTACCATGGACAACAGATAGAGATAGAGTTCGAGAAGGAAAGCCAAAATGAAGGAACCACCCATCATACGCTGGGGATAACAACCAGCTGTAGAAGGGTTGTGGAGATGTTGGGAGAGCTCGATTTGGCCTGAGAAGGGCTCAAATTGGCCAATTTTAGCTCAGGAAAAATAGGGCATCTTCGGTCCGTTGAAGCTGCTTCACTGTTTGATCACATCGCATTCCTCTGGTGACCCTCGGGAAAATGGAGACTACAGGCGTGTAATTGACTTCTCCTCGGTTCTAAAGAACCCGACCATGCCTTCTTTGGCTTATAAAAGTCCCTATATCGAAGCTCTAGTTTGAGCTTTGCCAAAAATTGGAGCATCTGAGAAAGAATGGAGTTTTCAAGTGTGGAGAAGATGAATGAGGAGGGGCTCTTTATATAGGAAGCTCGGAGACTTCTTGGATGTCTGGTTGGTGCCTTAATGGTGGTCATTCATTGCCTAAAACTCCCTAGCCGAAGACTTTTCTGCTTCACCGGTGCTACGCAATTTTCCGACGAGTGAATAGTGTTGTCATCTAAAGGAAGAAGATGACACTGATCTGAATCAGACTGTACCAGTCCGAACCGGGTTCAAAGCTTAAACCCGTCGGTTCACCCCCAATTTGACCAAAATTTTTAAATCTAAAAATTTCTAAATTCATTTTCTATCCAATGGTGGCCTCAAATCTCAAATTTTAATTTTTTATGGCACCTAGAAAAATGAATTTTGCATCTGGTTCAATAGTTGTTCAAATCGGTCCTAATCAGTTCGGATTCAGTTCTCTTGATCTGGTTTGGTTTTCATCTCCAATTCATCCTTAAGTCCTTTTCTATCACTTTTGGAACTCTTTGGTTTTCAAATTGAAAATGATCAGTTCTTTCCCCAGTTTTCTTATTAAGATATGATAGGGTTTACAACTCTCCCCTCCTTTTAGAGGTTTTGTCCCCAAAAGAGTTACATGCTAAATAATTGAGGGTAACTATCCCTCATTACACTTTTGATTCCCCATGTCTCTTCCTGCATGGGTTTGTTCTTCCATAGAACCTTGACCATAGGAATCTTCTTATTCTTTAAATTCTTGTCGATGATTCATACCGATTCCGTCTAATAGGTCAGGTTCTCTACCAACTCTAATGGAGGTCGGTCCAATATATGACTAGGATCAGGCTGATACTTCTGAAGCACATAAATGTTGAATACATCGTGCTTTATTTGCAGGTCTAGAGGTAGTTCCAATTTATAGGCCATTGGTCATATCCTTTAAATAATGTGATATGGACCAATATACCTTGGTTTCAACTTTCCTCTTTGCTGAAACCAAAGTATTCCCCTCCATGGGGACACTTTGAGGAATACTTGATCTCCCACCTCAAACTCCAGATATTTCCTTCGATTGTCTGCATAATTCTTTTGTTTGTCCTATGTAGTCTTAAGGCGACTCCTGATTAGTTTTATCTTCTTTGTGGAATCCCTGATTAACTTTGCCCTTTCTAACTTTCTTTCTCCCACTTCTTCCCAAAATAGAGGGGTACAGCATGGTCATCCATAAAGAGCTTCATAGGGTGACATCTGAATACTAGCCTAATAAGTATTATTGTAAGCAAATTCCATCAGGCACAAGTATTCTTCCTAGAATTTGTTCATTGTGAGTACGCACGCTCTAAGCATGTCTTCTAGGGTTTGGATGGTTCATTTAGACTGCCCATTTGTCTGAGGATGAAACGCCATGCTCATGTGAAGCTTGGTTCCCATGGCACTTTGTAAACTTGTCCCAAACCTTGAAGTAAATCTTAGATCTCTATCTGATACTATACTCACTAGAATGCCATGGATTCTTACAATTTCCCTCATGTATAAGATGGCCAGTTGTTCCACTGTGTCTATCACTCTTATAGGAAGGAAATGAGCTGTTTTGGTCAATCTATCCACGATGACCCAAATCACATCTTGACCCTTTTTGTCACCGCTAGTCCTATGACAAAGTCCATGGTGATGTGCTCCCATTTCCACTCTAGAATTGGTAAAGGTTGTAGTAGTTCTAAAGGTTTCTGATGCTTCATTTTTATCTATTGACAAGACAAGCATCGGGCTACATATTCTACAATATCCCTCTTCATACCTTTCCACCAATGTCCTTATTTTAGGGTGCGGTACATTTTGGTACTACCCAGATGCATAGCATACAACGAATCATGTGCCTCTTCCAGAATTAATCTCTTTAGTTCCTTACTTTGAGGCACACATACCCTACCCTTGTAGGTCAGCATTTCTTCACTACGTAGGTTGTAGTCCGGTTTAGTTTCTCTATTAACCAGTTCTAGATAGGGTTGAAGTTCTTATCTGCTTTTTGTTGAGCCTGGATTTGCTCAGTGAGACTGGGTCTTACTACTACATTAGCCACCAGGCACCTTTCTCGCTTGTCCATTTTCAGGTCTATCTCCATTCTTCCCAATTGTTGCAATAGGGTATGAAACTCATCTTTACTTGAGTTGCCTCAGTTTGGTACTTGCGACTCCAGGCATCTGCTACTACATTTGCCTTTCTAGGGTGATATTCTATCACAAGGTCATAATCCTTAACAAACTCCAGCCATCTTCTCTAGCGGAGATTCAACTCTTTCTGAGTTAGGAAGTACTTAAGACTATTGTGATCTATGTATATCCTACACTTAACCCCATAAAGGTAGTGTTTCCATATCTTTAGGACAAACACTATTGCATCTAATTCCAAATCATGAGTTGTGTAGTTTCTTTCATGTACCTTCAATTGTCGCGAGGCAAAAGCGATAACCTTCACTTGTTGTATCTAGACACATTTGAGTCCTTGTCCGTATGCATCACTATAGATGGTATACTCTCTTGCATTAAGGTCAGGTAAGGAGAGTACTAGTGGGTTGTCAATCGAGTCTTTAACTCTAGGAAAGACTTCTCACAGCTTTCATCCCACTTATACTCGACTCCTTTCCTAGTGAATCAAGTTAGAGTGGCTGCTATCTTAGAAAAGTCTTGCACGAACCGTCTATAGTATCCTACCAGACTTAAAAAACTTCTTATTTCTATAGGATTCCTTGGAGCCTTCCAATATGATATGGCTTCCACCTTGGTTGGATCTACTTTAACTCCATCATTGGATACGATATGCCCTAAGAATCCTACCTCGTGCTGCCAGAACTCACACTTGGAAAATTTTGCATATAATTGATTTTCCTTTAATATTTCCAAGGTGGTTGTCAAATGCTCTTCATGTTCCGACCTGGTTCGTGAGTATATAAGGATGTCATCTATGAATACTATCACGAACCTGTCCAAATGTGGTTGGAACAGACGATTCATTAAGTCCATGAAGGCTACAGTGGTATTTGTCAATCTAAACGACATCACTCTGAACTCATAATGTCCATATCTAGATCAGAATGTCGTCTTAAGGATGTCCTCTTCTCGAATATTGAGTTGACGATAGCTCGACTGAAGGTTTATTTTAGAGAAGTAAGCTGCTTCTTTTATTGGTCGAATAAATCGTATATCCTCGGGAGTGGGTATCGATTCTTGGTGGTGACCTGGTTCAGCTTTCTGTAGTCTATGCACAGTTTCATACTTTCATCCTCTTTCTTTACAAATAGGACAGGAGCACCCCACGGAGACTGGCTAGGACATATGAAATTCTTCTCCAATAATTCGTCCAATTGTTCCTTCAATTCCTTCAACTCTATCGGAGCCATATGATATGGGGCTTGGGATATAGGGTTTGTTCCTAGGATTATTTCTATGGTGAACTCCACTTGCCTACTTGGAGTTAGTTCGAGTAGCTCTTCTAGAAATACCTCTAGGTAGTGTCTAACTACTGGAATGTCTTCCAGTCTCTTTTCTTTAGATTTTTCGTCTACGACCATGGCCAAGAAAGTTGTACAGCCTTTTTGTATCATCTTTTGGGCTTTCAGATGGGACACCATTTGTACTTCACTTTTCCTTATATCTCCCTAGAACTTTAATCCTTTCATCTTGGGAGTGTGAAAGGTTACCGTCTTCTTTCCATAGTGCATCATCGCCTAATGGTTACTCAGCCAATCCATCCCAAGGATTACTTCAACCTCTTTTAAGGGTAATGGGATCAAGTCAGCTTCAAGTTTAATTCCTCCAATCTTTATCTCACACCCCTTTAATTGCTTATTCCTGTTTAAACCTTCGCCTAAAGATGAAGGATATTAAGGCTTTGTTCTAGTGGAGTGTGCTCTAGGGGTACTCTTGAAACCAGCTCTTCCATGATGAAGGATCTCTCAGCTCTCGAGTCAAAGAGGGCATAGACTTGTTGTCCCTATAGTTGTATATATCTTGATTGAAGAAACATATAGTTTAGAAGAAAGTTTCCTTTATTAAATCAAAAGATCTTCAGTATACATGATTCTCTTGAACTAATTTGGAGGATTTTGGGGTGTACCCGCTGCAGTACTAGGGTCTCTTCTAGCCTCTTCTTAGGTGAGGTTATATACCCTAGCCAGTACTCAGGTTGTAGCGTCTGGCCTAGGGTTCCTAAGATTCCCTTGAGGTGGTCCGAACGTGTTCCTCTACCTGTTCTCCCTGAGAGTGGGACAATCCTTTGCAAAGTGTCCCACTTGCCCACATGCAAAGTAGGTAAAGCATGCTGTCTCATGGTTCTTTTGAAACTTTGGACATCGAGGGTTTCCTTGAGGTAAAGTGGGGACTACTCTAGGGGGAGGTGGAGGTATGTCCCTTCTCCTTTGGAATGCCATTCTATTTCCCCATTTTAGACCATTATGCTCCTTTCATCCTCCTTGATGATTTGGACCCTTATCCTTCTTCCGGGTCGTCTGCTCCATTCGAGATGTCGAGTCTGCACCAGTTGCTCACACTCGTAAGCCATACTGATTACGGCTACCAGGTCTGTGGGGCTTCCCTGTACTTCCATACGATCTCGAATGTCCATATTGAGACTGTCCACAAACCTTTGGCATATGTCGCCCAGTTAGGTCAGGAGCAAAGGGTCTTAAGTCGTTGAATTTTGTCTCATACTCCAATATGGAGTTAGGCCCTTGTCGAATCCAGATGAACTCTTACTTCTTCTCATTTATTAGATGGGGTGCCAAGTAATCCTCTAAGTACCTCTCTTCAAACTATTCCCAAGTGGGGATGGTGGTATGTAGGTTTCAGTCATTGTCCCACCATCGTTTGACGCTTCCCTCCAGAAAGAATTCTATTAGGATCACCATATCTTCTAGTGGTATCCTGACGATTCCCATCAGCTTCTTAATGGTTGCCTGCCAATCCATGGCGGCTCCAGCATCCTTCTCTTCGAGTAAGGGTTTACATCCTAGTTGTTGGAGAGTCTTGAGGTTTCTTGGAATGTCCATTGGAGGGGTGGTTAACAGGGGGAGGTTGGGATTGCACATCCTCTAGTTCAACCCGGGAATTTGTGCCTGCCTTCGGGACGAGGTTAGGTTGTCCAAATACATAGGTGAACTCCTCATACAATCTTTGGATCTCCCTACTGAGTCCATGAAGAGTTGTTTGGGCTTCTCTGGGAGTTTCTACAAGTAAGGGTGGTTGGGCAATGTTGGAGACTGCAGCCCTAGTTCTCTTGTTTCCTTTCTTCAGAGCAATTCTGAAAATTTTAAAATCAAACATATTAGTTACTATATTCTTTAGTCTTCATTATGTATTTGAGGAAATAGGCTCTGATACCAGTCAAGTTGTCATGCCCCGAGCCGGTTTGGTCGGACCCCCATGATCAACCTGCCACTCTCCCGGTTTACTAAGGGTTTCCCCTATTTATAAACCATAAGGAGTAAGGCGACCTTTAAACGTACACCTTTCCTAGAATAACATAAATCAAAACTGCACAAAATTTTAAATGTCTTACAGGTGCGTTAATTAGTGATCTTTCGAGTATGCATTATGGGGTTACCTGAAAGGGATATAAGGGAGGGGTGAGTACAATGACTCAACGAGTGGGTTTTCAAAGTTTAACATTTAGAAAAAATGTTTGATTCGGAGTGTGCCAGACTCATTATTTTCTTTTAAAAACCTTTCATTTTCAATTTCGATTTTTATCACCATTTCTTATTACCACGGTGTGTCATCACCCAACACACATCCTTCATCATGAAGGTAAAACAAACAATCGCAGGCATGCCTGTCCATTGAACCCACTTGTGGCATCAGAGCAACTTTACCGGCCACCTACATAGAAGCACGTCCACTTCTATCCTGAGAATGAGTGGTTGTTCGTGACATCCAACCCTTAATCCCATAACAAATCTCTGTGTCCGTATAAAGACAGAGACCTCATCATGTCACCACCCCGGTCTCATGTGCTTGAAGCTACTCCGATCTTCGTAAGACTTCTGGTATGACTAACTATTATTATATCCACCAGGTCGACCAGCACCCCAGGATGCATCATTACCCCTCTTGGGTATCTTGAAGGTCCCATAAACATAGTGCATGCACAATCAACATTTTTCACATAATGTCATATAATCTGTGGTGCCACTGGTCCAACTTCCCCGACCCTTAACTTAACATGTAGCTGTTTGTCTTGACTAGTCCGGAGACCTATCATGTCGCATTGCCGCCAGATGACTGAGTATGTCGATCCTATCTCGGTATCATGGCCAAGCAATTCATTTCATGGCATATTGATCATGTTTGGTTATGAGTTTCTGCTCATGCCAACTGGCCTAGGGCCCACTATTCGAGATTTTCAAAATCAGGCATATTAGACCCCAAGTTCTAAAATAAAAGCCTCCGGAGTGCTACTCGAGCTCCCATCAAGAAGGTCTCCCAAACATTTTAAGCAATGGCACTCAGTTAGGGGAGATCACTTCTGACAAAATAAACTTTTCTACTATCCATCATACCGACCGAGTATGAGGACATCTCCGTTCATAACCGATTAACGGGTTTTCTACTTCCTTCGAAGAAGTTTCATCACACCAATCAAGTATGATCTACTTACAATCGGTAAGTAGTTTTTCTGCTTGATTTTCACATCACTCCTCTCAGGTGTGATGATTAAACTACCACTTAGCAGTGGGTTTTCATTTTCGAGGTGCTTATCATCCCAACCGAGTATGATATTAAATTCCCACTCACCTATTAATGTAGTGAATTCCTCTCGACCGGTTCTTTGTATTCATGAGAGCTTGTCCCTGCTGGTGTTCCCGATACTTCTTGTTCCTACATAATATGAACATCCTTGTTCATTATCGTTTGGCCTAATAGCCTTCACTCATTCCAAATGAATGAGAAAATCAAACTTTTCAATTAGTTGCAATTAGGTCCCTAAAGTTATTTTTCTTTAACTTTAAGTCCCTAATGCCAGTTTTTCCTCAAATTGAGTCTCAAAACTTTTAAAATTCACTTTGGAACCTCAATTTATTCAATTTCACAAATTTCCAATTTGGTCCCCCAACTTTTCCAAAATTACCATTTTGCCCCTACTTTACAAAATGGTAAGTTTTGTCCCAAAAATTCCAAAATTACCCAATTAATCCTCCAACATCTTAAACATACAAAATTGGTCCTCAATTTTATAAAATTGCACTTTAATCCCTCTAATTTTTTAAATTCCCAAATTTCCTGTAATTTTCCCCCAATTTCAACCTTCTAACTCTGCCAAATTTGATTTTATCAAATTGACCGATCAAATGAGTTTAATTATTGAAATTGAAGTTAAATTGGAGTTCCTGCACCTTTATACAATTCAATTACACTTTGGATCACACGATTTGGTGTCGAAATGAGCTCTAGATGAGCTTTGCTGGAAAACTGGACTTAGAGAGAGAAAGCTTTGAAAGCTTACCGTAAAGGGAGCGTCAGTCCAAGCTTTCAATTTGGGCAGATAGCTCGTGTCCTGAGGTTTCTCCTAGGATCAAGAATTGCATCAATTGATGCCAAATTGAGTGAAAATTTCATCATCAAATTTTTGTTGATTCTCTCTCTAGCACCAGTGGGAAATTACAAAGGGGAGCTAAATTGGCTCACCTTTTAGCTCTAATTTAGTTGTAGGAGGGCTGTTGAGGTGTTGGGAGGGCTTAGTTTGGCTTGAGAAGGGCTCGAATTGACTGATTTCAGCTCATCCATAATAAGGTAGCTTCAGTCCGCTAGAGCTGCTTCACTGTTTGATCACACCGACATTCTTTCAGCAACCCTCAAAGCAAATAGAGACTACAAGTGTGTACTGACTTCTCCCCAGTTCTAAAGAACTCAACTACGCCTTCTTTGGCTCAGAAAAGACTCGATATCGAAGCTCTGGTTCGAGCTTCGCCAGAAATTGGAGCAGTTGAGAGAGAATTGAGTTTTCAGGTGTGGAGAGAATGAATGAGGAGGGGCTTTATATATAGGAAGCTTGGGGACTTCTTGGCCATCTAATTGACATCTTAATGGCAGCCATTCATTGCCTAAAACTCTCAGGCTGGAGACTTTTCAGCTTCATCGACGTTGTGCAATTTTCTTGCGAGTGAATAGTGTTGTCATCTGATGAAAGAAGACGACACTGTTTCAAACCGGAACGAACCTGTCCGAACCGGGTTCAATGCTTAAACCAGCTGGTTCATCCCCAATTCAACCAAAATTTTCAAATCTAAAAATTTCTAAATTCATTTTCTATCCAATGGTGGCCTGAAATCTCAAATTTGAATTTTTTAAGCCACCTAGAAAAATGAATTTAGCCTCCTGTTAATAGTGGTTCAAATCGGTCCAAATCGGTTCAATGTAGTTCGGATCTAGTTCACCTTAACCGGTTTGGTTTTCATCTCCAATAAGTTTATTTATGAGCTCCAGTTCATGCCCACTAGCCTAGGGCCCACTTCACGTGATTTTCCAAAACCAGGCATTTAGCACCATAAATTCAAATATCGAGGCCTCTGTCCTATCTGAGCTGTTTTAGCTCCTGTCAAGAAGGTCTCCCAAATAGTTTAAGCATTGGCACACAGTCAGGAGAGAACACTTCTAACAAAAATATATTTTCATGTCATCCGACCAACCTAGTGTGATGATATCACTTATATCTCTGCTTACAACCAGTAAGCGGGTTTCTTCTTCCTTCAAGGAAATCCATCATACCAACTGGGTATGATTTCCTCTACTTACAACTGTTAAGTAGGTTTTAGCCTAAATCGCCCACCACCCCATCTGGGTATGATGTTAAAAACCCACTTACAAGTAGTTTTTTGTTTCTAAAGTGCTCACCATCCCAACCGGGTATGATGTAAATATGCCCACTCACCCGATAACTGTGATGTGTTCATCCTCAGTTGGTTTTCCAAGTCTACAGGAGCTTTCTCTTGCTTGCATTTTGGTCATACTTGTCCCTACATGATTTAGGCAGCCTTATCAATTATCGTTTGGCATAAAAGCCTAGGCTCACAAATTATAGATAAGTTGCACTTTGGTCACTAAAGTTCTTATTTCTTAACTTTTGGTCCCTAATGCCAATTTTTTCCCAAATTGAGTCCCAAGGTTTCCAAAATTACCTTTGAGTCCTCAATTTACTCAAAATTGTTTATGGGGCTCAAGTTTTCCAAATTTCCAATTTGGTCCTCAACTTTTCAAAATTTACCATTTTGACTGTACTTTCCAAAAATAGCAATTTAACCTCAAATTTTTCAAAAATCAACCAATTGGTCCTCCAACATCTTTTTTATGGCCCAATGGCCTTCAATTTTAGGAAATTGCAAAATGGTTCCTCAATTTTTTGAAATCCCCAATTTTCCTCAAAATTTTGCCTCAATTTCCCCCTTTTAAACTGACTGAATTTGATCTCTTCAAATTAGCCATTTAATCATGGTTAATTGTTTCAATTGGAGGTATGAATCAATTCCTACACTTCCATATGATTCAATTGAGCTTTCAATTGCATGAATTGAGGCCAAAACGAGCTCAAACGGAGATTTGCCAGAAAATCGTTCGTAGAGAGAGAAAGCTTCGAAAGCTTACTGTCGGAGGTGTGGTGGTCCGAGCTCTTTATCAGGGAAGGTAGCTCTCATCTTGAGTTTCCTCCTAGGATCAAGAATTACTACAATTAACATTGAATCAAGGGAAAATTTTATTAGTGAAATTTCATACTTTCTCTCTCTAACTAAATCAATATATTTTTTCTCTCTAGAATAAACTTCCCTAAATGTCAACTTGGACATGTTAATACTTTGGTCGTTCTTTCACTTAGCCCACTTTATATCATGCACTTAAGGAATTTCTTTGCCTTTACATTGTTTACTCCTTCCATGGATTTTTATCATAACAAGTATGTCTTGCCTGTGAATCCAAAGGTATATCCCTAGGTTCACATCTCCCTTTACTTAGGGCAAGATTCTTCCCTTTGAGGTTCTTACTTAAGATTTCAGGATTGGGAGTTCCAAGATGCCCAATTGTTTCTTTATCTAGTTATTATCTTCATCATTAAAACCCTTAGCTTAGCATTCTTTCGAGCATTACGTATAGGTTTTGGTGTTATTATCTCTTCATCCTAATTTGACCCTTCCTTCATCCGTCATTGATTATAGCTTAGGTCAAAATTATGTTTGACCTTGTCATGCATAATAACTAACTCTTTCTTACTCGAGTCACATTTTACTCGAGACTATTGGTGCTTGCATGTCCCTTACGGCGTGTCATATTCTAGAACCTATCTCTGTCCATTAGACTTCTACAAAACCTCCTTTAGGGTTGTTCCCAACTTTCCAATCTTTCATGGATTTTATAACTTCATACCTCTTCTCTTTAGGTAGTATTCCTCGACTACCTTTACCTTTATCCAATCATCCTTAATGCTTTGGCAACATATCTTACATAACCGTGTCAGTTTTCCTTACCCACTCATCCTTTCCCAACTTCTTTGTTGGGTCTTTCTAGTGCCAATCATTGAATTTCCTGATGACTTTCCGACATGCTAGGATTTTCCCTTCTTATGTCTTTCTTCATTTCTAGTGACATCCTTTACTTAAGGATTTTCCTTTCCCCTAAACCCACTTTTACTTGCTTGTGACCATTTTACAATTCCGTTATTTTGGGGTGTTGTCCTTTAATGATTTTCATTCTCTACTATTTCCTTCAAACTAGAGATTTCCCTTTAGGTCCTAGATGTTCAAATTTCTTACTACTCCTTGAAGGTTTCCTTCCTTCGCATTCTTACACCCTTTTGAATTAGGGCTTTTGTCCACCTTTAATCCTTTGTTGATCAAAATTTCCCAGTTCACCTTTTACTTTCCTACTCGCGGTATCTCTGATCGTCGGGTCTTATTTCGTGTACTCAACACTATGCCCACTCTATTACCCTTCTTTAGAGTGTAGTCTCCATTACTTCTCGGTCCTTCTTAGGGTCTCATTTATTCTCCTTGACCATCTTGTTGCTACTAGTTGTTTCCTTTTTCTAGGTTTGTTAGAAATCTCTAACTGGGTTCTTTGCTGTTTCCAAATCAAATAATACTTTGATCATCTTGATATACCCTTAACCACTTATGGTTCTTTATGAGGTTCTTTATGTCGGTTTAAATCTCTTAGGATCCATCTGGTGGTTCCTTAGCTTTGGAACTTCCCTTTTTGAGGTCTCACTTCCTACTTATATCCTCTTCCTAAGGATTCCTATCCTGGTTCAACCTTTCTAATGCTTCTTGAAGGCTTTTCCTTCTTTCCTTTCTTATACCCTTAGGAGGTCGGTGTTGTAGCCTGCTCTTTATCCTTCATTGTCCTCCATTTCCTTTTTGTTCCTTATCCTCTCTTCGAGGAGCTCCTGATGATAGATTTGTTCCTAGCACTCTTTATGTCCAACTATCCACTCCTTGGGCTCTATTAAGCGAGTGTGGGTCACGATCAGTCTTGATGTCATTAGTTGCTTTCTCCTTACCCACTTTCAAACTGGGGGCTTACTTATCTAAGGTCTTTTGGATATTATCTCCTTCATTTCCTTATTATAGGTAGCCCACCCATTCTTACTTGTCATTGCATCCTTTGATGCTATTTTCTACTTACTCGTTCCTTGGGATTAACTTTCTCCTTGGGTCCTCTTAGTATGCCTCCCTTGGTTCTTTCACCTTGGCGTGCACTTTATCTTCTCATCCTTCGTCATTTGGTCCATTGCTTCTTAGTTGGAACATGTATGCCTTCCCAAGGTCACCTTCCTTGGGAAAGGTTCAAACACTATTTGCTCCAAGACCTCTTTGTGCGGGACTTACTAAATCATCCTTATGGCTTGAGTGTAGTCATGTAAACCCCACTCTTTGGAGTCAAGGAAAATTGGGAAAGAACCGGTCAAACCGAGTGAGAGAACCAAACTGGTTCATAAACTCAATTGCTAAGGAAAGGGTAAATTAGGGAAATTCCAACTCCTTTGTAATCCAAAAAGATTTATAAACCTTGGGAAGGAACATTAGAACCAAGTGGGAGAGAAAAACTGGATCGGTTCAGGTGAACCGATTTAGGAACCAAGCTGGTTTATGAATAGGAAATCGATAAAGAGATGGCAAACTAGAAAAATTATGGACCCTAAGTGACCTAAGGAATCATAAAAGTCATGAAAAGGGACTCTAGGATGAATGGGGGATGAAAACCAAATCGGTTCAGGTGAACCGGATCCGTACTGGATTGAACCGGATGATAAATTCATTTTTCTAGGTGGCTTAAAAAACTCAAATTTGAAATTGAGGCCACCATTGGATAGAAAAGGAATTTTGATGAATTTAGAAAATTTTAGATTTGAAAATTTTGGTCGAATCGGTGGTGAACCGGCCAGTTTAAGCTTTGAACCTTGTTCAGACCGGTCTAGTCCGGTTCGAAATAGTGTCGTCTTCTTCCTTCAGAAGACAACACCATTCACTTACCAGAAAATCAAAGCAGCATCGGCGAAGAAGAAACATTTCCATTCAGTACGTTTCAAGCCATCAATGAATGTCATAAAGGTGTCAAACGGATGACAACGAGTCTCCAAGCTCCCTATATAAAGAGACCCTCTCCATTTATCCTCTCTGCACCTAAAAATCTCACTCTCTCTAAGCTGCTTCATTTTCTAGCAAAGCTCGAACCAGAGCTCTGATATAGGGTCTTTTCTGAGCCAAAGAAGGCATGATCGGGTTCCTTAGAATCGGGGAGAAGTCAGCTACACAGTGGTAACATCAATTCACTCCAAGCTCATTCCAACGTTAAAACTTACAATTCAAGAGCTATTGAATCGTATGAAGATGTAGAAACTCAATTTTAACTTCAATTTCAATATGTATGATTGGTCAATTTGATAAAATCAAATTCGGTTGTCTTAGTGAGTTGAAATTGGGGGAAATTTGGGAAATTTTGGAGATTTTTGAAAATTAGAAGGACCAAAATGAAATTTTAAAAAATTGAGGGTCAATTGGGCATGATAACAATGTTAGAGGACCAATTGAGCAATTTTAGAATTTTTGGGGTAAAACTTACCATTTTTGTAAAGGAAGGGCAAAATGGTAATTTTGGAAAATTTGGGGGGCCAAATTGGGAATTTAGGAAACTTGAACCCATTTTTAAGAAATTGAGTAAATTGAGGTCCCAAGAGGAATTTTAAAAGTTTAGCGACTCAATTTGGGAAAAAACTGGCAATTAGGACCTAAAGTAAAAGGAAAAATAACTTTAGCAACCAATTTGCGAATATTGGAAATTTTGTGAAATTAGCCATTCATACTAAATGAGGTGATCAAGCCAGATGATAATGAACAACGATATTCATTTCGTGTAGGAACACGAGACATCGAGAATGCCAGCTAATGTTAAGCTCACAATGGATGAAAACCAACTAAGTGGAATTTCACTACACGATCTGGTGAGTGAGATTTTTATATCATACCCAGTTGGGATGATAAGCACCTCGAAATGAAAATTCACTGCTATCACAACTTAGAGGAGTGATGTGAAAATTATGCGGAGAAACTACATACAAGTTGTAAGTAGATCATACTCGGTTGGTATGATGAAAACTTTCTCAGAGGAAGTGGAAAACCCGTTCATCAGTTATGAGCGGAGATGTCCTCATACTCGGTTGGTATGATGAACAGCTGAAAATATATTTTGTCGGAAGTGCTCTCCCCTGACTGTGTGCCACTGCGTAAACAATTTGGATGACCTTCTTGATAAGAGCTCAAATAGCTCTGTTAGGCTAGAAGCCTCGGTTTTGGAACTTGGGGGGCTATTATGCCCAATTTTGAAAATCTCAAAAATGAGCCCTAGGCTAGTTGGCACGAGTAGGAGCTCGTAAATAAACATGAATTTATATGCCATGAAAACTTGAATAATTGAATTGTTTGTCCATGGTACCAAGATAGGACCAATATACTCAATCAACTAGCGGTAGTGTGACATGACAAGTCTCCGGACAAGTCAAGACAAATAGCTGCAGGTTGATTTGAGAGTCAAAGCCATTGGACCAGTGGCACCAAAGATTATATGGAATAATGTGAAAATATTGATTGTGCATGCACTATGATTACGGGACCTTAAAAATGCCCAAGAGAGGTAATGATGTGTCCTATGGCCCTAGACGACCTGGTGGATATAAGGGCAATTAGTCGTACCTGAAGGCCTTGCAAAGCTCGATGTAGCTTCAAGCACATGAGACCGGGGTGGGGTCGGGTTGAGTTATCTGTCCTCATACGGATACAGAGATTTGTTATGGGATTGAGGGTTAGATGTCGCGTACATCCACTCATTCTTAGGGTAGAAGTGGATGTACCTCTATCTAGGTGGCTGGTAAAGTCGCTCTGACGCCACAAGTGGGTTCAATGGACGTACTAGTCTACGATTGTGTGATTTACCTTCATGATGAAGAAGTCTAGCACACTCCAACTTGAACTTTTTTTTAAAACTCCATTTTTAAAATACTCATTCACTGAATTGTAGAAACTCACCCCTCTTTTCTATCCATTTTCAGGAAAAAGAAAATGAATAGGAATAACATCGAGCCTTACCCTCTCTCAGGTATGCTTAATTTCTCTTAAGCTTACATTTTATTTGATACATATATTTCTAGGTAACAAGGTAAAAAATACGCGTAGCTCCTCTCGAGTTAAAGAAGGGGGAAACTCCTCTTGAACCGGGAGAGCAGCGAGTTGATCACAGGGATCCGACCAAACCAAATCGGAGCGTGACAACTAAAGTGATATCAGAGCCAAGTTCCCTTGAAAAATTATCAATATTATGCCCTGACATCAACCCAATGCTAAATTATCATATAGGAAGGAGATTCCCTAGAAAATTCGTGGTAAAATCCAGTCCTCCACCTATAACCTTGAAAAAGACATCCAACACAAGGGAGGAAGCCTTATAAAGGTTTCTAAAAGACGAGAAGTGGGTGCCCAAGGACATGGTGGAAGACTATCGAAAACTAGTAGGACCTTACTAGAACCGGAAGGAATCATATACCCTCCTCTCAGACAAGAGAAACCAACATCACCTCCTAAGAATCCGACCCCACTCCTCAAGTCCCACAACAACCAGAAGGGAATCTAGCCAAGAAGGAGGCATGGGATAATTATTGGGATACGTATGCCACCTTCATGAAGGTCCACCATGTATCTCCACCCACTCAACCTGGCTACAATCCCTCCCAATGGGTGAAGTGCACTTATGACTGTGTGGTTGAAGTAGTAAGGCGGTACAAATTGGAGGCCATACATGAAATTCGTCCTATTAGAGAGTGCGAATGGACCCCAATCAGTTCTTTAGAGCCTTCTAATCAAGAGACTCATAATCGTTCTAGGGTTAACTCTAGTCCTATGATCCCAAAGGATTAGGGGGTAGAGAATTCCTATAATAAGCCAAATTATGGCAAGAAAAATATTTTGTAAATGAAGGGAAGTAAAAGTTTTTTTAAAACTTCTAAGTTATTTGACACAAAAGAGTATGATAATAAAAATCTTAGTAGGAAATCACTAAAGGAAATGACCCCAGTTTTTCAAGGAAGATATTCTAGCCTAAAGTAAATTCCAAGGAAGGAGGGAAGAATGAGAACGACGCTAAAATCATATGCATATGCTAAAAGAGACAAACAAAAACAATCGAGAAGGGTGTAAGATGATAAACTATAAAATTTATATATCAATAAAAAGATTAATATGATACACAAGAGAGTGAAACAAGTTTCGGGGACAAAACTCCTAAAAGGAGGGGAGAGTTGTAAACCCAGCTCTTTGGAGTCAAGGAAAACCGGGAAAGAACCGGTCAAACCGAGTGAGAAAACTGAACCGATTCATAAACTTGATTATTGAGGAACAGGCAAATTAGGGAAATTCCAACTCCCTTGTAATCCAAAAGGCTTTATAAACCTTGGGAAGGAACCTTAGAACCAAGTGGGAGAGAAAAACCGGATTGGTTCATGTGAACCAGACCCAAACCAGATTGAACCGATTTAGGAACTAAGCTAATTAATGAACTGAAAAAGGATAGAAAGAGGGCAAACCGAGAAAATTATGGACCCTAAATGGCCTAAGGAAGCATAAAAGTCATGAAAAAGGACTTTAGGATGAATGGGGGATGAAAACCAAACCAGTTCAGGTGAACTGGATCCGGACCGGATTGAACCGTTTGAATCACTTTTGAACCAAATGATAAATTCATTTTTCTAGGTGGCTTAATAGATTCAAATATGAGATTTAAGGCCACCATTGAATAGAAAATGAATTTAGAAATTTTTAGATTTGAAAATTTCAGTCGAATCGGGGGTGAACCGACCGATTTAAGCTTTGAACGCGGTTCAAAATAGTGTCGTCTTCTTCTTTCTGATGACGGCACTGTTCACTCATCGGAAAATCGAAGCAGTGCTGGCGAAGAAGAAACATTTCCATTCAGTACAATTCAGGCCATCAATGACTATCATAAAGGTGCCAAACAGACATCCGACGAGTCCCTGAGATCCCTATATAAAGAGCCCCTCTCCATGCATCCTCTCCACTCCTTAAAATTTCACTCTCTCTCAGTTGCTTAGTTTTTCAGTGAAGCTCAAACTAGAGCTCCAATATATGGTCATTTCTGAGCCAAAGAAGGCATGGTCGGGTTCCTTAGAACCTGGGAGAAGTCAGCTACATGGTGGTAACATCCATTCGCTTTGAGGGTCACCGGAGAAGCACCAGCGTGATCGAATAGTGAAGTAGCTCTGGCAGACCGAAGCTGCCCTATTTTGGCTGAGCTAAAATTGGCTTATTCGAGCCCTCCTCAGGCCAAACCAAGCTCTCTCAACACCTCCTTAGCCCTCATACAGCCGAATTAGAACTGAAAGGTAAGCCAATTTTCTCCCCTCTACAATTTTTGACCCATGCTAGATTGAGAACCGACAGGATTTTGATGATAGATTTCTAACCCAATTCAGCATCAATTTATGCAATTCTTGAGCCTAGTAGAAACCTCAGGAGTAGAGCTATCTACCCTGATTTGAAACTCGAACCACTACGTCCCCGCCGGTGAGCAATTGAAGATTTCTCTCTCTACATTCTATTTTCTGGCGAAACTACGTTTGAGATCGTTCCGGCATCAAAACTTACAATTCAAAGTGCTATTGAATCATATGAAGATGTAGAAACTAAATTTTAACTTCAATTTCATCAATTAGAAGTGTTTGATCAGCCAAGAAGCAATGAAGGAAGCACCTCCTCCATAAAAGACAAGCCAAATGATGAAAGACATCTAGGATGTCTCGAGAACAATAATGTATGATCTACTTTGGAAAAACAAAGTAGCCAAGTAAGGTTGTAGACTAACCAAGCAAGGAAGGGGGAGGTGGAAAGGCCAAAATAGTGGAAAGGGAGGATGGAGAAAATACTTGAAGAAATAAATGGCCGAAAATGAAATGATGACTTGTCACGCCCCGACCTAGTTTGGTCGGATCCTCGTGAACAACCCGCCGCTCTCCCGGTTCAAGAGGAGTTTCCCCCTTCTTTAACTCGAGAGGAGCTAGGCGTATTTTTTACCTTGTTCCTTAGAAATACAGGCATCAAATAAAATGTAAGCTTAAGAGAAATTAAGCATACCTGACAGACGTTAAGGCTCGATGTTATTCCTAGTCATTTTCTTTTTCCTAAAAAGGGATAGAAAAGAGGGGTGAGTTTCAACAACTCGGTGAATGGGTATTTTAAAAATGGAGTTATTTTAAATGTTTTCAAGTTTGAGTGTGTCAGACTCCTTAATTCCTTTAAATTTCTCCACTTAAAAATCTCAATTTTAAAATAAAACACATCCTTCATCATGAAGGTCAATCACACAATCGCAGGCCAGTACGTCCACTAAACCGACTTGTGACGTTAGAGCGACTTTACAGGCCACCTAGATGGAAGTACATCCACTTCTGCCCTAAGAATGAGTGAATGTTCATGATATCCGACCCTCAATCCCGTAACTAATCTCCATGTTCGTATGAGGACAGAGACCTCATACCAACCCCACCCTAGTCTCATGCGCTTGAAGCTACATCAAGCTTCACAAGGCCTCCTGATATGACTAACTGCCCTTATATCTACCAGGTCGTCCAAGGCTATAGGACACATCATTACCCCTCTTGGGTGTCTTGAAGGTCCCATAAACATAGTGCATGTACAATCAATATTTTCACATCATGCCATATAATCTATGGTGCCACTGGTCAAATAGCCCAGACTCTCAACTCAACCTGCAACTGTTTGTCTTGACTAGTTCGAAGACTTGTCATGTCACACTGCCGCTAGTTGATTGAGTATGTCGGTCCTGTCTTGGTACCATGGTCAAGCAATTCAATTATTCAAGTTTTCATGGCATATAAATTCATGTTTGTTTATGAGCTCCTGCTCGTGCCAACTAGACTAGGGCCCACTATTTGAGATTTTCAAAATTGGGCATAATAGCCCCCACATTCCAAAACTGAGGCTTCCAGCCTAACAGAGTTATTCGAGCTCCTATCAAGAAGGTCTCCCAAATTATATAAGCAGTGGCACATAGTTAGGGGAGAGCACTTTCGACAAAATATATTTTCAACTATCCATCATACCAACCGAGTATGAGGACATCTCTGCTCATAACCAATGAATGGGTTTTCCACTTCCTCCGAGAAAGTTTTTTCATCATACCAACTAGGTATGATCTACTTACAATGGGTAAGTAGTTTTTCCGTGTCATTTTCACATCACTCCTCTAAGTTGTGATGTTTAAAATACCACTTAACAGTGGGTTTTCATTTCAAGGTGCTTATCATCCCAACTGGGTATGATATAAAAATATCACTCACCCGATCGTGCAGTGAAATTTCACTTAGTCGGTTTTCATCCCTTTCGAGCTTAACCTCAATTGGCGTTCCCGATGTCTCATGTTTCTACACAAAATGAACATCATTGTTCATTATCATCTAGCTTGATCATCTCATTCAATATGAATGACTAAATTTATAACTTTTCCAATACTTGCAAATTGGTCCCTAAAGTTATTTTTTCTTTTACTTTAGGCCCCAATTGCCGATTTTTCCCCAAATCAAGTCCCAAAACTTTTTAAATTCCTCTTGGGACCTCAATTTCATAAAAGGGGTTCAAGTTTCCCAAATTCCCAATTTTGCCCTTAAATTTTCCAAAATTACCATTTTGCCCTTCCTTTATAAAAATGGTAAGTTTAACCCCAAAAATTCTAAAATTGCTCAATTGGTCCTCTAACATTCTTATCATGCCCAATTGACCCTAAATTTTATAAAATTGTATTTTGTTCCTTCGAATTTTCAAAAATTTCCCAAATTTTCTCAATTTTCCCCAAATTTCAACTCCATAAGACAGCTGAATTTGATTTTATCAAATTCACCGATCAAATACTTCTAATTGTTGAAATTGAAGTTAAAATTAAGTGTCTTCATCTTCATACAATTCAATAGCACTTTGAATAATAAGTTTTGACACCAGAATGAGCTCAAAAGGAGCTTCATCGAAAAAAGAACGTAGAGAGAGAAAGTATCAATTGCTCATCGGTGGGGGCGCGGCGGTCCAAGCTTCCAATCGGGGCAAATAGCTCTCCTCCTAAGGTTCCTCCTAGGATCAATAATGGCATCAATTGATACTGAATTGGATTAGAATTCTATCATCGAAATTTTGTCATTTCTTTCTCTAGCACCTGTCGGAAATTATAATGGGGAGCCGAATTGGCATACCTTTCCATTCTAATTCAGTCATAGGAGGGATAAGAAGGTGTTGGGAGAGCTTGGTTTGGCATGAGGAGGGCTCAAATGGGCCAATTTCAGCTCGACCGAAATAGGGCAGCTTTGGTCCACTATAGCAGCTTCACTAATCGATCACATCGATTCTTCTCTAGCGACCATCGGGGCAAATGGATGTAACCACCATGTAGCTGACTTCTCCCCTATTCTAATAAACCTGACCATGCCTCCTTTGGTTTAGAAAAGACCCTATATTGGAGCTTTGGTTCGAGATTCACCGGAAAACTAAGCAGCTAAGAGAGAGTGAGATGTAGAGAGGATGAATGGGGAGGGGCTCTTTATATAGGGAGCTCGGGGACTCGTCAGTCATCCGTTTAGCACCTTTATGATAGTCAACGATGGCCTAGAATGTACTAAATGAAAATGTTTCTTCTTCTTCATCGCTGCTTCAATTTTTCGGCGAGTGAACACT
The DNA here is from genome assembly GCA_030064425.1 of Trapa bicornis. NCBI lineage: Eukaryota > Viridiplantae > Streptophyta > Magnoliopsida > Myrtales > Lythraceae > Trapa > Trapa bicornis. Next base: position 10,171,911 of record CM057747.1, read on the forward strand.
GCTGTCATCTGAAGGAAGAAGATGACATTGTTCTGAACTGGACTGGACCGGTCCAATCTTGGTTCAAAGCTTAAACCGACCGGTTCACCATTGATTCGACTGCTGAATAATATCTCCACCGTCTATACCCAAAACAGGTTGCTTCCCTACATGGTCCTTTGTGTCTTCTACCATACCTCGGACATTAGAGAGCATTTAGTGTCATCTTCCTATGGGAACAGGATTTTGGGTAGTGGTGGTGGCGTCAGTTTCTAGTCTTCTTAGTTCCTCTCTTAGGAGCCATATGAAAATTTTGATAGATTTCTCTTAATTCTTATGTTATATAGTCTTTATAATGTTTTCGAGGAAATAGGCTCTAATCCACTCAAGTTGTCATGCCCCGACCCGGTTTAGTCAGAACCCCGTGAGCAACACACCACTCCCGTTGGTCCAAGAAGAATTTCCATTTTTCTCGACATCAAGTAGTCAGGCATCCCTTTTACCTAGTTTCCTAGAATAACATTATACAACACTTGAGTAATTTATAAGGATTTTAGGAATACCTAACTTAGGGTTCAACTTCGAGGAATCCTTTGAGATTTTGTCTCCTTTCTTGAAAGGGTTTATCAAAACATTCTTTCATGACTGTGGGTTTTTCTTTATCTTCGAAAAATATTCCATCCTTTTTAAAATTACTTCACCATTATGTGAGTTTAACTCTTTTAACGCTTCCCCTTGCTCGGGAAGTGTTTCACGTAGTACAACTGTACGTGCCCCTTTATCACAAAGGGTTTACACATTTTTTTTCCAATAACTCATTTATCTGGAAACACCTTTCTTCTTCACATCCTTTTTATCATTTTCAATTATTATATGTGTTTAGCACTTTTATCACATCCCCTTTCCTCGGGAGGCATTTAGCAAACATACACACACCCTTTATCATAAAGGGTACACATGTTCTCCAATGCAACATGCCCACTGCACCCACTTGTGGATTGGAGCGTCTTTATCATGCACCATGATAGAAATCCCTTACTTCTACCTTGAGTCTGAGTGATGCCCAGGCACCAGGCCCTCAGACTCAACATCTCTTCGTGTTCGTATGAGGATGGAGACTTCATCCTGCCTCCACCTCAATCTCATGTGCAAGAAGCCCCAACACATTAGCTTTATGACTAACTAGTACGACAAGAAGCCCAAACATAGTAGCTTCTTCTTTCCTTATCACCACCATGTCGTCCAGCATACCCCCTTGAGCATCTTGATGGTCATGAACCAAAGTGTATGCACAAACAATAGTTTTCATATTTAATCATTATGTTTGGTACTGATGGCCCAACAACCCCGACACTCGACCCAGCTTGTAGTTGTTTGCTTGACCGGTCCATCAACCTAGTCCTGGCACACTGCCACTAGCCCATCGAGCCTTGTAAACCCCGTCCTTAATAGATAAGAAAAACCGGGGAAAGAACCGGTCAACTCAAGATAGAAAATCAAGCTGGTTCATGAACCTTAACAAAAAGGGAAAATGGGAAATCGACAAACCCTAAGTGACTCAAAGAGTCATAAAAAGCAAGAAAAAGAACCTTGGGATAATTGGGAAGAGGAAACTAGACCGATTCAAGGTGAACTAGATTAAACCAGATTGAACCATACTTAAACTATTTTCTAAATTCATTTTTCTTAGTGGCATAAAATGATCAAATTGGGGAATTGAATCCACCATTAGATAGAGAATGAATTTTGATGAATTTATAAATTTTTAATTTTGAGAAAACCAGTCGAATCGGGCTTGAGCTGGCCAATTTATGTATTGAATCTTATCGGACCGGTCTAGTTTGGGATAGTGTTATCTTCTTCCTCTAGATGATAGCATTGTTCATTCAATGTAGAAATGGATAATGTCGATGAAGCTTAAATTACTCTGATTAGGCTGTTTAAGGGCGAGGATAAGCTTGACCAAAATGGAAAGTTGTTGGGCAGAGGGTCCCCGAGCTCCCTATATAATAAGCTCCTCTCCATTCATCCTCCACACACCTCAAATCTCCATTCTCTCTCAACTACTCCAGTTTCCGATGAAGCTCAAACCAAAGCTCTGATATAGGCATTTTTCTCAGTCTTAGAAGATGAGGTTGAGTCCTATAGATTTTGGAGGAAGTCATCTACCTGACAGCAACCTCCTTTCAACCTAAGGACTGCTCGAGAAGTGTTGGCGGAATCAATCAATGAACAACTCCAAACGACCGAAGTTGCCCTATTTTGGCTGAGCTTAATTTGGCCAAATTCAGCCCTCCTCCTGCCAAACCAATCCATCCCGACACTCCCATAGCCTTCACATGACTGCAATAGAGCTGAAAGGTAAGCCAATTTGGCATTTCTTTGTCATTTCCGTTTAAATTTAGAGACAGAATGTAAACCCCATCCCTTAATGATAAGGAAACTAGGGAAAGAACCATTTAACCCGGGTGAGAAAACTGAACTGGATCACGAACCCCAACCGTTACAAAAAGGGAAAATTGGAAAATTTATAAATTCTAAGTGACCTAAACAGTCATAAAAACCATGAAAAGGGACTTTGGGACAAATAGGAATAGAAAACTAAACCAGTTCAGGTGAACCGAATCTGAACTAGATTGAAACGGTTTGGACTGGTTTGAACCATCATTGAACCGGTTGTTAAATTCATTATTCTATGTGGCCAAAAATATTCAAATTGAGGAATTGAAGATATCATTGGATAGAGAATGAATTTAGATGAATTTATAAAATTTTAATTTTGAAAAACTCGGTCGAATTGGTCCTAAATCTGTTGGTTTAAGCATTGAACTCGGTTCGGTCAGGTTCGGAATAGTGTCGTCTTCTTCATTTAGATGATGACACTGTTCATTCACCGAAAGAATGGACAGCGCCAGCAAAGATGAAATGTATTCAGGGCATTTCAGGTCATTAATGAACGTCATTAAGGTGTTAAACGGTCGGCTGGAGAGTACGCGAGCTCCCTATATAAAGAGCTTCTCTCCATTTGTACTCCTCACACCTGAAAACTTCATTCTCTATCAACTACTCAGTTTTCTAATGAAGCTCGAACAAGAGCTCTAACATTGAGGTTCCTCTGAGCCTTAGAAGGCAAGGTCAAGTTCTTTAGATTCTGGGAGATGTCAGCTACCTAACGACAATTTCCATTTAATCTGAGGAATCCAACAGTGAAGCATCTCTGACAGACCGAAGCTGCCTGGTTTCGGCCGAGCTGAAATTGGCCAAATTCAGCCCTCCTTAGGTGAAACCGAGCCCTCCTGACACTCCCATAGCCCTCACATGATCGTAATAGAGCTGAAAGGTAAGCCTATTCGGCCCGCTCTGTCATTTCCGATCGATGTTAGAGAAAGAAACTATGAAAACTTCACTGACCAAATTCTCCCTCAATTCGATATGAATTGTTATTATTCTTGATCCAAGGAGGAACCTCGGGAGGAGAGCTACCTGCCCGGATAGAAAGCTCGGATTGCCACACCTCCCGGTAAGCTTTCGAAGCTTTCTCTCTCTACGCACAATTTTTCGGCGAAGCACCATTTGAGCTCGTCTTGGCCTCAATTCATGTGATTCAATGCTCAATTGAATCATATGAATGTGTAGGAACTAAATTATACCTCCTATTTCAACAATTAACCCCGATTGAATGATCAATTTGATAAAATCAAATTTGGCCAGTTTGAAATGGGGAAATTTTTGGGAAAATTTGGGGATTTCGTAAAATTGAGGGTCCAAATTGCAATTTCCCAAAATTTAGGGCCAACTGGCCATGAAAAGGATGTTGGAGGACCAATTGGTCAATTTTTTAAAATAATTGGGGTCAAATTGCCATTTTTGTAAACTAGGAGCAAAATGGTAATTTTTGAAAAGTTGGGGACCAAATTGGAAATTATGAAAACTTGAGCCCCTTAAACAATTTTGAGTAAATTGAGGACCCAAAAGTAAATTTTTAGAAGTTTCAGGACTCAATTGGGAAAAGTTAGCATTAGGGACCTAAAGTTAAGGAAAAATGAACTTTAGGGACCTAAGTGCAATTAATTGAAATTTTTGGGCTTAGTCGTTCATACGTGAGAAACGAAGGTTGTTATGCCAAGGATTAATCTATAGGGATGTCCAAATCATGTAGGAACACAAAGGACTAGAACGCCAGCAAGGATAAGCTAGCATAGAAGTGGAAACCAACTAGAGAAGGATACACTTCAGTTATCGGGTGAGTGGGTTTATTCACATCATACCCCGTTGGGATGATGAGCACCTCAGAAATAAAAAAACCACTTATATGTGGGATTTTAACATCACACCCAGTTGGAGTGATGTGAAAACTAAGCGAAAAAACTACTTACCGATTGTAAGTAGAGAGATCATACCTAGTTGGTATGATGGAATTCCTGGAAAGAAGGAGAAAACCCGCTTGCCGATTGTAAGCGGAGATGTCATCACATCTGGTTGGTGTGATGAGTTGAAAGATTATTTTGTAAGAAGTGTTCTCCCCTAACTGTGTGCCAATGCTTAAAATTTTTTGGGAGACCTTGTTAACGAGAGCTAGAACAACTTGGAAAGGCTAGAAGCCTCAGTTTTGGAACTTTCGAGGCTAAAATGCCCAATTTTGGAAAATCACGTACAGTAGGCCCAACTCCAATTGGCACGAGCAGAAGCTCATAAACAAACATGATAAGTTAAAGCCATGAAAAATTCTTAATGAATGGATTATGTGATTTCGCCAAGGTACCAAGACAGAACTAACATTCTCGATGGATTGGTGGCAGTGCGTAAGGGCGAGGTCGACGGACCGGGGTAGGCAAACAGTTACAGGTTGAGTTGAGGGTTGGGTTGTTGGACCAGTGGCACCAACAATAAATGGCTTTGTGGAAAAATTATTGTTTGTGCATGCACTTGAGGTTCACGATCATTAAGATGCCCAAGAGGGGTAGTGATGCATCATAAGGGATACTGGATGACATGATGGAGATATGGGTAGTTTGTCATGCTAGCAGTCAGGGAAGCGCGACGTAGCTTCATGCGCATGAGGCCGGAGTGGGGTCGTGATGAGTTATCTGTCCTCATACGGACACCAAGTTGTTTTTGGGTTTGAGGGTCGAATGTTGCGAACATCCACTCAGACCCAAGGTAGAAGTGGATGAGCCTCTATCTAGGCAGTCAGTAAAGTCGCTTTGACACCACAAGTGGGTGCAGTGCATGGGCTGCCCTACGAATGTGTGATCCTTTCCTGGTGAACAGCGTGTGTTGACTGTTAAACACACCTAATGTGGAAAATGAGGAAAAGTATTTTGAAAACCAAAATTTTATTCTTAAAGGAAATAAGGAGTCTAACACCCCCCAGCACAACCAAAAAAGACTCACACTAATAAGGAGGCATGATGCAACTATTGGGATGCTCACGCCACCTTTATGAAAGTCCACCAAGTACCCCCACCAGCTCAATCCAACTACAACCCGTCCCAATGGATGAGGTGGACCTATGAGTGTGAGGCTGAGGTGTTAAGAAGGTACGGGCTCAAGGCAATTCATCAAGTTCACACTATTAGGAAAGCCCAACGGGAGTATGGATGGAAATTAACCAGTTCATCAGAACCCTTAGACCATGAATCCCGAAACCATTCGAAGGCTAACTCCTGGCCTATGACTCCAAGAGACTAGGAAGTAGTGAATTCCTGTAATAAGTCGAGTACAACAAGAAACTACCTCTTTGAATAAATAAAGCTCATTTTTTCCTTAATTAAAAGTTAATGTTTCTGATAATAACGAGTACAACTAATAGATTGGAGTATATCAATCATGACCAGGGGTAGGTAGTAGATGGAGAAAAGGCCACCTAATGAGGAAGACTACAAGGCACCTCTAGTTAACATTAACCCTAAGAAATCCAACCTAAATAGTTCCCCTACTAAAACTAGGAATGTGGAGTAACAAGGCAACAAGACTGGAAAAAGAGTTCTAGTGAAGAGCCAAGAGTCAGCCTAAAAAGGGAGTCATCAAAAAGGACATACCCTAACAAAGGGAAGAAGGAAAGTGTATTCATAACAGGTCCAGTATAAGGGAAGCAGGGTCAAAGGAAGCAGATGAATCTGGGAAAAAGGATGACAGCATCAAAAGATGTAGTAATCATAGAGAAAAGCCTAAGGGATTGAGAAAGAGCCCTCATACAAGAATTAGGAAACCAAGGGGAATTGGGTTACCACTGGGAAGAACTAATGTATGAAAGATAACCAAGAGGAGAGGTAAGGTACAAGAAAGTTGTGGGAACACGGAAATTGTTAGGATAAGACACTTCAGGCAACTCTAGGATAGGATAAGGTAAGAAAGGAAAGAAGGAAAAGCCTTCAAGAAGCATTATGGAGGTGAACGTGAAAATCTCAAGATGGAAGACCCAAAGAAAAAGGATAAAGGGAGGAAGTAAGACCAAGGAAAGGAAACTCCCAAGCTAAGGAACTGAAAGGAGGATCATAAGAGGCTTAACCGGAAATAAGAAACATTAAAAAGGGGGCGTAAGTGGTTAAGAATGTCTGGGGATGGCAAGTGTCACCTATTTTGATAAAAGGAGAGTGGTTAAGCAAGAAACAACTAGAAACAGCAAAATGACCAAGGAGAATAAATGATGCTATCACGCCCTGACCTGGTTTGGTTAGATCCCCGTGATCAACCGGCCACTCCCCCAGTTTATTAAATGGTTTCCCCTTATTGTAAACCGTAAAGAGTAAGCCATCCTTTAACCTGCACCTTTTCCTGGAATAACATAAATAAAAACTGTATAATAATTTAGGCTTTCCGAAATCTCCTAAAAGGGATATACGGGAGGGGATGAGTATGACTACATAGTGAATGGTTTTTTTTTCAAAAAATTTTTTTTTTGGAAAAATGTTTGATTCGAAGTGTGCCCGACTCCTTTCTTTCAAAAATCCCTTCTATTCAAAAATCTCAGTTTTTCCACCATTTCCATATTTAACCATGATGAGTCATCACCCAACACACATCCTTCATCATGAAGGTCAAACACACTTCACGGGAAAGCACGACCATTGAACCCACTTGTGGCTTCGAAGCGACTTTACCGGCCACCCAAATAGAAGTACGTCCACTTCTACCTTGGGAATGAGTGGATGTATGCGACATCCAACCCTCAATCCCGAAATTAATTCTTCATGTCCATATGAGGATAGAGACCTCATCCCATCCCTATCCTGGTCTCATGCGCTTGGTGCTACTCCAAATTTCACACAGACACCTGGATCGGCAAACTGCCCTTATTCTCACTGGGTCGTCCAAGGCCCTTAGGACGCATCACTACCCCTCTTGGGCATCTTGATGGTCCCGTACTCATAGTGCATGCATAATCAAAATTTTCTCATCATGTCATGTAATCTATGATGCCACTAGTCCAACGGCCTCGACTCTCAACTCAACCTGCAGTTGTTTGTCTTGACTGGTCCGTCGACCTATTATGTCGCACTACCGTTAGTTGACTAAGCATGTCGGTCCTATCTTGGTACCATGGTCAAACAATTCACTTATTAAGTTTTATGGCACATATATCATGTTCGTTTACGAGCTCCTGCTCATGCCAATTGGCCTTGGGCCCACTGTACGAGATTTTCAAAATCGGGCATTTAGCCCCCAAGTTCCAAAACCGAGGCCCTCGGCCTATCAGAGCTATTCAAGCTCCCCTCAAGAAGGTCTCCCAAATTGTTTAAGCATTGGCACACAGTTAGGGGAGAGCACTTCTGACAAAACATATGTTTTGTCTATCCATTACACCGCTCAGGTATAAGGACACCTCCATTCATAACCGTTGAACGGGTTTTCAACTTCCTCCTAGGAAGTTTCATCATACCAACCGGGTATGATCTACTTACAACCAGTAAGTAGTTTTTCAGCATGATTTTCACATCACTTCCTCTAAGTTGTGATGTTTAAAATACCACTTAATAGTGGGTTTCCATACCGAGGTACTTATCATCCCCAACCGGGTATGATATAAAATTCCCACTCACCCGTTAATGCGGTGAATTCCACTAGACCGGTTATTTATATTCACGCGAGCTCGTCCATGCTGACGTTCCCGGTACTTCATGTTACTACACGATATGAACATCCTTTTTCATTATTACTCGAAATAACAACATTCATTCATTTCAAAAGAATGAGAAAATCCAAACTTTTTAGTTATTTGTAATTAGGTCCCAAAAGTTATTTCTATTTAACTTCAAGTCCCTAATGTCTATTTTTCCTCAAGTTGAGTCCCAAAACTTTTAAAATTTTATCTTGGGATCTCAATTTATTTAATTTCACCAAAAAGGGTTTAATTTCTCAAATTTCCAACTTGGTCCCCCAATTTTTCCAAAATTACCATTTTGCCCTCAATTTACAAAAATGGTAAGTTTTGCCCCCAAAAATTGAAAAATTCCTCAATTGGTCCTCCAACATTATTTTCATGCCCAATTGGCCCTCAATTTCATAAAATTGCATTTTGGTCCTTTGAATTTCGAAAATCCCCAATTTTTCTCCCAATTTAAACTACTTAGCACAACTAAATTTGATTTCATCAAATTGACCGATCAAACACCTCTAATTGTTGAAATTGAAGTTAAAATTGAGTTGCTCCATCTTCTTACAATTCAATAGCACTTTGAATCGCAAGTTTTGACGCTGGAACGAGATCAAACGGAGCTTTGCCGGAAAATAGACTATAGAGAGAGAAAGTTTCGATTACTCACAAGTGAGGGCACGGTGGTCCAAGTTTTCGATCTAGGCAAATAGCTCTCATCCTGAGGTTCATTCTAGAATTTAGAATTTCATCAATTGATGTCGAATTGAATTAGAATTTCATCATTGAAATTCTATTGAATTAGAATTTCATCATTGAAATTCTATCGGTTCTCTCTCTAGCACTGGGTGAAAATTGCAGAGAGGAACCGAATTGGCTTACCTTTCAGTCCTAATTCGGCCATAGGAGGGCTGAGAAAGTGTTGGAAAGGCTTGGTTTAGCCTAAGAAGGGCTCGAAATGGCCGATTTCAACTCGGCCAAAATAGGGCAGCTTCAGTCCACCAGAGATGCTTCACTGTTTAATCACATCGTTGTTTCTCCGGCGACCCTCAGAGCAAACAGAGACTACAGGCGTGTAGCTGACTTCTCCTCGGTTCTAAAGAACCCGACCTCACCTTGTTTGGCTGAAAAAAGACCCCATATCAGAGCTCTGGTTCGAGCTTCACTAAAAAATGGAGCAGTTGAGAGAGAATTGAGTTTTCAGGTGTAGAGAGGATGAATGGGGAGGGACTTTTTATATAGGGAGCTCGGGGACCCGTTGGCCGTCCGTTTGGCACCTTTATGACAGCCATTAATTGATTGAAATGTATCAAACAGAAACATTTATTCTTCATCGGCGCTGCTTCGATTATACGGTGAGTGAACAGTGCTGTCATCCTGAGGAAGAAGATTACACTGTTCCGAACCGGACTAGACTGGTCCGAACTGGGTTCAAGCTTAAACTGGATGGTTCACCCCTCATTCGACCGAGTTTTTCAAATCTAAAAATTTCTAAATTCATTTTCTATCTAATGGTGGCCTCGAATCTCAAATTTGAATTATTTAAGCCACCTAGAAAAATGAATTTAGGATTCAGTTCAATAGTGGTTCAAATCGGTTCGAATCCGGTTCACCTGAACCGGTTTGGTTTTTATCCCCAATTCCTTCACAAGCTCATTCCTCTAACTTTTGTGACTCCTTAGGTCATTTAGGGTCCATAAAATTCCCAGTTTACCATTCCTTTATCGATTCTGGTTCATAAACCAACTCGGTCCTTAAATCGGTTCAATTCAGTTTGGGTCTGGTTCACCCAAACCAGTCTAGTTTTTCTCTCCCACTTTGTTCTAAGGTTCCTTCCTAAGGTTTATGAATTTCTTTGGAGTACAATGGAGTTGAATTCCTTTGTTTTGCCTGATCTCTATTGATTCTGGTTCATGAACCGACTCGATTCATAAACCGGTTAAATCCTGTTGGACCCGGTTCATCCAAACCGGTCTAATTTTCCTCTTCCAATTCATCCTAAGGTTCTTTTCCATAGTATTATGAACCCTTTGGATCACCTAGGAGTTGTAAATTCCTAAATTGCCCATTCACAATTGATCGGGTTTATGAACTAGTTCGGTTTTCTCACTCGGTTTGACCAGTTTCCTTCCCTGTTTTCCTTAGCTTAAAAGGGCAGGGTTTACAGACGCTCTATGAAGGACTAGAAATATAGTAAGGACTATATCCTAAAAAGGATGACGGGATAGGCATCAAGGATGAGTAAACTCGAAGGACAACTGTTCCAAGACTAGAGGACCGGGAGAATAGTGGGAACGAGGCAGTTAATGAACTATCCCTCGAGAAGACCATAAATTTAAATTCCAGTAAGGAAGGGATTGAGTAAAATCTCGGAAGGAGATATAGAAATCTCATAAAGAAAGAAATCAAAAACCCTTCCCTAGTAGAAAGTACTAGATGGAATAAAGAAAAGCAACAAGGGATGTGCCAACAAGATTCCCCTAAATAAAGGAAAGCGGGAGAGGATGACATCAAAGGAGGTCATGAGGTCAACTTAAAGATAAGTAACCAATAAGACAAAGGAAAGAGGAAATCCGAGAAAAAGAGGAGGAAGCCTACCAAGGAAAAGAGCCTGAAGAGCCATACAGGTTCCAACGGGGAAGTAATAAATCCAACTAAAGTGGAATAGAGGAGAAAAGATCAAATAGGAATGCAAGTTGGTAATAAAGGACCAGTTACCAAGGAAGTTTTCCTAGAAACCAAGGAGTAAGTTGAAACTCAAGGAACGAGTAGAGAAGAAGATAGCATCGAAAGATGCCATTTAAGTAAGAAAGGGGTAGTTTTCCCATAATAAGGAAATAGAGGAAAGACCACCAAAGAAACCTTGGAAGAAGTAAGCCTCAAATTAAGAAGTGGAAAATTGAAACGACCACGGACATCATGACTTGTCGTGGTCCACGTTCACTTAATGAAGCCTAAAGGATGACTACGAGGCATAGTGTAGAATACATGAAATAAGACCCGAAAACTAGAAGTTCATTGAATAGAGAATGAGGGATGACATGGGAATTTTAAGACAATGGAGGATTGGAAGCGAACAAATGTTCCAAAATAAAGAGAGTGTAGGGAATTAAAGGGAAAGAACATTCAAGGAACAAATAAGAAGGTAAAAGGTATAACCCAAAAAAGGAAGTCTCTACCTTGAAGGACATAGTAGAGAATGAAAACCATAAATGGGGAGACCTCCCGAAAACAAGGAATCAATACGTAGACCAAAAAAATGGGGGGGTCAACTCAGAATGAGAAATGGTGAATGGTCATAAGCAAGCAATAAAGGATGGAGGAAAGGAAAGCCCTTGAGTAAAAGATGCCAATGTAAATGATGAAGGACATAAGTGATCAAGGATCTCAATGTATCGGTAAGCTAGAAAACCGATGGTGTGGACCGAGGAAAAACCATAGGAAAGTTGGCAAAGAATGAGTAGGTAAAGAGAATCGATAAGATTCTGATATTAAGAAAATTAAAAGACAATGGGACTACATAGTAAGTAGTTAGGAAACAGTATTGAGTAGTAGGAAGGAATGGAGCCCTACAACTCATGAACAGATGAAAGGGCATAAACTATCATCAATGATACCCATTCTAAAAACCATAAGAGGCAAAGATAATTCTAGAATATATCATATTGTAAGAAACATGTGGTGCCAACAATTCCAAGCAAGGTAACCCAAGTAGGATCAAGTCTGATGGCCAAACCTAAGCAATGGAACCAGAATCGTGGTAAACCAAAAATGGAGGAAGGGCCAAATAAGATAAGGAAGAAAGTATATCAAAACCCACGGAATTAAGGATGAAGAGTCAGAAAGGATGCTAAACTAAGAGCATCAACAATCTAGTAAATGAAGGGAAAATAGGGACAATCGTATATATATGGAACATACAATCCAATGATATGAATAAAAACCCTTAAGAAGAAGAGTCTTACCCTAAGTGGAGTAAGAAGGAGACCAAAGGAAGTACCTTGGGATGGGTAATTTGGACATGACTAATCATGATACACTTCGAAGAGTGAGTGGAACATATAAAGGAAGAAAGACTTCTCAAGTATGTGGCTAAAGGACTAGATGAAAGGAATAGCCAGAGAGATAACACACCGAGTAAACCCTAGGAGGACATCAAGGGAAGTCACTTCCAATGAAAATGATGGCTGACTTTAGTTTTGGGGACAAAACCCCTAAAAGGATTAGAGAGTTGTAAACCATATCCTTTAAAGATAAGATAAATCAAGGAAAGAATCGGTAAACTCAAGAGAGAAAACTGAAATGATTCATGAACCTTAACCGATAGAGAAAGGGAAAATGGGAAATCGACAAACCCTAAGTGACTCAAAAAGACATAAAAAGCATGGAAAAGAACCTTGGGACAATTGGGAAGAGAAAACCAGACCGATTCAGGGTGAACCGAATTGAACTAGTTTGAATCATACTTAAACTAATTTCTAAATTCATTTTTCTTACTATCATAAAATGATCAAATTGGGAAATTGAAGTCACAATTAGATTTAGAATGAATTTAGATGAATATAGAAATTTTTAATTTTGAGAAAACCAGTCGAATCGGGCCTGAACCGGCCAATTTACACATTGAACCCAGTCGAACCAGTTCGGAGCAGTGTCATCTTCTTCCTACAGATGACAGCACTATTCATTTAATGCAGAAATAGATAACGCCGACAAAGCTTAAATTGCTCTGATCAGGCCGATTCAGGGTGACGATAAGCTTAACCAAAATGGAAAGTTGTTGGGCAAAGGGTCCCCAAGTTCCCTATATAAAGAGCTCCTCTTCATTCATCCTTCACAAACTTCAAATCTCCATTCTCTCTCAACTGCTCCAATCTCCGGTGAAGCTCGAACTAGAGCTTCAATATAGGCATTTATCTTAGCCTTAGAAGGTGAGGTCGGGTCCAATAGACTCCGGGGGAAATCAGCTACCTGACAACAACCTCCTTTAGACTCGAGGACCACCGGAGAAGCACTGACGGAATCAAACAGTGAAGTAGCTAAGAAGGAACGAAGCTGCCCTAAAGCCTTCCCGACACCACAATGGCCCTCACACGATCGCAACAGAGCTGAAGGTAAGCTAACTTAGCCCTTCTCTATCATTTCCACTGGGAGTTAGAGAAAGAAAGTGTTAAAACTTCACTAACGAAATTCTCCTATGATTCAATTTTAATTGTAGTGATTCTTGATCCTAGAAGGAACCTTAGAACGAGAGCTACCTTTCCAGATAGAGTGCTCAAACTGTCGCACCTCTGATGGTAAGCTTTCAAAGCTTTCTCTCTCTACAAATGATTTTCTAGCGAGGCTCTATTTGAGCTCGTTTCGGCCTTAATTCATGCGATTCAAAGTTCAATTGAATCGTATGGAAGTGTAGAAACTAATTTATACCTCCAATTGAAGCAATTAACATCGATTAGATGGCCAATTTGAATAAATCAAATTCGGTGAGTTTGAGAGGGGGGAATTGGGGATTTCGAACAATTGGGGGACCTCTTTGCAATTTCCCAAAATTGAAAGCCAGTTGGTAATGAAAAAGATGTTAGAGGACCAATTGGTCAATTTTTTAAACATTTGGGGTCAAATTGCCATTTTTGGAAAGTAGGGACAAAATGGTAATTTTTAAAAAGTTGGGGACCAAATTGGAAATTTGGAAAACTTAAGCCCCTTATACAATTTTGAGTAAAATGAGGACTCAAAGGGAATTTTGGAAACCTTGGGACTCAATTTAGGTAAAAGTTGGCATTAGGGACCTAAAGTTAAGAGAAATGAACTTTAGGGATATAAGTGCAATTTATTGATAATTTGTGAGCCTCGGATTTTTTGTCAAACCGTGATTGATAAGGTTGCACAAATCATATAAGGACGAGTGTAACCAAAATGCAAGCAAGAGAAAGCTCATATAGACTCGAAAAACCGACCGAGGATAGACACGTCACAGTTATCAAGTGAGTGGGCATATTTACATCATACCGGTTGGGATGGTGAGCACTTTAGAAATGAAAAACCACTTGTAAGTGGGACATTAACATCATACCCAGTTGGGGTGATGGGCAATTTAAGCTAAAACCTACTTGCTAGTTGTAAGTAGATTAAATCATACCTGATTGGTATTATAAACTTCCTTGAAGGAAGGAGAAACCTGCTTACCAATTTTAAGTGGAGATATCATCACACCCGGTTGGTGGGATGAAGTGAAAATATATTTTTGTCAAAAGTGTTCTCCCCTGACTCTATGCCAATTCTTAAACTATTTGGGAGACCTTATTTACGGGAGCGAGAATAGCTCAAATAGGCTAGAGGCCTCAGTTTTTGAACTTGTAGGGCTAAATGCCCAATTTTGGAAAATCATGTGTAGTGAGCCCAAGACTAGTGGGCATGAGCAGAAGCTCGTAAACAAACATGAGTTAAAGAAATCCAAGAAATCTCAAATGAAATAGTTTTGTGATTTCACCATGGTACCAAGTCAGGATCGATAGTACTCAATGGACTGGCGGCAGTGCATTAGGGTTAGGTTGACCACCGACCTAGACAAATAGTTGCTGGTTGGGTTGAGGGTCGAGGCTGTTGGACTAGTGGCATTGAAGATAATTGACTATATGTGAAAACTATTGTTTTGTGTACGCACTTGTGGTACAGGACCATCAAGATTCCTAAGAGAGATAGTGATGGGTCCTAAGGGCTACTAGACAACATGGTGGAGACAAGGGCAGTTCGTCGTGCCAATTAGTCGGGAAGCTCGGAGTAGCTTCTTGTACATGAGATCAAGGTGGGGTCGGGATGAGATATTTGTCCTCATACAGACACGGAGTGGTATTCGGGTCAAAGGGTCGGATGTCGAGAACATCCACTCAGACCTAGGGTAGAAGTGGACGGACTTCTATCTTGGTGGCCTGTAAAGATGCTCTGAGCCATAAGTGGGTGCAGTGGATGGGTTACACCTGTGAATGTGTATTCCCTTCCTGATGAAGTGTGTGTGTTGTCTTCTAAACACACCTAATATAGAAATGGGAAAAAGGGCTTTGAAAAACTAACATTTGAAGAAAGATCCTTCTTAAAAGAAATAAGGATTTTGGCACACTTTAATTAAAGTTATTTTCTTAAAAACTCACTCCCAACACCCGTTCACTGAGTTGTAGAACTCACCCCCTCTTTTATATCCCTTTTCAAGAGTAAGAAAATATGACAAAAGAAAACACAAGGATGTACCCTCTTCCAAGTATGCTTAAATGTCATTTTTAAGCTTGCATATTTATTGATTTATAATATTCTAGAAAACAAAGTTTGAATTACGCCTGGCTCCTCTTAACTAAAAGAAGGGGGTAATCCCTCTTAAACCAAGGGAGCGACGGGTTGATAACGGTGATCCAACCAAACTGGGTCAGGAAATGATAAGCCTTATTGGTCCTGACTTGCTCATGTGGCCAATCACACAAATATTTCCATTTTTATGAGAGTTTTTATGGCTATTCTCATTCATGTTTGTTTACGGGCTCTAGTCCGTGTCCACTAGCTTTGGGCCCACTTCACATGTTTTTCAAAACTAGGCCTTGAGCCCTATGTGTTCAAATTCACGGCCTCGGGCCTGTTAGAGCTGTTCTAGCTCTCGTCAGGAAAGTCTCCCAAATAGTTTGAGCAATGGCACATGGTTAGGAGAGAATAATTTCGACAAAATCTCTTTCACTTAAAGTACTCATCGCACCAACCAGGTTCGATGATAGATGTAGGTCCGTTTACAACTGGTAAGCAGGTTTTTCCTTTCTTAAAAAGGTGTCCATCGGCCCATGGGTATGATGTATTAAGTTCCCACTCATGACCAGTTAGTAGGTTTTTAAATTTTAAAATTTGCTCATCACCCCAACTGGATATGAAGTTAAATAATTCCACTCACTCGACGATTGTGACGTTTTCATCCCCAATCAATTTTCCAAGTCCTATTCGAGCTTCTTTGTTGCAATCCTTATTCGTTCCTACATGGTTTGAGTATCCTTATAAGGAATGACTTAGCATGAATAGTCCTTCTATTTCCATGTATTCAGATTTAGGCCCTTATTTTTGCTTTATTGCAATTAGGTCCCTAAAGTCCCTAATCTTTGACCTTAGGTCCTTTAATTCTCAATTATTTTCAATTGAGTCCCTAGGGTTTCCAATATCCCTCTTGGGTCCTTAATTTACTCAACATTGTAAAATGTGACTCAAATTTTCCAAATTGGTTCCCAACTTTTACAAAATTACCGTTTTGCCCCTAAGTTCCAAAAATGGCCAATTTGTCCCAATTCTTTCAAAAATTGATCAATTGGTCCTCTAACATCTTTCTCATTGTCAATTGACCTTCAATTTTGAGAAATTTCATTTAGGTCCTTCAACTGTTTGAAATTCCCAATTTCCCCCAAATTCTTCCCCCAACTTCACCCCTTTCTACTGATCGAATTTGATTTCTTCGAATTGGTCATTCAAATGGGGTTAATTGCTCCAATTGATGGCATAGATCAGTTTATACACATCCATCCAATCCAATTAAGCTTTGAATTGCATAATTTGGGTTTGAATCGAGCTCAAACCGAGATTCGCCGGAAAACTATACGTAGAGAGAGAAAGCTTCGAATGCTTACCATCGGAGGTGCGGTAGTCTGAGCTCTCAATCTGAGAAGATAGCTCTCGTCCCCAGGTGCATTCTAGGATCAAGAATTGTTGCAATTCGTGTCCTAAGCAGTGGTAATTTGGTTAGTGAAATTCGGCACTTTCTCTCTCTATAACAAAATTGCACTGACGGAGTAGGGCCGAATTGGCTTACCATTTGCCTTGGGAGGTCAAGTGCAAGCTGTAGCAGCTAGGGGAAGGCTCAATTTGGCCACAGGAGGTCTGAATTGGCCGCATTCGATTCGGCAAAAATAGGGCAGCTTTGAATTATCTGATCTATCTCTCCATGATCAGTTTGGACTTTGAGTTATTCAATTTGGCATAGAAAAAAGCTCATATGAAGTTTCAACGAAAAATACTTCTACAGAAGGAAAGCTTCGAATTCTTACTGACAATGACATGATTGGCAAAGCTCTTAATTTAGGGAACTAGCTCTCATCAAGAGCATCCTCCTATGATCAAATTTTACCGCAATTTGTTCCCTAAACAAGGAAAATTCTATCAGTAAAGTTGTAAACACTGGCCTTTTTGGAGTTAAGGAAGTCGGGAAAAGAACCAGTCAAACTGAGTGAGAAAACCAAATCGGTTCGCAAACTCGTTCATTAGAGAACGGGCAATCTAGGAAAGTTACAACTCCCAAGTGACCCAAAGGGTTCATAAAACCTTAGAAAAGGATCTTAGGACAAATAGGGAGAGAAAACCATATCGGTTCAGGTGAACCAGATCCAAGCTAGATTGAACCAGTTTATGAACCGAGTCGGTTCATGAACCGGAACCGATAGAGAAAGGGCAAACAGGGGTTTTGGATCCCGAGTCACCTAAAGAGTCACAAAAGTCATAAAAAAGGACTGTATAGTGAATTGGAGATAAAAACCAAACCAGTTCAGGTGAACTTGATCCAAGCCGAATTGAACCGGTTTGAACCACTATTGAATCAGATGCTAAAATTATTTTTCTAAGTGGCTTAGAAAATTCAAATTGGAGAATTGAGGCCACCATTGGATAGAGAATGAATTTAGATGTATTTATAAATTTTAAATTTTAAAAATTTTAGTCGAATTGGGCTTGAACCGGCTAGTTTAAGCTTTGAACTAGGTTTGTACTGGTCTAGTCCGGTTCGGAACAGTGTCATCTTCTTCCTTTAGATGACAACACTGTTCACTCACTGGAAAATCACGCAGCGCCAGCGAAGATGAAATGTCTCTGGCCAAGGAGTTTCAGGCAATGAATGACCGCCATTAAAGCGCCAATCGAACGGCCAAGAAGCCTCCGAGCTTCCTATATAAAGAGCCTACCTCATTAATCCTCCTCACACCTCAAAACTCCATTCTCTCTCAACTACTTCATTTTCCATTGAAGTTCAAACCAGAGCTCCGACATGGGCATTTTTCTGAGCCAAAGAAGGCATGGTCAGGTTCTTTGGATTCGAGGAGAAGTCAGCTACATGCTTATCATCTCCATTTGCTCCAAGGGTCACCAGAGAAACGTCGGGGTGATTGAACAGTGAAGCAGCTCCAGCAGACCGAAGTTGCCCTATTTTGGTCGAGCTGAAAACGGCCAATTCGAACCCTTCTTAAGCCAAGCCAAGCCCTTTGAACACCTCCACATTCCTCCTATAACTAAATTAGTGCTGAAAGGTAAGCCAATTTGATTACCCTTTGTAAATTTTGATCGGTGCTAGAGAAAGAACCGGTTGAACTTTGATTACTAAATTCTCACTCAATTTGGCATCAATTGGTCCAATTCTTGATCATAGGAGGAACCTTAGAACAAGAGCTATCTGCCTAGATTGAAAGCTCAGACCATCGTGCCCCCGACGGTAAGCTTTTGAAACTTTCTCTCTCTAAGTCCAATTTTTCGGCAAAGCTCCGTTTGGGCTCATTCCGACATCAAATCATGCAATTCAAAGTGCAATTGAATCGTATGAAGGTGTAGGAACTCCAATCTAACTTCAATTTCAACAATTAAACTCATTTGATTGGTCAATTTGATGAAATCAAATTTGGATGAGTTAGAATGTAAACCCTACACTTTCGAGATAAGGAAAATCAGGAAAAGAACCGGTCAAACCGAGTAAGAAAACCGAGCCGGTTTACAAACCCGATCATATGGGAACAAGCAATTTGGAAATTTAAAACTTCTGGGTGATCAAAGGGTTCATTAAACCTTGGAAAAGAAACTTAAGACAAAATAAAAGAGAAAAACCAAATTGGTTCAGGTGAACGAGATCTCATAAAAACTTTGAAGTTAAGCGTGCTTACTTGAGAGTAGTGTGAGGATAGGTGACCTCCTAGGAAGTATGATTTTTTTTAACCCGAAATTTTAGTTAAAAATTTTTATACGAATGATATGTCTTATCATAAATGGCCATAAATTAATATATATTTAATTATTACAATTAATACCAATAATTTAATACATAAATTAAATTATTGGAATTAATATAAATAATTTAATACCGAAATTAAATTATTAGAATTAATACAAATAATTTAATACTTAAATTAAATTATTGAAATTAATACCAATAATTTATGTAAATATTAATACTAGTAATAAATCTCTCACATTTAATACATGATTTTACACCTATATAAAGAGGTCATCCCCATTCATTCTCCTCACACCTAAACACTTCTCTCTCTCTCTCTCTCTCTCTCTCTCTCTCTCTCTCTCTGTCTCTCTCTACTGCTCCATTTCCCGGTGAAGCTCGATCCAGAGCTTCAACTTGAACAAAGGTCGGGCTCTTTAGAACCAGGCAGAAGACAACTATCTGATAGCAAACTCCAATTAATCCAAGAATCGTTGGAGAAGCGCCGGCATAATGGAACAGTGAAGCAGCTCCCGCGGACCGAAGCTGCCCTATTTCGGCCAAGCTAAAATCAGCCATTTCAAGCCCTCCTCAGACCAAACCAAGCCCTCCCAACACTTCCTCAACCCTCCCACGGCCGAATTACGACCAAAAGGTAAGCCAATTCGACTCCCCTCTACAATTTCTGTCTGGGGCTAGAGAGAGAACCGGTAGAATTTCAATGATGAAATTCTAACTCAGTTCAGCATCAATTGATGTGATTCTTGATTCTAGGATGAACCTCAAGATGAGAGCTATCTGCCCAGATCGAAAGCTTGGACCGTCGTGCCTTCACCGGTGAGTAATCGAAGCTTTCTCTCTATATAGTTCATTTTTCGGTGAAGCTCTGTTTGAGCTTGTCCCGACGTTAAAACTTGTGATTCAAATTTCTAAAGAATCGTATGAACATGTAGAAACTAAATTTCAACTTCAATTTTAATAATTGGAAATGTTTGATGGGTCAATTTGATGAAATCAAATTCGACTGTTTTAAGAAGTTGGAATTGGGGGGAAATTGGGGATTTTTGAAATTCAAAGGACCAAAATGAAATTTTATGAAATTGAGGGTTAATTGGGCATGAAAATAATGTTGGAGGACCAATTGAGGAATTTTGAAATTTTTGGGGCAAAATTTACCATTTTTGTAAAGGAAGGGCAAAATGGTAATTTTGGAAAAGTTGGGGGACCAAATTGGAAATTTGGGAAATTAAACCCCTTTTTGTGAAATGGAATAAATTGAGGTCCTATGATAAATTTTAGAAGTTTTGGGACTCAATTTGAGGAAAAACCGACATTTGGGACTTAAAGTTAAAGAGAAATAACTTTAGGGACATAATTGCAAAAAAATGAAAGCTTGACTTTCTCATTCATTCGGAATGAATGAAGGCGATTAGGTCGAAGGATAATGAACCAAGATATTCATATCGTGTAGAAACACGAAGTACCGGGAACGCCAACAAGGACAAGTTCGTGTGAATACCAAGAACCGGTCTAGTGGAATTCACGGCATTAACAGGTGAGTGGGTTTACTAATATCATACCCAGTTGGAATGATGAGCACAACTTAAAATTTTAAAACCACTTACCGGTTGTGAGTGGAAATTTTATATCATACCCGGTTGAGAATGACAAGTACCTCGATATGAAAACCCACTATTTAGTGGTATTTTAAACATCACTACTTAGAATAAGTGATGTGAAAATCATGCGGAAAAACTACTTACCGGTTGTAAGTAGATCATACTCGATTGGTATGATGAGACTTCCTCGAAGGAAGTTGAAAACCCGTTCATCGGTTATGAACGGAGGTGTCCTTATACCGGGCGGTATAATGGATAGAGAAAATATATGTTTTGTCAGAAGTACTCTCCCCTGACTGTGTGCCAATGCTTAAACAATTTGGGAGACCTTCTCAACGGGAGCTCGAATAGCTCTAATAGGCCGGGGGCCTCGGTTTTGGAACTTGGGGGGGCTAAATGCCCGATATTGAAAATATGGTACAGTGGGCCCAAGGCCAGTTGGCACGAGTAGGAGTTCGTAAACGAACATGATATATGTGCCATAAAACTTAATAAGTGAATTGTTTGGCCATGGTACCAAGATAGGACCGACAAGCTCAGTCAACTAGCGGCAGTGCGATATGACAGGTCAACGAACCAGTCATGACAAACAATTGCGGGTTGAGTTGAGAGTCAAGGCCATTGGACCAGTGGCACCACAAATTACATGGCAATATGACAAAACATTGTTTGTGCATGCACTGTGAGTACGGGATCATCAAGACACCCATGACAGGTAGTGATGCATCCTAAGGGCACTAGATGACCTAGTGGCTATAAGGGTAGTTCGTCGTTCCAGGTGTCTATGCGAAATCTAGAGTAGCATCAAGCGCATGAGACCGAGGTGGGGACGAGATGAGGTCTCTGTCCTCATACGGACATGAAGAAGTGATTTCAGGATTGTGGGTCGGATGTCACGTACATCCACTCATTCCAAGGGTAGAAGTGGTCGTACTTCTATGCAGGAAAAGTCGCTCCGAAGCCACTAGTGGGTTCAGTAGTGATACTGACTTGCGAATGTGTGTAACCTTCATGATGAAATATGTGTGTTGGGTGATGACACACCGTGGTAAATAAGAAATGGTGGAAAAACTCGAATTTTTAAATGAAGGGATTTTTGAAAACAAAGGAGTCTAGCACACTCCATATAAATGTTTTTCTTAAAAGTCAAATGCTTTTAAAAACTCATTCACTGAGTAGTCGTACTCACCCCCTTCCTTATATCCCTTTCAGGAAATCCCGGAAAGCCTCCCCTTAAAAACCGTCAACTAAGATGCCTGTAAGATAGGTATGTAAAGTTTTAAATTTCATGCAGTTTTGATTATGCTATTCCCATGAAAAGGTGTAGGTTAAAGGACGCCTTACTCTTTACAGTTTACAATAAGGGGAAATCCTTTAATAAACCGGGAGAGTGGCGGGTTGATCATGGGGATCTGACCAAATTAGGTCAGGGCATGACATAGAAGGTTGAAATTAGAGGAAATTTTGGGGGAAATTTGGGAATTTCAAAAATTCAAGGGACTAAAGTGCAATTTCATAAAATTGAGGGCTAATTGGGCATGATAAAGATGTTGGAGGACCAATTGGGCAAATTTTGGAATTTTTGGGGCAAAATGGTAATTTTAGAAAAAAATTGGGGACCAAATTGGAAATTTTGGAAACTTGAATCCCTTTTTGTGGTTTTGAATAAATTGAGGTCCTAAGGTGAATTTTAGAGTTTTAGGACTCAATTTGGAGGAAAATCAGCATTAGAGACTTACGGTTAAAAAAAATAACTTTAGGGACCTAATTACAAATAAATGAAATGTTTAGTTTTGTTATTCATTCGGTATTAATGAAGGCTATTAGGCCAAATGAAAATGAACAAGAATATTCATATAGTGTAGGAACACGAAGTATCAGAACGCCAGCAAGGATAAGCTTGCGTAGAGGCAAAAAGCCAACTAAGAAGGAAAAACACTACGAATATCGGGTGGGTGGGATATTTAATATCATACCCGGTTGGGATGATAAGCACATCGAAAATGAAACTCACTGCTAAGTGGTATTTATATAATGACATCTGAAAAGAGTGATGTGGAAATCACTTGAAAAAACTACTTACTAGTTATAAGTAGATCATACCCGGTTAGTGTGATGAAACTTCCTAGAAGGAAGTGGAAAACTTGCTTATCGATTATAAGCGGAGATGTCCTCATATTCGGTTGGTGTGATGGACGACTAAAAAGTTTATTTTATCAGAAGTGCTCTCCCCTGATTATGTGTCACTGCTTAAAATTTTTGGAAGACCTTTCTGGCGGGAGCTCGGATAGCTCAATTAGTCTGGAGGCCTCGATTTTGGAACTTAGGGGCTAATATGCCCGATTTTGAAAATCTCGAACAAGTTGGCACGAGCAGGAGCTCATAAACAAACATGATTATTAAGACATGAAAACTTAAGTAAATGAGTTGTTTGGCCATGGTACTGAGATGGGACTGACATACTCGATGGACTAGCAGCAATGTGACATGATAGGTATACGAATCAGTCAAGACAAACAACTATAGGTTGAGTTGAGAGTCGAGGCCGTTTGACTAGTGGTACCATAGATTATATGGCTTATGTGAAAACTGTTGATTTGTGCATGCAATATGTTACAGGACCTTCAAGATGCCCAAGAGGGGTAGTGATGCATCTTAGGGCTCTGGACGACCTGGTAGAAATAAGGACACTTAGTCGTACCAGAAGTCTTGAGAAGCTCAACGTAGCTTCATGCGCATGAGACCAGGGTGGGTATGGGATGAGGTCTCTGTTCTCATACGGACCCGGAGTTTTGTTACGGGGTTAAGGGTCAGATGTCGCGTACATCCACTCATTCTTAGGGTAGAAGTGGACGTGCTTCTATTTAGGTGGTCAGTAAAGTCACTATGATGCCACAAGTGGGTACAGTGGACGGCCTGTCCTGCGAATGTGTGTTTCCTTCATGATGAAGGGTGTGTGTTGGTTGATAAACACACCATTAAATGAGAAATGGTTATTAAGACTGAGATTTGAGAATCGTATGTTTTTAAAAAGAAAAATAAGGAGTATGGCACGCTCCAATTCAAACTATTTTTGAAAGTCATGCCCTAAAATACCCATTAACTGAGTCTTTGAACTCACTCCCTCCCTTATATCCCTTTTAGGTAACCCCGAAAAGCCTACCCAAAGACCATCAGCTAACACACCTGTAAGGCAGGTATGGAAAGTTTAAATTTCATGCAGTTTTGATTAATGTTATTCCAAGAAAGGCACAAGTTTAAAGAATGACTTACTTCTCACGGTTTAAAAGAAGGGGAAACCCTTAATAAACTGGGATAGTGGCGGGTTGATCACGGGGAACCGACCAAACTGGGTTGGGGTGTGACAAAAGTTCAAATAGTTTTCTCTTTGTAAATTCACTATTTCGGTGATGGGCGACGACAATTGCTTACCTCGAAGACTCAAGGATGACTAAGCTCAATCATGGAGAGTCTTGGAAGGGTCGGCCTAGCCTATGGACATATGAGGTGGCCATAATAAATCTTGCAAGTTCTTGCTACATCTTGGCAGTCTAAGAGACTATATTGTGTGGGCTCACCGACGCTTCTCCAGTTATTCTTGAATTGAAGGGAGTATGCAGCAAGGTAGGGGACTTCTTCTAGGTTTCAAGGAACACAATTTCGCATTCGAAGGTAGAGAAAAAGGTCGATGTTAGAGCTCTAGTTTAGGGATGGTCGAAAACTGGACTAGTTCGTCTTATTCAGGCTTTTAAGGGATAGAGAGGATGAATGAAGGGGAGCTCTTTATATAGGGGGCTTGGAGACTGACCGTTCTAGCTATCCATCTATCGCTCAACCATTAACTCGTCGATTTACTCTCTTGTTGGAGCCATTTAAGTCTCATTAGAGTAAAAGCGTCAGTCTTTCTCCCTACCTATTTAGAAATCTAAAGCAAGAAGACAACATTGTGCACGCGAGTGTGAGCTTCGCACATGCGAACAGCCACATGTCATGTTATGATTGGTTGGCGTTGCTGACACGGACTCTCACAAGCATCTGACACACTCGTTTGCCCATTGATTGGACACGTAGCAACCTCTCATTGGTTGTCCAAACCGACAAGGCTGTTGACCGAATGGAGTTCTCTATTTACATGACACATGGCATCCTATGATTAGATAATTTAAATTTGTTAGTTTTCCTACCAGACTCCTTATGCCATTGCAATATGTCGGCCTATGATTGGTTGTGGCCATCCGATGTAGTTTTTCCACATGTCAACCTCTAATTGGTCAACCATTCTCCCACATCCTAGTTGGTCGCTGATGTCGCACATTTGCCACGTGTCAACTCCTCATTGGTCAAACCTACTGATGAGGTTTCTCCTCAGTTAATCATTGACTAAGGACACATGTCACTCTCTCATTGGTCAGTCTTCAGTGACATGGATTTTCTTTGTATGGTCGTTGACCAAGGAAAAGTGTTACGCTCTAATTGGTTAGCGCTTTCGGACGCTGACTGAGCAACTAACTAGGCACACTTTTCCACGTGTCACACATTAATTGGTCACATGCGCTGACTGGACGCTAACATGGCAGGCGTTTCGTTGACCGGCTGTACCATTGACCTGTTCGGTTGGATCAGGTTCGATGACCCAAAATCAAAAATCGGTTCGTTCAGGCCCGAATCGACTGATTTTCTAGAAATTAAAATTTTCTAAATTCATTTTCCACATATTGTTGACTTCAATTTCCTAAATTTATATTTTTAAGTCACCTAGGAAAATGAATCTTTGAACCGGTTCTTCCCGATTCAAGTTGGTTCAACTCGGTTTAGGTCTAGTTCATCTTGAACTAGTTCGGTTCTCATATCCAAGTTGTTCATGATCCATTTCCATTATTTTTGGATCTTCATTGAATACTTGGGTTTGCCAATTTCCCATTTTGGTTTTCTCTTTACTAATTCTGGTGCACTTTGAACAATGGTTTTCTCAAAAAAATTCCTGATTCTCATTTTTGGCTTTTTTATTATGCGAAAATAGGGTTTACACATCCTATCCGTCCAACTGAAGCTACAAAACCTGTTAAAAATCCGAGTTTCACCCGTCTGACAATCCAAAACCCATCGCTTGGGGAAATTAATCCATTTAAAAGCCATAGGCTCTAGAATGACGCAAGGAAGCTATGGCTAGTAGCCACTTAAATATACAACATGGACATATAAAGCTTGTGTGTTCCCTTATCTGTGAGAGCTCAAAATTCTCTCTAAAATCCAAGGAGCTTCATTTTTCTGGTGAGTGCATTACAGAGAGCACTACTCCTATGTACAACAACCAAAATCAGAGTTCTTGGTGTCCCTAGAAAGTTGAAAGAGTAAGCTTTCCAATGCCCCTATCTCGATTGTTGACGATCACTCTAACAGCACCGACAAGATTGAACAGTACTAGACCCACAGCGGCTAGAAATATAGCATTTGCCTTCCAATTCTGGTGGCCTCGATGACCAATAAAGGCCAAGAAACATCTAGGGAAATCCTTGAGTACTCAGCTTTCGAATGTCACTAGCCTCACAAAATTTGGGCAAGTGTAGAGGCCAAATTAAATCTAAGAAGCTTAGATTTTCTAAGAAAATAACATAGTTTAGTAAAACGACAATTTCAAGTGGCTTAGACCTCCATTCGAGGAAAGCTTGGTATCAATAGAGTCCTCTAGCTACCATTTTTCAAACGACACTGGTGCTAGCAACCGAGGCACCATCTCCAGTGAGTTCCCAGCCCTTACCTGACTTTGATTTGCTTAGTTGAGTTGTTATATTATAAGTTAATTGTTACTATTTCGACCAAGACCGGTTGAATAGAAACCAAAATGGCCTTGGGGAAGGCAATGGGGGCTCCGTACCTGAATTTGGGAATTTGGGGGGGCCTTTTTGTTCGGAAGAAAAGGTCGAGAAGTAGAATGTAAATAAGTAAAAGTTAGGGGGACCCCTTTGTGAATAAGTTTTATGTGGGGTCATCTTAAGGGTCTAAAGGAAGTTTTGGGACCCTTGGGAAAGATTGATAAAGTTTTAGTTTATGGTTGGCATGTTTAAATTGCTTAAGGACCTAAAATATAAATAAAGGAAAGTATAAGGGCAAAAGTGCAAATAGTAGGGTTTGCATGCCTAGAAATGAATTCTATGAATAACCTAGATATGGTTAAAGTATAAGTGCAAAAGTGCAAATAGTAGGGTTTGCATGCCTAGAAATGAATTCTATGAAATCTAATAACCTAGATATGGTTAAAGGAAGTATAGGGACCCAATTGGGAGTTTTGAGAAAACTAGGGTACCGGAAAGATGGATTTAAAGAATAGGGGTAAAACAGTAATTTTGCCCAAAATGAGTTATCACATTATAAATAGTAGAAAATATGGCTAAGGAAGGGTACTAAGGTATTTGTAGAACCTAAATGGATCCTAAGGGAACTTAGGGACACAATTAAAAGACTTAAAAAGTCTAAGGTCTCAAAAAGGAATGAATTAAGGCATAAGAGACAAAATGGTAATTTTGCCCAACTTAATATACATTTTGCAAATAAGGATAACTAAGGCTTAGAAAATGTTATAAGGAATTTTGGGGATCGAAATGGGACTCGAGGAGACTTGTGGACCCAAATGAGGACTTAGAAAAGTCTAAGGTCCCGAAAAGGAAAGACTCAAAGGTATAAAGAGCAAAATGGTGATTTTGCCCAACTTAGGATCAAAATGTAATTTTGGGAAAGTCATTCACCTAAGTGGTAAATGAGGAAATACTAAGTACTTAGACAAATATAATGCTGAAAGGTTAAAAACTAGAACAAGCAATAACTAACCTTAGAGGGAGGTTAGTTAAGGAATGATTTTTAACAAGTAGGTCGAATAAACTAAGCATGAGAGGCATGGACCGTGACTCCTTAGGGAAGTTACTAATGTAACACTCGTAAAGGAATTCGGAGAACTTGAACTGATCTCGGTACTGTACTTTGACCCTTGTAGATATAACAAGAGATCACTCCAGTCGGGATCTCAAGGAAGGATACACGGGAAATCGACCAGAACGAACAATTTCTAATATAGGTGGTGAGTGGGAGTAATGACTGTTGTTCCAATTGGACCAACAGAAATAACTTGATTATTTTCATAATGCGATTAGGAACTAAAGCACGAATAGAGGCGGCCTGAGAAAAGAGTCTTAAGAGGCTAAGTGAACCTTGTAGTTATAAAAAGTAAGAAATACAGTAATAATTAAGTTGAGGAGTTGGTTCAAGTTGTTTGAGTTGTAAGTAACGAAGTGGTTTGACGATAAAGTATTATTAACTGAGTTGTAAGCTCACATTTTCTTCCAAAATAATTGTATATAAGATTCGAGTGATCTTAAGATTTAAGATTTGGAAGGAGAGCATCTTCACTAGAGTAGCCATTTTTTCTTACTCATAAATATTATAAATAAATTTTTTTATCAATTGCTATATTTTTCCACTAAAAAAGAATAAATAACAAATGAAATGAAGTTTACTAACTCTAATTTTATTATAATGAAACTACACATAATAATAATATTGAATGTATTGACGGTTAATGAGATAATTACTTCTTTTTCTTCTATATTTTCCTAATTTGTATATAAATGTATTGACGGGTTAATAGGATATTTACTTTTTCCTTCTATGTTTTCCTATTTTCTATATAATTTAGTTTTGTAGAAGTAGTGATCCTATGATTGAAATCATAGGAAGCAAGGTCAATGCATCTCCACCAAGGTCCTTTAGAGAGGAGACGTTCTCAAATACTTGGTATTAACTCGGATGCATTCCTAACTCTAAGGTTATATTAGTGGAAAAAATTATTATTATCACGCCACAATCTCATGACGATAAAAGTGTGAGAACATACTTACCCTAGCTTCCAAGATAGTATGAGAAGGGCTGGATGAGGCATTCATTAGAAGTATACGATATGAGTTAAATGATTAGATGGATAGCGAAGAGCTAACGAGAGGGCAGGGGTCCTTGTTATCCAAGAGAGTCGCAACGAGTCGCAACGAAGCATGTGGAGGAGGGAGGACGAAACGAGGACAGTGGGGAACCATTCGGTTGGGAACCCGACGATGGACAAGCGAAATGGTTATAATTTGGGGTAATAGAAAACGGTGAAGAAGCCCTAATTTTGGGTACCCGTAAACTAAAAACAAACGTGGAGAGGGATTTGGCTTAAGTGTTGCCTACAAACTAAGAGCATTTGTACCTCTTACACAAGGTTCAATGGGAACAAGGATGCCATAAATTGCGTCTCGAATGACTAATACAAGTCAAGTTTGAATTCCACTAAATGAATTTCTAAGTTCATAAATAGAGAATAAAAAAGTAAATCATCATTTAAAATTGACGTAGGTTATTGATCATTAGGTCTAATAAACAAAAAATATTTATAAAGCTTTCTTAAGATATTTTAGTTTAAAAATATCCTACCAACTAATTTAAATATACAACCTTAAAATATATAGAAGATATTTTGAAAATATTTCCATTACTAAGTAGAAACTAAATATACCATCAAATATCTTTATATATTTCATTTCTAATAAAGATATAATTGTAATATTTAATATTTTTTATTTCCTAAATTCTATTTTTCTTAATTTTTATTTTTTTGATGACACTTCACTAAATTTATTTATACTAGCATTGCTATGTCAATATAAATTAATGATATTAATACCAATTTAATAATTTATATAATAGAATTTTCAAAATATTATATATAAGATTATTATGATTTAAAAGTTTTACATTATATGTTTAATTTTTTTTGTATGAATAGTATAATTTACTTTGTGTTATTAATAATTTGATTGTGCTAATGTATTTAGCAGATGATAAGATGTACTTGCCCTTTTTGCTTACGATATATCAAATGGACTTACCTCCAAAATGTTTGGAAACACCAATGTGTATGTGACACAAATTATCGTAGAGAGTAAATTTGATAGAGGGACTAAATTTTTTGATGAAAGTAAAACTTTAGGATTATATTATTAGAAAATAAAATTAGGAGGCTAAGAAATCAATGAAATAGAAATTGGAGGATTTAACTGTTATTGAAGAAAGTTGTGAATGGAACGGTCCAGATTACCAGGTGACGGGATCCGGTTCAGATATTGAACCGGACTAAACCACCACAGTAGCAAGTGTTCTGCCTCTGGTGACGAACTGAACTCACCAAAACCCTTTCCCCTTCCTCCGAAGAAGGGACTAGAGAGATCTCTCCAAGTCGACCTGCTCTTTCGCCGTGAGCTCTCTATTGTTTCCTAGGCTTTGTATTTCCACTGTCCATGCAGAGATGGAAGCTCCGAGGGAGAGAGAAGAGCTAACCCTGGTGGTCCGCAGGCCCTGCTTTGGTCTCCCGACGGCTTGCCCTAGTTGCTTGCCTGTCTACTTTTATCTCAAATTTTCTGGTTTCCCCTTCCAATTGGAGTTCAATCTGATCCATCCCGATTCTGGTAACTTTCACTATCCGTCCACGCTTTTATTTTTTGTTTCAGTAATCACCGTCGTTTTCCTTGTGCATCGCGGCACTGCTTGATTCATCTGCTTGTTCCTACTGGTGCTTGTAAGTTGTATTATATTTAGGATTTCTAATTTGTTGTGAGTCTGCAATACTACGTATGATGGCCCTACACGATGTTAATTGTGTCATTGCTCTTCAGTTTTGATTTCCAGCGTGTAAGGCGTGTGGAAAGGAAATGATTCAGGCCGGCCGGACTCTTAATGTTTTCAAAATGAGAATTGGTCATGAGGAACCTTTTCCTTATGAGAAATTAATGCTTGTCATGGTAAATTGGTGGCAAGTTGAAGGGAATTAGGACGTTATACCTAGTCTATATAATCAGAAATCCAAATTCTGGGATGCAGTGTGTAATATATGGTCAATTTTCTATGTAACAGTTGATCAATCGCCTGAGAGTTTACATGGTGATAAATTGTATTATCTTGTAAGAGCTTGCATTTGCAATGACCCCGAGCTGTAAAGGATCACTGGGGTCTCCTTGGATGCACTTATTTGGTAGCTCCTTTAATATTTCATTTATGAATTAAAGAGGACTGCCACAGTTATATTAATCTAAAATCCACACCTAGCATCATAGTAAAATTTACCTCTCGAATGAATGATAATTGACAGATATACTGTATAATCGCTCCCTTCAATGTAAGCTGGTATAAATTCATTCTTCCAAATAAAATTCTATTTAAGAACTACTCAATCTTCTTGCATTTTGATTACATGCTTATTATATCCATATGAACAAATAAAATTGCAAATGCATGTCTTTTTTTTTGGATAGGGTGTTTAATGGTTCAAATCTTTATCAAAACATGGTCAAATTCTTCCATTGGAAAAACTGTATTGTTTGAATGTGGAATGTTTTTAACCTTGAATAGAAACCCAACTTATCAGGCTATTTTGTAGTTGTCTCTAGAAAGTGCTTAAAAATATAGGTGACACAAGCATCACAAATTTCTCTCATTTTTATGTCAGATCAAATTCCTTACATTGAATCTGATTCATATGTTGCTTACAACAATGAGAAAGGAGGAGTAATAGAAAGTCTGAAAGACGATGGCATCCTTGACATGGATTCTGAACTGTGGTCTACTCCAGATTTCACGTCGATGAAGGCTATGATTGGTTCATGGCTTGAAAATGCACTTCAATATGAGTTATGGCTAGGATCTGATGGATCTTCTGTGCAAAAGATCTATTATGCAGATCTTCCATGGCCACTAGGAAAGATATTGCATCTAAAACAGATTCGCATGGTGAAGCAGCATCTGGGAATCACCAAAGAACATGCTGAACGTAGAGAAGCAGAGGTCATATTTTTCCTGTTTTTGTTGTTCATCTTGATCTTTGAATCATGTTTGCTCTCTGTCCCTTTGTCACGTTATTCTTCAAATTATTGATGCGTAGCATAGTTTAATATCCTGTGCCATTATATTGATCAACAGATCTACCAGAAGGCTATGATTGCATATGGAGCTTTGTCAACTAGCTTAGGTGAAGAGGAATTTTTCTTTAATAGGTGAGATTCCTATGGCATCTTGTTTTGGTGGCTGTGAGTATAACTTTCTTTCCTCTATGTACTTGAGGATATCTTCTAAGTTATGGTGATGTGTTGACAACATTAACTTTTTACCTTCTAATTGCAGGCCATCAAGTTTAGATGCAGCATTCTTGGGGCATGCATTAATTGTTCTCCAAGCATTACCAGTAAGTTTCTTCGTTCACATAATTCATGAAAATTTTAAATTGAAAATGTCTCAACTCATGGTCACATTAACTTTATCTGGTGTAACATCCCCTGAAATGCATTTAATCATTATCCATACTCAAGTGTTCTATTGCATTCATGTTACAGGAAACTTCTCCATTGCGAAGCAAACTCTCACAGTATGATAATCTTGTCCGATATGCTGAAAAGCACAAGGCGCAATATATTGATACCAGCTCGATATCTTCTCCACAGTTCCCTTCATTTCCAAAACGAGGTCATTCTGATTGAATTGAACTTCATTTCAGCTTGAGTAATTAATCATCTATTTGTTAAAAATG
Source organism: Trapa bicornis (assembly GCA_030064425.1). Classification (NCBI taxonomy): domain Eukaryota; kingdom Viridiplantae; phylum Streptophyta; class Magnoliopsida; order Myrtales; family Lythraceae; genus Trapa; species Trapa bicornis. The sequence goes on from CM057747.1 coordinate 10,204,193, forward strand.
TTTCCATTTTGGATTGAAAAAAGATGTGTATTCATTAATGCTCTATGAATGTTGTTTCAAATGATTGACTAATTCAGATTGAGTATTACTTTGTAATTGGATAAGAAAGGATGAAATCTCAACTCAAATTGGACCCTAACTTTTTAGTGGAATCTCAAATAGGGCCTATTGCCCCATGTCACCCTTCCACTAACTCATCTCCACACGCACAATTCACTGATTAAAATAATGGTGGAGTACCTTATTTGAGTTATGATGGAAACATTAGGTTCCTTATTTATGCTATTTTGAAAACACTGGGGTCTTGTTTGAGATTTATCCTTTAGTTACGGCCTTATTTGAGATTTAAGACTTACTAAAAGGTGCTCATTTTGTTTGATCAATGTTACTTTTTTGGTTAATAAAGTAACTGGTTGATAATATGATGTATAATTATAGTGAAATAAGAACATCCTGACAAACAAACTGCTGAATTCAGGTTCAAAGCCCAAAGGTGCTGCCAAGAAGGAAAGGACCCCTGAGGAGAAAAAATTCCGCAAAAGGGCAAAGTATTTTCTTATAGCTCAGTTTGTTGCAGCTTTGCTTTTTCTGACTATCATGGGAGGACCCTTTGATAACAATGAGCTAGAGATGGATGATGAAGACCAAGGTTTCAGCTATGATGATTGAAGGTAAAAAAAATTGACCTGACAAAATTTTGCTCTCTTCCTAGGCTTGCTGGCTGCTACTTTTAGCTGAGGAATTACTCTGTTGTCGCCCTTAGTTCAAGAAAATTGATAAATAAGTATTTGTCAGGAAATTGTTGGCACTATGTTACTCATTTGGTTCGGTCTTATTTCCTTTTGATTGATATGGCGATCAACAGTAGTCCATCTTTATGCTTGCTTGGTAATTAAGCATCTTGAGAGTTCAATGAAATTGTTCACCAGCCTCTCCATTGAGCCCAACTTTCAAGAGTCTAAAAGTTTACAAGTTTGAAAACAAGGTTCTCAAAGATGGCAGCCCTTTCTATTAACTTGCTCTAAAAGTTTATCCTTTCTAATTACACCCCCAACACAATATATAAGGTCTAAAGCTAATTCTTAACCCGGATTGAAAAGAATAACCAAAGAAAAAAACTACAATCGGTTGGTTGTACTAGGTCTCTGCCGGATTCCACTTGGTGTGCTCAAATTGGCTGACCAACAAAGCATATCCATCACCACAGCCCATTGAGAACTCTGTCAATGAGCTCACAGCAACTGACATTCCAGCACAGAGCACCCTAATAGCCACATCTGCCATCTTCATCGCCTCTTTCATTTCTTCACCAAACGCCACAACCTCCAAGATCAGCTTCTTCCCGCTGTCCGGTCCGAACCTCTTCGACCCAGCCGAGGCTTGATGCCTCAAGTCATCCTTCATCTGCTGCTCATAGATGGATCCCATCCCTGCTGCAAAGAAATCGAGGCCGTCCAGCACTGGTAACTCTTGCATAGCATTGAGGAAGCTTGACCATTTGATGCAGAATCCAAACATCGGGAGTGATCGTGCACTGGTCGACAAGAACTGTGGGGATGAGGGCAGTTTTGATGGATCACTGTCAGAACCCACACACCTTAAGAGCCACCCAGATAGTGCACAGATGTAAGCTCTCTGAGAGGTGACCCATGATTTGAAGGAAGCTTGCCAGTTCCTTAGTTCGGCCTCAAGGTTGGAGGCCAACCGTGCAATCCTCTCATGGTCTGTGATCGAAGTGTGAGACAGTCTCCTTGCCTCAAGTTTTGAAGGCGTCCCGGCAAGAAGGATCTTGGCCTCGTCCAAGGTCCTCTTCTGGGAGCGATGGCAGTCTGCCATGACTTTCCACATCCTCAATAACCTGGAATTTTGGAATTGAGTGCCTAAAATTAGGAAACTGCTATCAGAAGTTTAGCAATCATTTTGTAGGAACAACTTTTCCTTACAGTTCTTTTAAGTATAATACAATATAAAATTCTTTTACCATTTTCTGCTTGAATAACAATGATACCTTTGAAGAAGACTAACTAGATCTTGACCTATAAAAGTGAAGCATGCTTCCCCTATTTATCATGATATTCTAATTTTTGTTATCAAGTGAATAAGAAATGGAAAGCAACAAATATGCCCAGGAAGCCTAGCCACACCAAGAATTTACATATTAATGTGTAGAGTATATTGGACAAGATGGGCAAAAAGAATATACCCTTGGACCAACTCTAGTAGCTGAGGCTGCAACTCTTCATCCCGTAGAGTTTCGATTCTCTTTGAGATGGCTTCAACAGAATGGATGGAGACTTTTATTTGGGTGTGTAAATCTTCGATGGTTGCTCTTGTTTTATCAACCGCCGAGGGATCCTCTCCTTTCACATCTTGATTCCTAAGCTGCTTGCATTTCTTCTCGTATGCAATCCTAACCCTCTCTCCAGCCTATACTTGATAAGTCACTTAAAATTTAGCACAAAAGCACTCTCTTTCACATGATAATATAAAAATCAAATTCACATATATTCATCCCAATAATGATATGTTAGTCTATATACCCTGACTTCTTCATAGAGCTTCTTCTCCCATGCATATAACCTGTCTAATGTTGACTGGTGACAGCCTGAGAACATGCTCGACTCTTCGGAGAAATCGCTGCTGCTCTCATAGCCATCTTCTTTGGAAACTGATGAAGAGCTGAACAAAAACCTTGAAGAGCTTGGGCGGGGTGAACCTGAGCTGAAGATAGCCACTGGATTCAACATCTTCATTGCTGCAAAACACCCCAAAATCCAATTAAGCAACTAAATTTTTTTAACCCTTAACCACATAGCATGCAAGTCTGCGAGCTAACCTGAAAGTTCAGTGGAGGCTGAACAGTAGGTTTTACGAACTTCCAAGAGACGCGATACTTCATTTGCAGAGTTGCATATGTTATTGAACTGGGTTTCAATGTCCTGAATAACTTCTGCCATGCTCGTTGGCCTCCGGTTCACATAAACTGTGAAACTTGGTTTCTCTTCTTCCTTGGTCCTATGACTGTTAAGAGCTGTTTCTTGCTTAGTAACAACCTCAATCTTCCCAGAGTTTTGAGGTTGCATGACCTTGACATTGTGACTATTACTTTGATATGATTGTAATTCCTTGAATCCATCCTGATTCACATAATCATTATCAGTTCCTTCATCATCCTCTCCCAAATCATCATCAACATCCTCAACCAAGACTTCTTCCTCTCTTGGGGAATCTGAGTCTACATTATCCTCCCCATCCCCCATGAAGTTCTCATCATGATGGTCGCATTCATGCTCGGTTTCTTCCTCCAGATCAGGAATGCCTTCTTCTTCTCGGACTCGCCGCAGTCCTCTGATATCATCATCCATATGGACATTGTGGTTGAGGCTGCTCCTCATTGGATATCCATAATAGTCCAGTGATGAAAATGGATTCCAGAAGAAATCCCACGGTGAATTCTGCTGCGAAGGTCGGGGAAACTGAGTGGCAGGCAGTGGCGGATCCATCTCATATTGAGGAAAGTAGCTCTGGAATTGGACTATTTCAGGTGATCTCAGCCTCTCCTCCACCACCACTGCAGGGCCCCTACTGGCCTCAGGTAGTTGATGGTAAAGTTTGAATTCTCATTTGGAAGAAGCTCCTTTTGGTTATAGGGATTTGATGATATCGAGATAAAACCTGGATTTTACTTCTTTGTTGGAGTCAAGAATGAATCCAACAAGAATTCCCGAGGATCATCTCCATCTATATAATCCTGAAGGGCGGCAGAGACCCTCTTGAGGGATAGAAGGTAAGCCTTGTGTCCAGTTGAAAATCGAGATCTTTGCTCCACCGCTTCCTTTATGAAGTTCCTCCGGTCTTTGCAGAGCCTGACTGCCTCTTCATCATCGAGCTTGGATGAAGAGCATCCCATCGTTGGGGGATGATCTCTGTGGGCTCAGCTATCAGTTTGCCCCTATGAGTTCCTGAGGTGTGAATCAAAACAGAAATTGAGACAGTGTGTTGTAGTCATGTTGATATCCACACTCATGAGGATTACTGGCAGGCAGTAAAGAAGAAGAGCACATAGATGACACAAGTCAGTTGGTAATGCGAATTTTGTGATGCCCGTCAGGAAACTTTTTGCACAACCAAAAGAAATTATGCTTAAAGCGAATAATCCATGAAACTGTGCCCACCTTAAAAGGAAAACTCAAATCGTGGGGACAGACAAAAAAAGAAGACAAATTTTGATGGTATTTTTCTTAATTTCTTATGACAGGGACAGAACAGAAGAACAATAGTGAATACACATCCAATAAGAAATATAGAATTTATGAGCAGTTCCGTTAATAAAAGATACAGCATCGTCTTTCTTGTCAATAAATATGATTGTTGAAGAATAAAATGGTAAGACGTCTTATATAACAAAGGAAAATCTGAAAAGGGCTTACATTATATAAGCCCATGCAAAGCAAAATTACCGAGAGAGGAAAATAAGAGAATATGAAAATTAGAAGAACATGGTAAAGGAGGGAAATAACTCGGTTTAACAGTCAATTCTTAAAATATATATATATATATATATATTAAAATATATATTGATTTAGAAGTGTGTACTAATATAATATTAATTATTTTAAATTTATAATAAATATAAGTATACAAATATTAAAAATATGTATTTTAATATAAATATATCTTTTGGTATATACACATATATTTATTAGTTTTCTTGAATTCGAGTATATATTTTAGTGTAATATTTAGATCTATTAGTATAATCTATAAATTTGTTAGGATATATTTTAATTGACCAGTTTGTATAAATTTGAAAGTGAAGTGTTCGGATTGGTTCGAATCGAAAGTTAAGTGATAAATTTGGAGGTGTTAAAAAATTTTAATAATCTCGTTTGTATGTAGTTAAATTGAGGTAAATGATTATTAATAAAAAATTATAAAAATAAATTTACCATTTAATTAAATTAAATAATTTATTAGCTATTATATATAATTAAATTATATTAAATATATTTTACACAATAATTTTTTATATATAATATTTGTATTATTTATTTATATGATATAATTTTATATAAAATATTATTAATATATAAATTTATTTAAAGTATATAAGAATAAAAATAAATAATAATATAAACAATAAGGGAGCGTATTAAAGAAATTTAAATAATAAATAAAACAATCCCTCCAAATACCCCCACTTACCAGGGTATTACGTTTTAGCGTTATTGATCCCTTGCTGTAATCTTCACACAAACCCTTAATTGATACATTGATTTAGGTGCCCCAATCATTTAACTAATAATATCTCACTTTTGTTATTATAAAAAGATATAATTTATTCAAATCAACTGCTTATAGGCAACACACGGTTTAGGTTTAAATATTTACTCTGTTAGTTGTATTTCATTTTTCACTCCCACTAAATAGTTCTCTCTAAATAAAGTATTTTATTTTCCCACTATAGTCATAAACTTACTCTCAATCTCTCAATTTACCCAAAATAATTCTTGCTAATTTAAAATTTACCCTTTTTTGTTGTAAAGTATCGTTTCACCTATCAAGTGTTGTTCCGAAGAGCTCGTAAAGACAGATTGTACTACTTATGTGCGACACATTTCTCAAAAGTTAGTTCACGTGTATTAAGTGTTCAGTTACCCTGCTAGACTTGAGCATTCTACCCCTACTATTGTTTCCCATGTCTTATCTTAGAATTCAATAAAGAGTAATTCTGTTGATTCTTAATTTTGTGGTTTATACTCCTTAGATAAGATCATTCAAAAACCTTTTCCCTTAACTCATCATAAATTTAAGACAATTTCATCAATGTAACACACTTGTGAAGCAATATACATTTTAGTATATTTTTTCTTTTCTTATGGTATCAGGGCAGTATCGCTCTACAACATTCTGATCTTATGCTACCAAAATGCCAATTCAAGATTAATATCAAATTTAGAAGGTTCAATCAAAATTTTCTGTCACCAAGACCATGCTTTAGAAGTTGTCTCCAACTAACTCAAGTACAATCAATGTGATACTATCTTTCTTCATCATTTATGATATGAAGTCTATTCTCTTATTTTGGTTAATCATCTTATAAGTCTTTACACCAAATATGAATTCACCAGTTATCAATCTTCTAAGGAATATCCTGACTCTACCAATTAAATTAGACATGACCAACTATTTCTTATGGCATAACAACATGGCGCCGTTGTTGGAGATATACCAACTATTAGGTTATGCTGATGACATAATTCCAACACTCTAACTAAATCTTCCTACTCAGAAAGAAGACGATTCAACTACCATCATCAATCTTGATTATACTTCTTGGAAGATCTATGACTGTCTTTGTTTATCCACAATTTTGGGACCCCTCACTACCCAAGTTATCGACATTCAAAATTCGGCCAACATTTAGGCAAAATTGGAAACTCTCTACTCCAACCATGTTCATCCCCAAACTAACCTGCTTGACGATCAATGTCGGGAATTGTACAAAGGCGATCACACCATGGCTGTTTATCTCACTGTTATTGCAAGTTTGGCTACTAGTTTCGCTCAAATTGGGCATCCTAAAATCAAAACTCAAATCAAGGATCACATCATTGTTGGACTAGATGATGAATGGGAGGCACTTTGTCTTGCCTTCACACTAACTCTCGCACACCTCAGTCTCGACGAGCTCAAATCTATGCTATTGAGTGTAGAAGCAAAGAAAGATTACAAGAAAACTCTGTGACTTATTTCAGGCTCATTATTTGGTCTCTCAGGTGTTGATACTCATCACTTTACTAATGCTACTTTTTCGCGCACACACTAACGAGATCAAGTACCTATGTTCTCACCTAACTGCTGACCACGCTCCTCATCGGGTACTCCCATACAACTTAGACACAATGTTATATCTAATCACCACAATGGGAAAAGAGATTACGCATTAATCCAAAGTCACATGTCGTGGGGTTCTTTTGGCTCTCATGGACTTCAACAACAGAAAGAGCTTATCCCACCTCATCGGAATAGGCATATTCCATCATCAATTGGATCTAATTCTCCTCTATCCTATGTGTACAATTTTCAAACTCGAAATTGTATACCTGTTCGCCAAGTTTGTCAGGAACCCGGACACATAGCTACAAAATGTCCACAATTCCCGACCAATTATTAGATTCCTCAAGTCAATGTTGCCTAAAACACAGATGTCGGTGCACACATCCTTGATTGGTACATTGATTTAGGTGTCTCCATTCATGTAACTAATGATGTCTCATATTTTTCATTACAAGAGGACATAGCTCATCCAGACCAACTGCTCATAGGTGACGGTTCAAGTTTAAAAATTTTCTCCGTCGATTATACTTCACTTTCCACTCCCTCTAAATAATTTTCTCTAAATAAAGTATTTTATATCTCCACTATAGCCATGAACTTACTATTAGTCTCTCAATTTACCCAAGACAATTCTTGCTACTTTGAATTTCACCATATTTTTTTTATTGGAAAGGATCGTCTCACCCATCAAGAGTTGTTTCGGGGAGCTCGTAAAGGTGGACTGTAATACTTGTATATGACACATTTCTCAAAAGTTAGTCCTATTGTATTAAATATTCGGTTACCCCGTACTATTTGGCATGCTAGACTTGGACATTATGCCCCTACTATTGTTTCCTATGTCATATCTAACACACTTGTGTTATATTGATGAAATTGTCCTAAATTTATAATGCATGTAAATGTACAAATATTATGGACATGTCTTACATATATTTTGGTATGGACATATCTTTTCATATGGATATATCTTTTCATTGATTTTCTTGAATTCGAGTAGACTCGAGCCTAGAATATGTGACCGAATCTGAAATAGTGCAATATGTAGATCTCTTAGTGTAATTTGTATATCTCTTAGTGTAATCCGTAGATCTCTTAGTGTAATTTATAGATCTTTTATTTCTCCCCCGCAAGCATAATGAGAGGTCTCGAACATTGAGCTTGAAGCAAAGTGTGTCAAATCAATGTGAAGAGAGACCTTTGGTAAATATATCTGTAATATGAGCTTCTATGCCAATGAAGCGAATGTGGAATCCCCCACGATTAACTCATTCACGAACGAAGTGAGAGTCTATCTTAATGTGTTTGGTACAGACATGAAAAACTGGATTGTCACTTAGATAAATTGTTGACATATTATCACACTAGAGAGTTGGCATAGATGAAGAATAAAATCTGAGTTTTCTAAGTAGTGACTGGATCCAAATGAGTTCAGCAGTTGCATTTTTGATACTATTATATTCCGCTTTAGTACTGAAATGGGCAATCGTTGTTGCTTCTTAGCACTCCACAAAATCAAGTTATTTCCAAGAAATACTAAAAACCCACTTATGGAATGCCGATAATCAAGGTTGTCAACCCAATCAGCATCAGAGAAACAATGAAGATGTGGCTGAGAGTTTTTCCAAAAATATAATCCATGATTGGACGTTTCTTGGAGATAATGTAAAATTCTCTTGGCTGCAGCCTAATGAGTTTTTGTTAGCTTGTGCATAAATTGACAAACCTGATTGACAACATAGGAAATGTCGGGTTGAGTCAATGTTAGATATTGAAGAGAACTAACGATTTTCCTATAGATCCAAGGGTTATCTAGTGGAGTGCCATCATATAGAGATAGTATAAACCCGACAATTACTAGTGTAGAGACATGTTTGTAGTCGATCATTGATGATTTTGTAAGAATGTCATGAATGTATTTCTGTTGAGTTAAGATGAGACCTCTAGAATGATAATGTACTTCAATCCCAAGAAAATGATGAAGGGACCCAAGATACTTAATAGAAAATTCCTCTTTGAGAGCATACACAATAGACATTAGAGGAGCATTATGTGAGTCAGTGAGAATTATATCATCCACATACACTAGGAGTAATATGACAAATTGAGGTGTATGGTAGATAAAAAGAGAGGTATCCACAACAAAATCTTCAAAACCAAGTGTTAACAAGAACATTCTCAGTCGGAGAAACTAGGCTCAGGGAGCTTGCTTTAATCCATATAACGAGCGATGAAGGAGACAAGAGTGATCAAAATATGATGGATTTGTGTAGCTCGATGGTTGTGTCATAAAAATGTTCTAATTGAGATAGTTGTGAAGAAATGCATTATCAATATCAAGTTGTCGAATGAGCCAATTATAAGAGATGATAGGTGACAAAATGACCTGAATGGTGACTAGTTTAATTACCAGACTAAAAGTATCATCATAGTCGTGTCTTTCCTGTTGAGAGAATCCTTGTGCAATTAAATGAGCTTTATAGCATGCAAGAGTCCCATTGGGGTGGTGTTTGAGTTTGTAATCCCACTTACATCCGATAATTTGTCTACCAGGTGGAGGTGATACTAAATCCCATGTTTGTTTCTTCAAAAGAGCTGCATATTCAAAATTCATAGCATTAACCCAACATGGTTGTGTTTGAGCTTGTTTAAAAGTTCATGGTTCTTGAATAAAGGAAACAAGGAACACAATAGGATCAATTTTAAAACCATCCTCAACAACTATCTACGAGCTAGGTATTATTTTTTCGATCTCAAACGAGGGGGAACAATTGCCTTGAGTTAGGTATTTTTCCTCCATATGCTCGGACAAACCACGAGTCGGGTTTCCAATATTGGGTCGGGTATGGGTGAGAGCCCACTGGCTCTAAGACCATGTGATAAGGTATTGTGGACTAATAAGGGGTTAGACCCATATCTATTTAAAAGTTATAACCTTTACATTGCTGAGATGTGCTGGGATCATATTCTCAACATTAATAATATTCTAGAAAGAATTGAAAGCATTATCTTATATTGTATTTGAATGAAAATTCCATGATTTATAATATAATATATGCTACTTAATAGACAAGCCACCACCAGCTCATCTTAGCAACCATATCATAGTCATTGCATTTAACAACAACTTGCATATGACCTTTGGTGTGAAGAAATTGTAGGAATGTACTTGCAAAAAATGGTTAATATTCTATTTTGTTATTTTTGTGATAATTATAATGTATAAATGTAATAATTGAGCATTAATGAAATGTGTGCATCATTTACAAATTATTTCACACTTCTCCTTGTTCCTCTTTACTAAATTTATAGGTGAAGCTTCATGATAAATTTCTTACCTGAATATCCTTGTTGCCCAATCTTCTTGTGCCCATCACGATTGGAGCCTCTTGTTGTTGGACCCTTTTTGTGTCTTCCTGCTACTATGAGTGTAAGATCCTCTTCCTGCATCTTCATCCGACTCTCATAGCCCCTTGGGGGCACTTCTTTTAGGTGACTTTTTCTTGATATCTTCATTTTTTTGAACAAAATAAGCATCATTCATTCTTATAAAATTGTTATTCTCCCTGGCTCATTACCTGCTATTGTATCGAAAATTTTGAAATATGGATTTAAATTCATTTAGAGCAAAAATTGATGTTGAAACAGGAATTAAATTTTTAAAATTAAGATATGGAATCAAACCGGATTGGAAATCGGTTCATACTATAAATTTGGACAATGAATACATTAATGAAATTAGCCTTAAAAAAACTCATTTATGAGAAAATCAATTATTGAGAAAAATTCAAGTGAAAACTGGTTCAAATTGGTATCGATCCAATTTGAGATAAAAATCCTCCGATTTTTAGGAGTAGTTATACAAATTGAAAAAAAAAAATTGAAACCAATTTATATGGAATTAGATAATGATTTTTTTTGAAAAATGAAAAAGGAAAATAAATGATCGAATTAACATTGAATCGATCAGAATAAATTAAAATCCGATCGAACAGACTTGAAGTAGTAAAACCACTCGATTTTTAAAAGTTGCTAGATAAATCAAAAAATGGAACTTTTAAGCCCAATTTGTAGGAAATTTAACAAGAAAGTTTTAGAAAAATTAATTGGGTCGGTCGAATTTGGGGTGAACCAACTAAGAAAGAACCAAAATTGATCGAACTAGTTGATTTATTCTTCGAAAATTGATTATATACAATGCGAACTGGTTTGTATTATGTTGGATGCATGCACACGCCACAAACATGGTCATCATCTCTGTTTGGCTTCAACTCGAATACCCAACCCGAAGCTCGTATAGTGACCCAATTTTGCGCAATATTCAACTTACTGCATCCGATGAGAATTAATTGGAAAGTGAGGCATATGGGGTACAATCCAACCAATTAAGGAAATGGAGTGATGGACACTTGTTCCTCGGAGCTCTCCCCATATAACTAAAATACAAATAACCTTCATGCATGCCTCTCAAGTTTCATACCTTAGTTGTGTGTGTTTGAATGTTGAGGCTAACATAAGTTCATTTATGCTCCTTGCACACCTAAAAATAGTTTCAGGGAGGGCTGAACTCACAATTCAGTGAATGGATCTATCAATGTTGAGCTACTTCAAGACATATAACCCCGACCATCACTAAAAAATGAGCCTCTACATAGCTTATTCTTTTGTAATAATATTGTACATAATTTATTTCTTAGATTACCATTCATAGGGATTATGTATTGGTTAATTCAATTATGTTAAAAAACAAATAGAGATCTCAACTTGTCACACACAATATCAATAAATGAATCCTCCATCGGAGCGAATAAGACCCCGTTGTGCTCACACCAATCACTAGTGTGGAGATAACGATGTTGAGGATGTGAGTGAAACTTCCTGAATGGAAATGATTCAACTTCGCCGGCACTGTCCGTTCTTCCAGTGAGTGAACAGTGTTGTCATCCGAAGGAAGAAGACGACACTATTCCAAACCAAACCGAATCAGTTTGAACCGGGTTCAATGCTTAAACCAGCCGATACAGACCCGATTCGACCGAGTTTTTCAAAATTAAAATTTTCTAAATTCATCTAAATTCATTCTCTATCCAATGGTGGCTTCAATTCCTCAATTTGAATATCCACCTAGAAAAATAAATTTAGAAACTAGTTTCATGTTGGTTCAAACCGGTTCAATCCGATTTAGGTCCGGTTCTCCTGAAGCGATTTGATTTTCTTTTCCAAATTGTTCCAAAGTCCTTTTTCATGACTTTTATGACTTTTTATGTAAAACCCGCATTTTTTAGTTAAGGAAAACCGGGAAAAGAACTGGTCAAACCGAGTAAGAAAACCAAGCCGGTTTACAAACCCGATCATTTGGGAACAAGCAATTTAGAAATTTACGACTTTCGAATGATCCAAAGGGTTCATTAAACCTTGTAAAAGAAACTTAAGACAAATTAAAATAGAAAAACCAAATTGGTTTATGTGAATGAGATTCCATAAGAACCTTGAAGTTAAACGTGCTTGCACGAGTGTAGTGTGAGGATGGGTGACCTCCTATAGGCCTTATCATAAATAGGCATAAATTAATACATATTTAATTAATGTTAATACCTAAATTAAATTATTGAAATTAATACCAATAATTTAATATTGAAATTAATACAAATAATTTAATATTGAAATTAAATTATTGGAATTAATACCAATAATTTATGGCAATATTAATACTAGTAATAAATCTCTCCCATTTAATACATGATTTTACTCCTATATAAAGAGGTCATCCCCATTCATTCTCCTCACACCTGAACACTTCTTTCTCTCTCTACTGCTCCATTTCCCGGTGAAGCTCGAACCAGAGCTTCGACTTGAACATTTTCTTAACCTCAGAAGGAAAGGTCGGGCTCTTTAGAACTGGGGAGAAGACAACTATCTAATAGTAAACTCCAGTCAATCTGAGAATTGCTGGAGAAGCGTCTGCATGATCAAACAGTGAAGCAGCTCCGGCGGACTGAAGCTGCCCTATTTTGGCTAAGCTGAAATCGACCATTTCGAGCCTTCCTAAAACCAAACCAAGCCCTCCCAACACCTCCTTAGTCCTTCCTTGGCCAAATTAGGACCAAAAGGTAAGCCAATTCGGTTCCCCTTTTTAATTTCAGATCGTTGTTAGAGAAAGAGTCGGCTGAATTTCAATGAAGAAATTCTAATCCAATTTGACATCAATTGATGTCATTATTGATCCTAGGAAGAACCTCTGGAGGAGAGCTACCTACCCAAATTGAAAAGCTCCCGCGCCCTCACCGGTGAGAAATCAAATCTTTTTCTTTCTACAGTCTATTTTCCGACGAATCTCCGTTAGAGTTCGTTCCAGCGTTAAAATCTGTGATTCAAAGTTCCTTAGAATCATATGAACATGTAGGAACTCAATTTCAACTCCAATTTTAACAATTTGAGGTGTTTGATTGGTCAATTTGATGAAATCAAATTTGGCAGTGTTGAAGAGTTGAAATTGGGAAAAAAAGTTGGAGCAATTGGGGATTTTTGAAAAATTGAAGGACCAAAATGTAATTTTCTAAAATTGAGGGTCAATTGGTCATGATATGAATATTAGAGGGCCAATTGATAAATTTTAGAATTTTTGGGGCAAAAATTTACCATTTTTCTAAAGAAGGGGCAAAATGGTAATTTTGGGAAAATTAAAGAACCAAATTGGAAATTTGGGAAATTAAACCCCTTTGTGTGAAATCAAATAATTTGAGGTCCTAAGATAAATTTTAAAGGTTTCGGGACTCGAATTTAGGAAAAACTCGGCAATAGGAACTTAAAGTTAAAGAAAATTAACTTTAGGGACCTAATTACAAATATATGTAAAGTTGGGTTTTCTCATTTATTTGGAACGAATGAGGGCTATTAGGCCGAAGAATAATGAACAATTATGTTCATCTCATGTAGGAGAACGAGACATCAGGAATGAGAGTTGAGGTCCAGCTTGCTAAGGACGGAACCCGACTAAGTGGAATTTCACTGCACTATTGGGTGAGTGGGATTATATATCATACCCGGTTGGGAATGATAAGTGCCTCGGTATAAAAACCCACTATTTAGTGGTATTTCAATCATCACCACTTAGAGAAAGTGATGTGAAAATTTTGCGAAAAAAACTACTTACTGGTTGTAAGTAGATCATACCCTATTGGTATGATGAGACTTCCTCGAAGGAAGTTGAAAACCCATTCATTGGTTATGAACGGAGATGTACTTATACTGCTTGGTATAATGGACAGTGAAAATCTATTTTGTCGGAAGTGTTCTCCCCTGACTGTGTGCAATTGCTTAAACTATTTGGGAGACCTTGACGGGAGCTCGAATAGCTCTTATAGGTCGGGGGCCTCGGTTTTGGAACTTGAGGGCCAAAATGCCCAGTTTTTGAAAAATTCGAACAATGGGCCATAGGCCAATGGACACAGGCAGGAGCTCGTAAAAGAACATGATATATATATATATATATACACACACACATGTGTGTGTGTGCCATTAAAACTTAATAAGTGAATTGTTTGGTCATGGTACCAAGGCATGTCCGACATACTCAGTCAACTAGTAGCAGTGCGACTTGACCGGTCTGCGGACCTGTCAAGACAAACAGCTGCAGGTTGAGTTGAAGGTCGGGACCGTTGGGAAAAATGGCCCCACATATTACATGGTAATTTAAGAAAACTTTGTTTGTGCATGCACCATGAGTATATGATCATCAAGACGCCCATGAGGGGTAGTGATGTGTCCTAAGGGCCCTGGACGACCCGGTGAGTATAAGGGTAGATTGTCATTCCAGGTGTCTGTGCGAAATTTGGAGTAGCACAAAGCGCATGAGACTGGGGTGGGGACAGGATGAGGTCTCTGTCCTCATATGAACACGAAGAAGCGATTTCGGGATTATGGGTCGGATGTCGCGTACATCCACTCATTCCCAGGGTAGAAGTGGTCGTACTTCTATCCGGGTGGCAGGAAAAGTCTCTCCGAAGCCACTAGCGGGTTCAGTAGTTATACTGACTTGTGAATGTGTGTAACCTTCATGATGAAGGATGTGTGTTGGGTGATGACACACCGATAACTAAGAAATAATGGAAAAATCTGAATTTTTAAATGAAAGGATTTTTGTAAAGAAAGGAGTCTAGCACACTCCATATAAATATTTTTCTTGAAAGTTAAAAGATTTGAATCCCATTCACTGAGTAGTTGTACTCACCCCCTCCCTTATACCCCTTTCAAGAAATCCCAAAAGTCGAACCTTAAAGGACTTGTGCAATTAAATGCCTGCAAGACAGATACAACTAATTTTAATTATTATGTAGTTTTGATTTATGATATTCATGGAAAAAGGTGCATGTCTAAAGAACGCCTTGCTCTTTATGATTTACAATATAAGGGGAAACCCTTTAGTAAATTGGGAGAGTGACGGGTTGATCATGGGGATCCGACCAAACCGGGTCTGGGCGTGACATTTTAGGTCACTCAGAACTTGTAAATTTACCAATTTACCCTTTCTCTAACGGTTGGGGTTCACGAGCCGACTCGGTTTTTTCTTTAGAAATGATCGGTTGTTTCCCTAGTTTTCTTCTGATAAAAGGACGGTGTTTACAAAGGAAACGTTCCTCGAACATGGATAAGGGATCGGGAGAAGTCCAAATAGAAACCAAGCCAAAAGGAGGTACTTGGGGAATTTAGAAAAAATTCCACTAATTTTTATGAAGGTCTAAAAAATGGCAATTTTTTAGCTCAATCAACTTGGATAAGGATATAGTATTTTTAGAAAAATTAGTAGGCAAGGATTGGTCGGATCAATGGTGGACATGATAAAGGAAGGCCAAAATCGATCAAACCGACTCAGAGTAGTAAAACCCTCTCATTTTTAGAAGGGTCAATTTAAATTAAAAAATGGTCGTTCTTAATCCCAAATGATAGGGAATTCAATGAAGATTTTTTAGAAATATAGTTTTTGCCAAGAACCAACTGAATTAGGGGCTAAATGACCAAGGAAATGCCAAAAGTAGCTGAACTGCCCGAGCAATTTATCAGAAACCGATTCACTAGAGTGCAAACTGGTCGGCGTGCCAGAGTGGGTGCACGCACGATTTTCTCTACTGCCCCGACCTGTATATGGATAAAACCCGAAAATAACCCAAATGTCAGGGCACATCGTCCGACATTTCTCCCAAGAAGATAAAAAGGAGAAAGGAGGGCCTATTCCATCCTTTAGTGTATTGACCCAAATCTGGATAAAACCCAAATATTTGGGTAGATCAACCAACATTTCTACCAAGAAATACTATTGATAACCCAACTTGATCTTATATTACAAATTTATGTACTTGTAGTTGATCAAAATCTATTGGATCAAACCAGAATGAACATGTGTCTGACTACTCGAGTGTGTGGGTTTATAGACGATGGGTCCCATTAGTCCGATTATGATTCCTATCCAATACTTCTTATGTTTAAATTTGAACATGGCTAGAGAAGTATGATAAGAGATCATGATGGTTCAAGAGATAAAAATGTACGATGTTAATGACTAAGACCAGGAGTCGTATCACTCAAAGAGATTATAACTTATATTTATAAATTATTAAATGAGAATGAAGCACACAAATAAGAATGATGGAGGCATATGGGCAATTGGTTAACTAGCCAAGTCCCGAGAAATTTGACAAAGAATATCCTATGCTTCGCCCTTTGGTTACTGCTATATTCACACACCATGAACTCATGTCCCACACATAAGGGGTAGACTACACTCGATCGGCATTCCCATGCCACTCACATCATGTGTCTCATCTAAGGCTACAGAAGCCCTAAACACATTGAGCTACTCAGCTAACAACACACCCTATAATTTACCACCACTTGGACAATACCAAACCAGGAAACTAGAGCGTGGGAGTCGCCCACGATGCTCTTACCACAACTGACATTGCTCGAGTGTCGTCTCATAGCTAGATGTCTCAGCACCCTGGGTCATGGGAGTCTCACTACCACTCTCTTGCATAACAATGGGCAACTTAGGCCCACACAAAATTTGGGCTGCTCGGGCCCCACATATATTTCACTTTCGGAGTGTATCGCCGCTTGGACGATACCAAACCAAGAACTGCATTGTGGGACTTGTGCGATAACTCTACCACAATCGACACCGCTCGAGTGTCATCTCGCGATTGGGTGTCTCTAACACCTGGGGTCATGGCTGCATTATCGCCACTCATTGGCCCATGCCCCATACACATGCGACTGAATTTTGTCATTGTCTTATCATAGGAGGGTACTAGGAGGGTAGCTGTACATGATCTGGGTGTCCTTAGAAAACATGAAAGATTACAAAAGATTTCTCCTCGATCTCCTTTTCATTTTCATCTCGGGTGATGACACAACCACTCAGGCATCCATCCATTCATCGCCCCACTCTCCTATACCGGTATTCACAACAAAATATCATGAATCACAGTCATCCCCTAGAACGCATGGCTAGGTAATGTAATGGTGCTTAAAGCATCTCATTACTCAGGAGCTCGGTGCGTCACTCAACCGACTCTCTTATTTACATAACATAATCATGCACAATCAACATGTTTAAAAATATGGATATACTTGGGAGTCTGGTCCTTCACTTGACCAAGTCCTCACACAATTTAATCAAATCTCAAGAGTCCAGCCGGTCTCTCGGTCGTCTCCTCATATCATGTTGTGGGCATCAGGCCCCATACCTAGGGTCACACGGAAGACTTCATGCCTCGGTCGCTAAGTCAGCACAAGACATAACAATAACACTTGTTGGAGAGCCCAGTCAGTCACTCGAACCTCTCCCCCAAGTCAACAACATGGCTCAAGGATGTATACATTTTTCCAGTTCCTCTATATTGTAATTGTCACACCTCGACTTGATTTGGATGGAACCCTATGAACAACCCGCCACTTCTCTCAACACTATAATATGATTAGATTCCATCTTCATAGTATTAACATAAGCAAGGCTCAAAAATGAAAGAAAAATGGTGTATGAGATAAGTTTTCCCAAAACTTTGTTGGAATGAATGTTACAATACATAAATATAAAAAAATAATAATTTACGTACCAGTTTGGTAATTCATTCTCTAGCATTCTTTGTGCCATGTTCTATAACCTGAAAGGGGAAGGGTGAGGGTTAATTTATAACTCAGTGAGTAGGATTAAATGTACAAGATTCAAGAGGATAATAGGATATCTTTCCTAGTATCAGATTACTAGTTTAGTGAGTTTGTTTGGACAACAATCAAACACCCTTTCTTAGTAAAGGGTTCAAACAGTCGAAGAATAGAATCTTATAATCTACAATCTCCATATGTTCCACTAATGGCCTAGAGCATCTTTACCGTCTACCCAGTTGAGAGGCCACAACTTCTACCACATTGTTTGTGTGAGCACCTTGGCCCAACCCCCAGACTTATGATACTTCGATCCCCATTTGTAGGGGTGAGACCTCACTGTTCTATCCCCCTAGTCTCGATGCACACGAAGCTCCTAGGGCTTCCAGACATACCATAACAACATGGCTTCCCTTGTACCAATCTTGCTGTCTAGTAGCTCTTAGAAACAACATTACCCCGTACCGAACGTCTCTTTGGTTTTGTACGATTGCAATCACATATATAAGTCTTGGGATTTAAGACCTTTATCTTTGCGCTACAAGTCTAATGGGCTCCAAACTAACTCTAGCTAAGCAGCACCACCAAACATTATCCATTTGTCATAATTTATAAGGCTCTTAAATTAGAAAGTTATTTACATGATTGCCCTGTTCCCATTGGCCTTGGCTCCACTCATACGAGTTTTCAAAAATATGGCATTAGGTTCACTTCACTTTTCAAAAATCGAGGCCTTAGTCCCACTTCCGGAGTCTGTAGTACCCGAGTTTGCCTTCTAAGGCTAAGAAAAATGTCCAAGTCAGAGCTCTGGTTTGAGCTTCACCGAAAAACTGAGCACTTCGGTGGAGGAGAGGATTTGAGGTGTTTGGAGGATGAATGGAGGGTAGCTCTTTATATAGGGAGATCGGGGACCCTATGCTCTACCAGTTTCCATATTGGTTGAGCTTATTCTCATTGAAAAATGCCATAATTGAAGGGAATATTCCCTCGCTAGAAAAGGAAGGCTTTTCTACAATTGATGAAAAATGTTGTCATCCCAAGGATGAAGATGACATTGTTCTAGACCGGATTGGTCCAATCCGACCAAGTTTAGTGACAAATATCGGTCAGTTCAGGCCCAATTCTACCGGTTTTCCAAAAATTAATTTTTTTAAATTAATCTAAATTTATTTTCTATCTAATTGTGGCCCCAATTTTCCAAATTGAGATTTTCAAGCCACCGAGAAAAATGAATTAAGAAATCGGTTCATCCATAGTTCAACCCGGTTCCATCCGGTTCAATCTGGTTTAGGTTTGGTTCACCCTGAACCAGTCTAGCTTTCCCATCCAATTTACTTCATGGTTCTTCCCCATGATTTTTATAACTTTTTGGTCACTTGGGATTTTTCAATTTCTTATTTTAACCCTTCTTTACCATTTTCGATTCGTTAGATGGTTTAGTTTTCACATGAGAGTTCTCGGTTTCCTTGATCTGAGAGGACGGATTTCACACAAAGTGGCTAGAAACTAGAACAATGTTCCCGTGAAGTTCTACAATCTGACCTAAGAGAAGGCTAGGGTAGATCCGAGCATTGTCGGAGGTACCTCCCAAAACACTTGAACTCTCCATTGTGCCTCAAGTCTTTTTAAAATGGTGTGGTTAAACCTAGGTGGCCGAGGTGCAAACTGTGTAAAACAATTTTATAATAAATATTTTTTTAGTATTATCTTAGAACTTGTACACTTAAATGACTTTGAGTCCTTCGCTTTGATAGAATTAGGAGCATATAGGTCGTATGTACGAGAAGGACTAACACCGAAAATTCCTTGAGTCCCATCCTTACTAAAACTAGGACTAGTGTTGTACAAGTCATTGGGCGAGGTGGCCCTAAGGGATACAATCTTGTAGGGATGTGAGGTGATAGTGGAAGGGGAAGTCCTTAAGGCTGACTTAATACTACTATATCTTACCGAAGTAGATATCATCTTTAGGATAGTTTGGTTGTCCACCCATGAGGCCAAGCTGGGTTGCAAAACAAAGACTGTGACGCTTAGGGTCGAGAATGCTAGAGGATGATGAGAAAGGTTGTGAAGTCTTCCTAACACATATCAATAGAGCCAAGGCATAGGGTACCTCACCCAATGATACACCAATAGTACAAGAATACCTAGATGTGTTCCCAGAAGAGTTGTTTAGATTGCTCCCGGATAGACAGTTTGATTTTGTGGTCGAAGTCATCCTAGGGACAGACCTGATATTGCAAGCATCATATCAAATGGCACCAGCATAACTCAAGGAGTTGGAGGAACATCTTGTGGAGTAGATGGATAAGGGGTTTATCGGACCAAGCTACTCCCCTTGGGTGCCTCGGTCTTAATTGTGAAAAGAATGATGGATGCATGAGGTTGTGCATAGCCTACCCTGACTAAATCATGCAATAGTAAAAAACCATTACCCACTCCCTACAATCGATGACCTATTCGATCAACTAATGAGAGAATCTCACTTCTCTAAGATTGACCTCTGATCAAGGTATCACAGGTTGAAGGTCAAGGAGGAAGATATATAGAAAACTGCCTTCAGAATAAGGTACGGATATTATGAATTTGGGGTAATTCCCTTTGCACTGACAAAAGATCTGACGACGTTCATGGACTTAATGAACTAAATCATCTAACCCTACCTTGACCAATTTGTGATCATCTTCATCAATGACATCTTGGTGTACTCCTTGACTGAAGCAAACCACGAGGTACACCACCGACTAGTGTTAGAAGCACTATGGAAGGAACAACTATATGTCAAATTCTTGAAGTGCTAATTTTGGCTAAGAGAAGTGGCATTCCTAGGGTATGATATGAGGGAAGGGGATTCAAGTGGTCCCTGTGAAAATAGAGGTAGTATCCAATTGGGAGGCTTCCAAGTACCCCTTCGAGGTGAGGAGTTTTCTTGGATTGGGCGGAAACTACTGAAGGTTTGTGGAGGCAGCCTAAGGCAGTGGCGATGGACAAAATTAATAAAGAACTACGACATGATCATAGAGTACCACTCAAGAAAGGCTAATGTGGTAGCTGAAGCGCTAAGACAAAAGCATGAGGCATGCCTTGCTCACGTAAGGTTAATATACCTCCCGGTGCTCAAGCAGTTGAAGTAGCTCTGGATATCTCAAAACACAGAGGAGGGAACCCCATGTTTGGTGGCAAATATAATTGTTTGACCCACCATGGTGGACCAAATTAGGATAAAATTAAAGACAAACCTAAGTTTAAAGAGATATGTGGACAAGATGATGGAGGACACCCTCACAAAGTTCTATTTTAGGGTAGATGAGTTACAGACTTATAAGGGATGGGAGGTGGTCGCCAATGACACCAAGCACAAGATGGAAATATTTGAAGAGGTGCATGACTTCGTGTACGCAATGTGCCCAGATAGCACCAAGATGTACAGAACTTTAAAAGAAGGTTACTCGTGGTCCAGTATGAAAAGATAAATTGTGGAGTACGTGGCACGGTGTCTCTTCTGTCATAATATAAAAGTTGCACACCAGAAGCCAGCAAGGTTCCTCCAATTGCTCCTCATTCCAAAATGGAAATGGGAGAAGATTACTATGAAATTTGTAATGGGACTACCCCTGTCAGTTCGAGGACATAAATTTATATGTATCATAGTGGATCAACTCACTAAGGTCACCCAATTCCTGCCCATGAAGCTAATAGACCCCGTAGAAAAGCTAGCCAGATTTTACATCGCAGAGATAGTACGCATGCATGGGGTCCCATAATCCATAGTCTAAAATAGGGATTCGAGGTTCATATTGAGATTCTGGCCAAGTCGGCAGATGTACTCGGAATGAAGCTTCACATGAGCATTACGTTCCATCCCCAAATGAATGGGCAGTCTAAAAGGACACTCTAAATGCTGGAGGATATGCTTAGGGTGTGCCTCCTGAACTTTGAGAAAAGGAGGGAAAACTACCTATGCCTGATGGAGCTTGCATACAATAATTAGTACTAGGGCCAACATCTAGATGGCTCCGTACAAAGAATTGTACGATAGAAGGTGACGAACTCCTCTATATTGGAATGAAGTGGTGGAACGTAAGTTGGAGTGAGTCAAACTGAATGAGTATGCAACAAATAAGATTCAGATGATTCGCGATAGGCTCAAAGCGGCCCAGAATCAACAAAAGAGTTATATAGATAACCGACACTGGGAGCTAAATTTTAAGCTAGGGGACCGAGTGTTCTTGAAGGTGTCTCCATGGAAGGGAGTCATCCGATTTCTGAATCAAGGAAAACTAAACACGTAGAATATTGGTCCCTACCCAATCACCAAGAAGATTGGACTTATGGCGTACAAGCTTCTTCTTCTGCCAAAACAAGACCAAATCCATGACGTCTTCAATGTGTATGTGTTGAGGAAGTATGAACCAAATCCTAAACACATGCTAGATAGCCCTCCTTTAGAGTTGGAAGAAACTCTAACCTAACAAGTAGAACCAGTACACCTGCTTACTTGCCAGCAGAAGATTCTTTGGAATAAGAAGATTCTAATAGTGAAGGTCCTATAGAAAAATAATCATATAGAGGAGGAGACCTGGGAGCCCGATGCAAGGATGAGGGAAAAGTATTTGAGGTTGTTTGGACTCTCCCTTGACCTAGGAATGTAAATGGAAAATTCATATAAAGTGAATTTAATAAATGAATACAACCAGGTTTGAGGACAAATTCCTAAAAAGGAGGGGATGGTTGTAATACTAGGAAATCCCAACTTGAAAATCAGGTCGAGTCGAAACGGAAAGTGGGATCGAACCGGAAGAGTAATGTTTAATTGAGAAAAGCAATTGAACTAGAAATAATGATGGGATTAATGAAAAGGCTATGAGGGGTGACAAGGGTCATGAGAAACCCATGGGAGTGTCTCAGGACACAAAGTCGATGATTGGGAGAAAACTAGGAGAGAATCGTTTCGAAGCGTGTTCAAGTTATGTGGATTCACAACCCTCCCCCCCCCCCCCCCCCCCCCCCCCCCTTGAATTTTGAATAAATTGAAACAAATTCAAATGGAGGGTTCTTGAATTCATTAAATAGGAAATCAAATGTTGAATTTTTAGCTATTTTTATTTTTCCAAGAATCGGTCAAGAAAGGGGTGTATCAGTCCAAAAACCACTAAATCAGTTGAAACATTCATTGAAATCGGTTAACTACAGTGTTAAATGAGTGGCATGTAACGCTTGGGACAGGCGCATGCAGTCGCGTGGACGGGTCGGCTTCCACACCCGACTCGCAGGATTGGATCCCCTATTTTTACCTGACAGATCACCACTGACCACTCACTCCATCACTTGGAGAAATTAATTAATTGCCAACGCCACATGCTATGGATTAATGAGAAAAAACTATGGATAGATAGCCAGGCAAGTTTATATCATAGCCATATAAATAAGGGTTATTCCCTCATCAAATTTTACTTGAAATTCTCTCTCAACATCTGACTGCTCCCATCTTTGGTGACCTTGCTACTAGAAAGCACAACTCATTCATCCAATCTCCTCCGACGGCCATCTCAGTACCCCTAGAAAGCTAAGGACCTCAATTTTTCCATTTCCACCTCTCTCAACCTTCAACTCTTCCTCTACCAGCACCGGTGAGATAGCACAATACACGATCTCTAGTGAGACAAAATAGGGTGGCTGTTTCAAAGCTCAATTATGATGGCCCTTCTGAGTTGAGAAACATTTGGTGAGTCCTTTCTACTATAGCTTTCCATATTCTATGGCCTTGCTTCATTTGAGCAAGATTTGAGGGAGAATTAAATCATTTAAATCTTAGATCATGGGCTAAGTGGCTGTACTGACTAAAACTTGAATTGAATAAGCTAGAGACATCCAATTAAGGTCACTCAAGTGTCCATAGGCTCCCCGAGGAGTCAACTTTAAGACTCCACCAACCTCAATGGTCGACGAGCATTCTCTAGTGAGTTCCCAACTTTGACCCGACTTATATCCGTTAGTGCACAAGTTTTTGAACAGCCTAATTGGAGAAACTCTGGCTGACTTCGACCAAACTAAGTTGACAATGGTGTAGAGGGAGATTAGGGGGACCTCCTCACTTAATTTCATAATTTTTAGAGATACTTTGTCAGTGGGTCAAAGGTCGGGGGCTAAATTGCAAAGATTTTAAAGTTAGGGGACCCATTTGTTATTAAGCTTTCTACAAGGTCTTCCTAAGGGGAAAAATAAAGTTTTGGAACTGATAAAAAAGTTTGGTGAAGGTTGGGTATTGGGTTTGCCTATTGTAAAATGTATAGGGACCTATTTGTAATAAAGGTAAAGTTAAGGACTAATGTGCAAATACAAGTATTTGTGTGGCTAAAAGATTCGTTTTGGGCAGTACAAGGACATAAAGTTAATTAAAGGAAGTTTAGGGATCCAAATGATAAATTTGAGGGCCAAATGAATCCCCAAGCTTAAGTTCTCAAGAATAGGGACTTTTCGGGGATTCATGGAAAATAGAGCTTGGAATTATTTCACTGCCTATTTGGGACCATAATGGGATGCAAGTGAACTTGAGGGACCCAATTGAAAGACTTTGGAATGTCTAGGGTCCAAAATGAGGAAAGTGTAAAGTGTAAAGGGAATGCCCAAAGTAAGGACCATATGTTAATTTGGGAAGATGGAACCACTAGGAGGTGAGTAAAGGAAATTTGAGCACTTCAATAAGTGCTAGACAAAAGGATAATGAACTTAGGCCCAAGAGTTAACCTTAGATAAGGATAGATCGATATCAAGTTACCGACTAATGAATCAAGTGACCAAGGCTGGAATGGCTAAATCGTAATGTTGTAGGAAGAGTATGACCATTGAAATAATGAAATGATCAGAAGTGGAACTCACCCTATTATTGCAATCCTTGCAGAGAACGCAAGAATCACTCTAGCAAAATTAGGAGCGGATTCTGGAAACCTCGTGAAATCATCGAGTTTCGTGTTGTTTGGTGAGCGTGCATTGACGGTGAGACCGATTGCACCAACTGAAGCATTTAATATATGCTTGATTTGATTGAGTGCATATGAATAGAAAGATAGCCTTAAAACTCATATAAGAAGTGCAAAATGACTAAATCATGACCATTAAAACAAATGTGTCTTTATTGGTAAAGAAAGGAATTGGTCCTCAATTGTGGTAAATGGATGAATATTGTAAACCCTGTTTTGTCATAACAAGAAAGCCAGAAATGAGAACCGAAAAATGTCAAGAGAAAACCGAAGTTCAAAGTGAATCAGGAATTATAAAGAGAAGCCAAAATGGGAAAACTTGAAAATCCCAAGTGTTCATAGAAGATAAAAAAATGATGGAAATGGATCATGAACCAAATTAGATGTGAGAACCAGATTGGTTTAGGGTGAACCGGATCTAAACCGGGATGAACTGTAAAGAATCGATTCAAAAATTCATTTTTCTAGGTGAATTTAAAATATCAATTTGGGAAATTGAAGTCACCAATGTTAAAAAATGAATTTATATAAATTTAGAAATTTTAAATTTTTAGAAAATTGTTCATGGGACGGCCCGTTATGTCAGTGCCTAATTAGCACGTGGGACTAATTAGAGTGCAACATATAGTGAAGCGCTCTCCGTCAGCTGCTCGGTCAGAGTTTGGAAGCAATGACCAATTAGAGTGTGGCGCATGTCATTGATTAATGGTTAGACAAAGAAAATAAATGTCACCAAAGACTAACCAATGAGGGAGCGACGCGTGTCCTCTATTAATGGTCAACTAAGGAGGGACCTCATCAACATAGCTGACCAATGAGGTGTTGACACGTGGGAAGGTGTCACGTGAGTGACCGGCTAGGATATCGAAGAACAATTGACCAATCAAAAGTTATCACATGGAAAAGCCACATCAGATGGTTGTAGCCAATCAGAGGCTGACAAGTGGTAATGGCACAGTATGTCGGGTGGGAAA